>CM076569.1:759067437-759511278 GCA_034641835.2 Pinus albicaulis | reverse complement strand
TAATCTCTGCAACTAAATCACTGATGGGAGGCTACTGATTTGATATACAAGATGGCTGATCCTCCTCCAACATATCTGCTAAATGAAGGGATGATCCCCACGAAGGAAACCCAAACACTCCAAATAGGGAAATAAACCCACTACCGAATCTTCTCTCCAAAATAACACAATTCTTGAAGGAAATTGCATTGGAGCTGATGACTGCTACTTGGCCTGGTACCAAAATATGTAATGAAACCCTGAGAAATTCCTCACAAGCTTCCGTATGAAAGGATGATCCCTCCAATGGAAAACTAGCTCAGAAATTGGAGATCTCTCTCCTCCACTGCTACACCCCTGCAACACAACCCATCTCCAAACAGAATTGCGTTGTACATGAGACTGAAGCTTGGCCAGATGCCTAAAAGTGGAAGTATAGTTCAAATCTTCCTTTGAGGCCTCTCAAGGATAGAGGTGGGATTCCCGATCAAGAACACCCTGTGCTAAACATCACTGCAATCTTAGCTAACAGTTGAAGAAAGCTATATGTCTAAATAGACCATATATCAAAACATAACATATATCAACATGAATAATATGGCGGCCATACTCTTCCTTATATAAGAAATGAGTTTCCAAACCCTAAGCCCCATCCATTGATGACACTACTTCCATGCAATGTGTCTCCATCTAGAACTATGTTGTCCCTCCATTAATGTCCACTCCTCCATGACAGTGTTGTTGATTTGGTCAAAGTTGACCCAGTCAATGTGCTCCAAACCCTGTTCACACCTTAGGGTACTTCATTAAGCTAAAAATATGATCCACTTTCACATGAGAAGTGGTTGTATTCCTTATAAAGTGATTTATGGGTCTCCCTACCCACTTATTGACCTATCTAAGTGAGAACACAAAAATTTAATATTCCAATTAGCTGTAAGCTAATTTAGGAATATTACATTGAATCAATATAAAAATAAAATTTTATGGAAAATATGAAGTAAAGATAAAATTAATTTGGTTTACATTGATTGAATAATGGAATTTGTGAAAGATATAAATTCGAGACTTATATATCAGTTATATCAGCCCACTACAGTTACCTCAAATGGTTTGATATGTAATCAGTTTCCATCATATCACTTAGTTTATTCCCGTGGTACTCTCATCCTGCTTTACATCAGGGATTATGAAAATTTTAGAATGTGTTAATTATCTATTACACTGAAATAAAATGTAAATATAGGCTTTTGGAAGCTAGGGCTAGTAAATATGTTACATAATACTATCCCATCGCTCAAATGTGAGGAATCTGATTAAAACATATATATTTTTTCTTATCTTTTGAATAAGAGAGTGAAGAAATTTTCTTACTGTAATCTAATATTCTTTCTGAGATATGATATTTAAATATAAAATTCTTATGCATTGCATTTAATATTATAATGACCAATTCATAAGTGTCAAGATATACAAATTTAAGAATTTGTCTTTGAGAATAAATTCCTGAATAAATTTCTAATACATTCTCTTATATTCATTTGAAAGGAAAATAACAGTTTGAGGAATTTAATCATCTTCTTTAATATCACATGATTCCCTAGATTTATGGTTTGATATGCAACATATAATAGAAATATGACAAAGGATAAATATCTGCTATTTATTTTTACATCTTCTTAAATAAGCTACTCTTTTATGTCCCCTTTGATACCCAAGGCTTCAGAAAATGAGGCTATTCCAATAGGGTACTGAAGAAATGCGAGAAGATGCAACCATTTCCATATTTCAACTCTCTACTTGGTTTGAAATGGGATGCTGTGTTGTAGATTCCTATTGGTTCATAGTCTACATGCAAGAAGATGTAACCATTTCAATATTTTAGCTCTCTACTTGGTTTGAAATGGGATGTTTTGTTGTAGCTTCTAGTTGCATCATAGTCTTGGGGATAATATGTTGGAGAGATGTTTGGGGCTTCAATGTCTCCCATGGCATGGTATATGTGCATTAGGTACCATGGATAAATATATCGCTTGGGGATTTTTCCACACTTGTATTTCCCTCTCTATTTGAAAATCCACACGTTGAAATTTTGATTTTGATTGAAAATGTATAGTTTGAATTTTTTATTTTTATTATTTTTCTTATCTATTTGATACCTAAACAATTGGATTTGAGAAGAAATTCGTGAATAAATTTCTAATACATTCTCTTATATTCAATAAAAATGAAATTAACATCTTGAGCACTTTAATAATCTTCTTTAATATCACATGCATGGTCCAAAAATTATGCCTTGATATGAAACATACAATCAAAATATATGACTAAGGAAAAATATTTGCTATTTTTGTTTACATCTTTTGAAATAAGCTACTCTTCTGTGGCCTCTTTGAAACACATTAGAGAACTTTTGAGGTTTAAAATGGGTCTCCAAAGAAAAATGCACATGCAAAATAAAATGTATAAGAACCAATAGGATTCAAGATGATGATGTAAACCATGGGGGATGACTCACCATTTTTAGGGTTAAAAAAAAAAGATTAAAAAATCATAAAATAATAAAAAGTATTTTTTCAACATGTATTTTCAACTTATATCCCTAATATTTTACTCAAATTTCGAGTGGGATTACTCGTTAGATGAAAAATTTAATTCGTCGTCCAAAGAGTACACATGTTTCATACTTTCGATGGACCCTCCTACACGAAAAGTGAGAAATGCATTAAATAATGTGATTGAAATCACAGTTTTCATGTATTTCTCATTTTTTGTGTAGCAGGGTCTATAAAAAATATGCAACATAGGTACTCCTTGAATAAGGAATTAAATTATGCATCCAATGAGTATTCCCAATTGAAATTCGAATAAATCCATAGGGATATAAGTTCAAAATACGAGTTGAAAAAACAATTTTTACTTTTTTTTCCCTCTAAAATTTGATGATATAATCTAATCTTATTTTATTATTTCTACTATAATTTTATAATTTCCTTAGGAGGCCCATTTTAGACCTCAAAAGTCTACTAATACAACGTTTTGAGAAAATGAAGTTGTTGTAATAGGCTGTGGAAGACATGCCAAAAGATGTAACCATTTCCATATCTGAGCTCTCTACTTAGTTTTAAATGTCATGTTGTATTGTAGCTTCTGGTTCCTTCATAGTCTACATGCCAGAAGATGTAACCATTTCCACATTTGAGCTCTCAACTTGGTTTGAAATGGGATGTTGTTTTGTAGCTTCTGGGTGATTCATATTCTTAGGGGCAATATCTTGCAGATATGTTTGGAGCTCAATGTCTCCCATGGTATTGTATTTGTGCATTAGGTACTATGGATAAATCCATCGCTGGGAGTTTTTTCCACACATTGAAATTTTGATTCTGATTGAAAATATATAGTCTGAATTTTTTCTTTTTTATTATTTTTCTTAGCTATTTGATATCATCTTCCTAAACTAGTGGCTATCTAGTTTTCAAATATTGTGTTATTTTTCTTTGATTCCATCTTCCTAATAAACTAGTAATCCGTTAATAATATTTTTTTATTATCAAATATTGTCTTTTTCATGTGCATAGTATATATATATAAGCCTTGAAAACATAATTCTTTATACTTGGATTTAAAGTACAAGGTCTCTTGCTCCCTCTTCACATTATCATGTAAAAAATGGAGTAACAACATAACGATTGACATGTGGAATGTCATATCAACCCAAGACAAACAAACTCCATCATTACACATCATGAGAGTACTATGCCATATTATAATCAATACAAAACACATGAACATGGGAGATGTCTTGTGATGGCCAAACACTCTCAAGGATAACCAAGGTACACATGCCTTCTTCTGCTGCATTTTGTCATTGATACACAAGGCATGAGTCAAAGGAATATGAGCCATTGGGTAGTAACCATAATCACCCAAGAGCAGGCAACGAAACCGTGCCTCCTTCTTCATTACATGAGTGTTATTCAAGGCATGGGTCATGAAAATATGTGTTGTCAGGTAGTACCCATACTCAACCAATAGCAGCCAATGCAGCCATGCTTCTTGTTGGCCTATATCATAGTTCTACAAGTGGTTCCCCTTGCTAAACATCATCAACCATTCATCCCAATGTGGATGATGGATATCATTCTGCAAAAACCTGATATCATCCCATTGTAGGACACCAACCTCCTCAAACTGCTGAAGAAATTTGCACTCCATGATATTTTGAAGAGCACCTCAAACGAGATCTCTCCATGAGATCCTCTTCTCATCAATGGCCCTCCAAAACCAATAAGGTTATGGACCTGCTACATATAGAAATTTCTCTTTGAGTTGTGAGATGCTCATTGATAAAGAATAATCTTGAAAGGGGAAAAGATTGCACATCTCAAGATGTCTACCATCTATCATCCTATTCTCCATAGATTTATGAGTGAAGCTTCCATTGGATTTCTCCCATAAGGAATGGGTCCTATTTTCATAATTTCTTCTAAGTGACATTGTTGTAGATCTACAAGGTGATACATGTGCTGTCTCATGGCTACATACAGTGCTAACTCATAGTTTGGCACTGTACGAAATAGGATTGTGCTCCTCCCATCTTTTGCAACTCCACACTTCAACACAAAGTTTTTGGTGTAGCTTAACCATGACAAACTGGGATAACAATACATATTCTCCTTGATTAAATCAAGGGTCCTCTGCATAGTGATAATTTGCTGCTCCAAAACACAAAGATTCTCTAATCCTTGGTTATGAACTTTCCCCGATGGCATGGTCTCAAAAATCTCAATATCAGGTACTAAAATAACATGAAATGAAAGTATGTGAAAACCTTGGATAAGGTGAACATCAGGAACCTCTTGCACATCCACAAGAGCTCCTCCAACCGGGACAATGGTGTCTCCAATTGCTGGTAGTGATGATGGCTCCATCCCTACAAATGTACAAGCATTGGTATCTGTCTCCTCCTCATCATGCATCTCATCAATCATGCTTGGGGCTCCAAAAGTCAAGCACTAAAGACCATATTTCAAAGATGCAAGTGATCCTCCTATTGATGTAAGCACATCTGCAACTGGTGGTGGTAGAGGCACCTCCTCCTGAGTGATAATGAGGACATATTATTTTGGATCTTCATGTACTATCTCGTTGATGATGGGAGATGTTACTATGAGAGATGTCTTTGGTTTCTTCCTTCCATACGTCTTCTTCAGTCTCTGAATAAAATGTGCCTAAGCAGAGACTTTCATGTGTGAAAAATCACTGAACCGCCAATCTCTTGCTTCACCTTCTAGATGCAGTGCTGCAAACTCCACAACCTCTCTTTCTAATATATGAAATTTCAGAAGGAAGGTAGCCAATTCTTCCCTCCATGCCCTCAATGTGCTTGTCAAAGATTGATCAAATGTAGGCAAGAAGAATCTATGCCTATTTCTTCTATTGTTGCTTCTGGATCTCCTCTCTTCTTTGAGTTGCAAAAAATGTTGGAGAGAGAGATTATCCTACAATGCTCTTGGCTGTGACTTGTATTCAAACAAATATTTACTTAGGGTCTCATGCCCCAAGTCTTCATAATATTCAGAACAATCCTCTTTCTCATCAAATAAAGTGGATCTAGTGGAATAATGTGAAACCCTTTTCTTCTTTGGTCTTCTTTGCTGCTAATAAGAAGTACTGGGACCTTCTTCATTTTTAAACCTTCTTGAGGTTTCTCTTTTCCTTTCTCTTCTTGTTGCATTATTCTCTTTTGAGAGATCCATCATAGCTATAAATGAAGATGAGGAAAAAATTATTCCCTCCATTATAGTATATCTCTACTACCTTCTTTTCATACGTTGTCGATAATTTCCAGAAGATGAGCCAAAGATCATGCTCTGATACCACTGTAATATCCCAAAATGGAATAATGCATTGATACAAAAACACAAATATTTGTAATTGCAACTAGTATACATAAAATATTTAACAATCATATAATATACAGAATAGGTGAGCCATTTTATTCATTGGAGATGGATTTCAGATTACAAAAGTGCTCAAATAGATGCACTCAAGCCAAATAAATAGGCTAGAATGACCCTGAAAACATGCTAAAGTAGGCACTGCATAACTAGAGATACTATGGAATTGTAATATTCCAAAATTAGCTTGCAACTAATTGGGATATTAATTTTTTCTTTTTTCATATAGATAGATGAATAAGTGGGTAGGGAGACCCATATATCTATTTAGTAGGAATAAAATCACTCTTAATGTGAATAAGGATCATCTTAGTACTTGGATAAATCATGCTTATGTGTGAATAGAGGTTGGGGAATGTGGATGGGGTCAAGTATGACCAAATCAAGAGCGCTAGTATGGAGGGAGTGGATAATCAATGAGAGACAATGTAGTGTTAATGGGGGGAAGTATCCATGAGAGTAGTGGCTTTAATGAGTGGAGCCCAATGTGAGAAGGCTCACATTGCATATAAGGAAGGGGAAGGAAGCCATAGAATATATGTTGATTATTGATATGTTTTTTCTCTTTTATGACTTCTTTCCCTCTTCAGTTGTTTAGCGGAGTCTGTTGTGTTTTTTAACACAAGGGTTTTACCGAGCGAGAATCCCACCCTCATCCTCGGGGGACTTCAAGTGCCCACTCAAGAGACACTATTGAGCTACATTTCCACATTTTGGCATTAGACCAAGCTTTAGCCTATAGCTACAACACAATTTCTTCCAAGGTTGAGCTGTGTTGTAGGGAAGAGGCAATGGAGGATTGATAGGGCCATTTTTTGTGTTTGTTTTTCAGTGGAGAGGTAGCCTTTACATAGGGAGGCCAGCAAGGAAGGTCCTAGAGCATTATTTCATTATTTTTCATTAGGCCCAGCTATTACCACCTCCTACGGTGCATTTTCCCTCATAGACTTTGTTATTTTATTGAGCATTTCTAGTGGAGGTTTCAATGCTTCATTTGGAGGGTTAGATATTCAGTGTAGGGATTAGCATTTCACTTGGAGGATCTATTGGAGGAGTTTCGTACATTTCTATATCAGTTTCAGCCACCTCCTTCTAGTTATTCAATTTTAGTGATTCTTCATCCCTAGGGTTGTGTTTCACTATTTTGTATATTTTATATTTCCGGAAACCTTTTCTGGGTTGTCTTGAGAATGTGCTTGGGAGCATAGATATCTATTACCAACACTCTATGAGAATTTTATTATTCAATCCGTGCATTTATATTTTCCAGCTGCAGTTACATTCATTGGGACAACATTATATTAGTTCTCCGACATTTTTTGTAGCAGCTACATTTTATGTTTGGTGCTTTTTGGAATAGGAAGCTTTTCTTGCTTAGATTGTGGGACTTGTTCTCCAAGATATTGTACTTTTTTGTAGCTGTTATACTGAATACAATGGATCTATGTTTGGCTCATGTTTGATGTATTGATATTCACTACTATTTTCCATTTTTGTGTTCAATATTGTTTCTTGTAATATTTTGAGATATTACAATGGTATCAAAGCATAATATTGGTTTAGCATGTGCATTTTAGCCAATATTTCATTAGAAGAATAAGAAGAAGAAGCAGAAAAAGAAGAAGATATCTACAATGATGGAGGGAATGAGTTTTGTCTCATATATTTTTAGATCTATGAATGACCTCTCCGAGGAGGTTCAAAAAATGATAAGGGGGAGATACAATGATATTTCAAGAGGGTTTGAAGATGAAGAAAGTCCAAGCACTTCCTATCAGCAGCAGAAGAAACTAGTATTACATAGATCTCCAAAGCAATCTACTATGTCCAATTTATTTGAATAGGAAGGTGAAATGCATGGAGATGGAGGAAACTTAGATCATGAGACTCTAAATGAATATCTTGCTGAATACAAATCTCAATCAAGGGCTTTCAAGAGTAAAGAAAAACAGAGACCTTGCAGCAACAATAGAAGGAAAAGACACAATAGGTTTCTATTGTCTACATTTTATGGGTCATCCACAAGCACAAAAAAGGCTTGGAGGAGGAAGTTAGATGCATTATTACTCATACATATAGTAGAAAAAAGAGAAGTTGTTGATATTTCATTGTTGCACCTTGAGGTTAAGAAAATATTTGGTGGTTCAGCCATTTGAAACATGCAAGAGTGAATTCTTATGCAGATTTTACTCAAAGTTTGATCAAGAAGTTTGATAAGAGGAAACTGTAGGTAGTTCCTATTAATATATTTCCTGACATAGATGAGAAAGAAAATGATGATCCGAGGGAAGATGTTATCATTATCATTCCGGAGGAAGAGAAACTTCCACCACCACTTACTGCAGAAGTACTTGCATCAAGAGAAGGAATACTTGCACATTTGCAAGATGGTATTGATCTCTTGAATTTGAGAGTCCTATGCATTATTCATGATATTCATGAGGATCAGGAGACTTATAATAGCGCTGGTGCACCAATAGAGGAGCAGCTATCACCATCACCAGTAGTTGGAGGACTCAACACACCGGTAGGAGGAACCCTTGTAGTTTTACAAGATGTTCCCAAGGGTCATCTTAACCAAGGTATGTAAAAAAATTCCACATCCTATTCTTTCAGCACATTATATGGAGAGTTGTGGGGACATGCCGTTAGAGAAATTGCATAACCTAGGGTCAAAGAACACTGCTAATTTGGAGCAGAAAACTATCACTGCACAGAGGACCCTTGAATGGTTCGAGGAGGAGACGTATAGCCATCCTGGTTTCTCATTGTTGATATGCACACAACACTTTGGGTTAGAGTGTAGAGTTTTGGAAGATAGGATGAGAATAATCCTAATCAATCCAATGCAGAACCATGTGTTCAACATTGTGCATGATCATAAGATAATATATGCACCATCATGGAGATCAGTAGTGTTTTCACTAAGCAACAGTGATGAGTTGGGGACCCAACTAGTATTGGAACATTCCAATGACCATTATACTTGTGTAGCATTGGATATGCAGATGGTTGATGAGAGACATCTTATGATGGATAACATCTTCCATTATTATGATGGATCCTTCTTGATGAGCACTTCACATCTCAATGAGAACCTTTTTCCTATATAATATTTGGAACCTTATGGGTTCAACTTGGTCATTAATGAGTTTTCTTCATGTAGAGATATCTAGGAGGTTGCACTTCAACACATCACGAAGTGCAAAGGTAGTCATCAGGTTTGTGAGGATGGTATTCTCCATTAGATGGATACCAATTCAGAGAATGATGGGAGACACCCACAGTTCAATGGATAGGTGATGATGATGACCAAGGGGTTGGTGAGCCACTTGCATATCTATGATAGAGGGCAATAGGAGGCATGGATGCGCTTGATACTCTTGAAAAAGTTTGGTCATCATGTGAAATATCCTATGTCAAAGGGTATGTTATGGTTTGGGGCATTGGATGGCACCCATATGATATGGCAACAGAGGATTTGGTTGTATGGGGAATTATACAACTCAACTATCATGATGTTATTCCATGAATTGTATGATGATGAGATAATGAAGTGGCAAGAGATATTGTTACGTTGGTTACTCTTGGGAGTGTATTGGTTGATTTTCTCCCATACCTTGCATGATTTTTTAGGTGTAGAGGGTGGCACAATCATGGTGCAAAGGGGATACTCCTTAGCCTTGGAGAATCAGGAGGTACTTCCACATAGGAAGAAGTCTCCCATATGTAGAAGCATTATGGCACATGACTTTGGCATTTGGCATGTCAAACAATGGACTTATGAGATGACATGAGCCTTATCACAAAGGCCAACAAAGTTGTCACTATAGAGTATGTATCTATCGATGGAGTGTTCCAAGGGTCACTTCACATATGAGGCTCTTGATGGGCAAGTAGGAGATGAGAGTTATGGAGTGGTGGATGGAGACATCTATTACCAAGATATGATATTCTTGACTTGGATCTCCAAGCACAAGAAGAAGGCTTTAGATGCAACACATGGTTCATTCCTCTCCATTCACCAAGTCCTCATGGGGACATGTCAGACCACTATGGAGAGATCATCCATGGACCTCATTATCATCTTGCTCAAGGTACATGGTAAGGATTGTGTTTTTGTGCATAATGATCCACTAGCTGAGTACTTGTATTTCCTTGCAATCCATGTATAGTTCATTGCTCTAAAAGGGGGAACTCTTTCTTATAGAATTTTTGGTCCATTTGGGGCCATAAGAAGTGATGAGGATGGCCACTCATTAGGAGATTTTGGGGAGATGACATCTTACTCAAGGTGTGCTCAGTTGGCACCACACATTATTCACCTTCTCTAGAAATATGAGAGGATTGTGGCAGAAAGAAAGTGGTTGGGAAACCACTCACTATATAATATTCTGAGTTAGTTAGGAGTAATACTACGGTGGTTCAAATTGAGGTACTATTACCCTCCTTTAGTATTTCATATGGAAGCTATTTTGTCCTTGATTTTGATCCCAGATGTTGATGATGTTCTTATCATTTTTGTTGGCATGATTGGAGGGATGTCACATGGACTTTATTTTCCCATTGGGAATGATATTCCCCACACTTCTTATGCCTCATGCTTGAGGGGGAACATTGGAAAATATATGGTTGCTATAGTATATCTCTTGTTTCTTTATGAGGTGAGACATTTGGTTAACTTGAGCACTTGGGAGATTCATCTCATGAGCATTTGGGAGGAGGTTTTCTATGAGTTACTACATTGGAGGGTGACACATTTTGGGTGGATGATAGCTTGGGGATTGGAGCTTCACATGGGAATTAGAGTTCCCAACAATTTTCAGATTCCATGCCTCAAGAAGGCCTCTAGACAACATACAATTGCCTCCATAGATATCCCAATTCTTCATGATGAGATCCATTTGGGTGTACCACCAAAGGCTAACATGTACACTAGGGAGGAGAAACTAGGGGATAGATTGATGAGAGATCATCTTGTTTAGTGGAGGAACTTATCATATGAGGATGCTATAGGAGGAGAAGAGGAGGCTTTGCAGTTCTATCCTTGTATTTTCTTAAGGATAGACAACATTTGGGAGGGGAGGAATGTAATATTCCAAAATTGTCTTACAGGTAATTGGAATACTATTTTTTTCTTTTTTCATATAGATAGATGAATAAGTGGGTAGGGACACACATAAGTATCTTTAGTAGGAATAAAATCACTCTGAATGTGAATAAAGATCATCTTGGTAGCTGGATAAAGCACCCCCATGTGTGAATAGAGGTTGGATCATGTGGATGGCTTCAAGTTTGACAAAATCAACAGCGTTGGTATGGAGGGAGTGGATAATCAATGAGAGAAAGTGCAGTGTTAATGGGAGGAAGTCTCCACAAGAGTAGTGGCTTTAATGAGTGGGGCCCAAGGTGAGAAGGCTCACAATGCATATAAGGAATGGGAAGGCATCCATATAAGCTATGTTAATTATTGATATTTTTTGGTCTGTTATGACTCCCTGCACTCTTCAACTCTTTACCAGAGTTTTTTGTGTTGTTCAGCACAAGGGTGTTACCGAGCGAAAATCCTACCCTCATTCTCAAAGGACTTCGAGTGCCCACTCAGGAGAGGTTTTTGAGCTTCATTTACACATTTCGGCATTAGTCCAAGCTTCAATCTTCAGCTATAGCATATTTTCTTCCAAGGTTGAGTTCTGTTCCAGGGCAGAGGAAGTGGAGGATTGACAGGGCCATATTATGTGTTTGTTTTTTAGTGGAGAGGTAGCCTTTCCATTGGGAGGTCAGCAAGAAAGGACCTAGAGAATTATTTCAATATTTGGCATCTAGCCCAGTTATTAGCACCTCCTACAACACAATTTCTCTCATAGATTGCGTTATTTTATTGAGAATTTGTAGTGGAGGTTTTAGTGCTTCATTTGGAGGGTTATATCTTTAGCATAGCGATCAAACTTTCACTTGGAAGGTCTATTGGAGGAGCTCCATACATTTCTATATCAGTTTCAGCCACCTTCTTTAAGTTATTCAGTTGCAGTGATTCTTTAGCCCTAGGGTTGTGTTTCACTATTTTGTATTTTGTGTATTTTCGGAAACCCTTTCTGGGTTGCCTTGGCAATGTGCTTGGGAGCACAAATCTCCATTCCTAGCACTGTAAGAGCATTGAATTATCAGGTCCATACATTTATATTTTCCATCTGCAGTTACATTCACTAGGACTACGCTTTATTAGTTCTTCGGCATTTTGTGTAGTAGCTACATTTCATGTTTGATGCTTTTTGGCATTGGAGGCTTCTCTTGTCTAGCTTGAGGGACTTTTTTTCAAAGATATTGTACTTATTTTTTTTTTTTATAACTAATACAATGGATCTATGTTTGGCTCATGTTTGATGTATTGCTATTCACTGCTATTTCCATCTTTTTGTTCGATATTTCTTCTTGTCCTATTTTGGGATATTACAGGAATGAAGTTCCACTATCAAATTGTTTAGTAAATTTAGTGTCCTAAATTGCTAACATAAATTATTGACCAGGGCTAGTAAAGTGATTAAGTGTGGTGCACTATATCTGCTTAAGAAACCTACTTCTTAATTCATTGTGTTTGTATTTTTCTTATTATTTTGGGGGTTTTGTGTTTTTAGTTCTTAGTGTGTTATCCTAGTTTAAAAGGTGAGAATAAATCTAATTAAAAAGGAAGAAAAGGAAGTGTTATAAAACTAAGTTAATTTCTATGAAAGAAACCAAAGTTTATTGACAAGTTTTAAGGCCTAGTTCTAAACAAAAACATAAAGCAAGTACTTCAATAAGTAAACCTAATCCATGGATCTATAACTCAATTGAGATCTAAGAAATGAAAACAGGAAATGCAATTGATAACTCAAGCGTTGCAATGAATCTAATCATTTAGCCATTCTTTCAAAGTATATTCAGATTCAGTTTCAATCAAAATGTCCTTTAAAGATATTATTAGTTACAATGGGATAAGGATCTTCTAACTACAACTAATTAAGTGAATAACCAAATTATCAAGTCTCATCCAATCCTGAAGCCTTCACTCCTTGGTATGGGTCTTGGACAAATCCATTATTCTCTTAATTTTAGTAAGAAAATGACAGGAAGAATGAAATGCTAAACAATTACCCGTTTCTATAAGTCACTAAACATTTTAATATAAGATTTGAAAATAGGAAAAGTGGCTTTTACTTGGTTGAACACAACAAGTGTCAACTATGAAAGATAGAAAATGAAATCTAAACAATCACTGTACCTATAAGTCACTAACGATTCAGTTGTAAGGATTTGGTAATATAGACAAACAATTTTTACTTAGCTGGACACAAGAATTGTCAATTTATGAAAGCAATAAACTTAAGCCTGAGCAGAAATAAATACTAAACATAAATTGAAGCAAATCTATCTAAAAAGAATAATAAAAACCTCATTTAGAAGCTCCTAAGTTGGTCGACTCCTAGCTCGTCAGAAGTACAATCAAACCAACATTTGATGATTGAACTTCTTTATTAATAAACTCACAACTCTACATCCCATTCGATCTCAAGCTTTGTTAGAAAACATTCTATAATCCTTTCTCTTCTTCTCCTATTTTTCACCTCCTTATGATAGGAGAAAGCTTCCCCTATTTATAAAAAAATATGAGAAGTTATTTAATTAATGAGAGTCCATGAATCTCTCCCTCTATCTCTAGAGTTACAATCAAAATAGGAAATGATAAGACACATGTCTTTTAAGAGTTTAAAAAAAAAATAGGAAATGAGACATATATCTTCTTAGAGTTTCAATACAAAAAGGAAATGATACACATATCCTCATGATCCCATGATATTCTCCACTCAAATTTCAATTTGGTTTTGGGAGGCCACATAAATGTCTTTTAGAAGATTCCTTTTGACCTACACATGGCATCAATCTCATCCCACTTGTTAGGTATAAGCATATGCACATTATTTTCTAATTTTTAACCACAATTTCACTTAAAATGCTAAGAATTAATCAATTTTGGAAAAACATAAATGTAACTCAATAATGGTAATGGTAAGGTAAATGTAATGAAATGGAGGTGGAGTGAAGGTGGTAATATAGAAATAAAAGTGAAAATGTAATTGAAGTGAAATGACAATTTCAATGTCCAACATACCCCCCAATTGAAGCTATTGCATGTCCTCATGCAATCTATTAAATTAATTCTTTCTGATCCTTGAGCTTTGGCTTAGCTTTGCGTGATATCATTTTATAACTTCATACTTCTACAAAGTATTTTACTTGAATTGCAACATGGTTGGTTTTTATGTTACAACCATATTTTGTTGTTGCATTGATTTTTGACCTTTGATATTTCCATAATGATAAGTTGATTTTTATTGCAAAGTATATCTTTATTGGATTGCATAATGGTTGGTTCTTGTGTGACAACCATGATTGTGTTTGTATCTAATTATCTTTTGAGTACTTTTCAAAAGCCATTGTATTCTCATAATAATAATGTAATAGTTAATATATTTTGGAAGTATGTGGGTTTATGAATGTGATATGAACGTGGAAAATTATGAATATGAATGTATTCTCCCCCCCCTGCCCCCAACTGATGGTATTGGAAATTTTATGAAATGAGGAAGAAAAATGTTTTTTTCCAAAAATTATCATTCTAGCTTTTCAAGCAATTCTATGGTAAAAAGTTAGAAAATGATGTACCTTAACTTACCCTTTGGAAATAGATGAGTTGCATGTGTGTACCGAAGAGTGTGGTTGTTGATGTTGTTGGACTATGTAAACAAAGGAATTTGATTTGCTTCTTTTTTCTCTTTTTGTTGATGACAAGATTGGGATCTTTATTGCTGCTGATACAAATTGTTTCCTGCTGCAAACTATTGAATTGATGTAGTATTCAATCGTTACAAAATTCGATGGTACAATTCTTGTCATGCGAATAAATGTGTTGATATCAAGCATGAAGAGAAGTCATTGGATTACCGACCATTGATGAATGTCATTAAACAATGCAAGGAAAACTCACCATTAATGTCAATGAGTGCCAAGGTACCTAAGTACATCTTGCGAAGTGCGAATAGATGGACTAATGTTGAGCTACTTGCAAGATCTAACGATGAAGGGACATTGATGTATTCCCATGATTGTCAGCAAGATAACTTGCCATTAATTCATACAAGCCTCAGGGTACTATTAAGGACTCTAGTCTTGTACCTAGATAATGTGTTGACGTCGATAGGCCAGGACTTGTTGGAAGGGAGACGTTAAGAAATCCTCCATCATCTAATGCGAGCATGAAAGAATAATTTTTTTAAAGGACTATGGATGAAATTTTTTTCAGTGGATTAAGGTTTATTTGACAGAATGAAAATGAAAATGAAATGAATCAGCTTTGTAGAGGAGTTGAATGGTTTTATTGGTAGGCTAGTGAAAGCAGGGTAGAAAAAAAAAAGAGCAGCGAGGGAAAATGAGATGAGGATTTTATTGAATGACTAAGTAGAAATGCAATAGCGAATGTAAAGGGAAATGAGAATGGAAGATAAAAATGGAAAATGACAATGTGCATTAAGCATGTAAATGAGCTTATTGCTCTTATTTGTTGAGTAGACAAAAGTTAATGGAGAGCGTATGTGAATGAAGGAAAATGAACAACTAACTTTTGTTGGGAAAAATAACTATGTCTTGCTTCGAAGTTCTTGGTTGGATTTACAATTCAAAAATGGAGGAAAAGTAATGGTCTTGATGGATATGAACATGGACTTGCTCTTATGTTTCTCATGAAATCGGTCCTTTGAAAACCAATTGTGTGCTCAATTAATTTCCTTCAATGATCATTCGATCATCCCAAACCTCCAAAAAAAACTTGACATAAAGAGCATAAGTGTGTTAAAAAATAAATGGCCATTTCCTATTTGATTCTTATGCAAAATTTTGAATGTCAAATGAAACAGATTAAGGAAAATCAGGTGTGTTATATCTAGTTCAATTCATGATATCTGTAACAATCCATTTTTAAAGGATAACCATGAAAAATAAATCAACTCCTTGTTGTCGGATGACTTCATGCATTGTGCTCAGTAAAATAATTGGCATCACAAAGATTCGTTGTGTCCTGCAAGTTAAAAATTCATAGAAAAATACACAGCAACAATATTAAGGTCAAATGTTCATAAATCATGTAAATAATCTTCCAACTGTTTTACAAGCCATTATTAAGAAGAAATTATAATTTTTTTAAATCTTTTTATTATTATTATTATTTATTTATTTTTATTTTTTTTTGAATGATTTTATTTTAAAAAATTTCTTTATTAAAAAGAAATTATTAATAAACATTTTTTTAATATATATATATATATATATATATATATATATTAATGAAATAAAGCTTGGTTGAAATAATAGTCTTTATGAATAGTTTTGAAACAAAGTCATGCCAATGCCTCTTTCATGCAAGATAAAAGTAAAAATCTTGAAATTTCTAAAAGTTCGTAACTATGAAGGAGATGGAGGTAAAATCATTTCCAATTTATACAACTTGGATTTGATGCACATGTGATAATGTCTTTGCCTCAAATAATCCATTTATCACTCATCATGTGCCACCATAGATGAATTTTGCCACATTCTCCTTCAGATCAGAAATCAGATCCTCGATTATTTCTCAAAATCGAATTTTATTAAACCATGACTGGTTACATTAAAAAAAATGTTTTTCTCTCACACACACTACAAATTAGTGCTCCGAAGAGCCTTGAATTTCTACGAAATGGCTGTGAATTTGAGAAAGTTCTCATAATTTTACCTAACTCACACCGTTCCCGAAAAAACCCATGTTTTAGTTTTTTCTAATTCGCCTTCGTGTGCTCAGAAAATGCGTTTTAAAATCGGGTGTTTTTAACAAATACACATTTTTTTTCTGGAAATTACTTCTGCAGTAAAATTGATGTGGTTTGATTTTTTTATTTGTGGGTTTTTATGTGTAATGGATTGTCTCTCACATAGAAGTTCAGATCGATCTCCCTCATTTCAATTACCTGCAATAGAATCTGGAATCTTCTCTTCATCAACAGTTTGAAATCTTCTCTTCATCATCAATTTCTTCATGTGATACACTTTCATTGTCTGTCCGTGAAATTTAATTTTTAATCTTCTCTTCATCAACAATTTGCAATATTCTCCTCATCAACAATTTATTTATGTGATATACCTTCATTTTCTACAATTTTTAAAAATGATTTCTAATAATTGTTGTTTGAGGAAAAACGAATATGGAAAAGAGAAGGTTCCTTTTTTTTATCATTATTGTAGTGGATGGGTCTTTGTGTGGATTGAAGGACTGCATATATGCGTAAAGCCAAGCCAAAGGCTGGCCTCAAGCATATGCGTGGGTCTGATTTCCATCAGCCATTTTTTTTGTTTGTTATTTATTTATTTTTTTAAATTGATTTGTTAGTAAAATTATATATATTATATTTTCAAAAACTTATATATATATATATATATATATATATATATATATATATATATATATATATATATATTTCATTACACAAAAATTTTTATTGAAATTAAAATTTTTCATCATTTTTTTTTAAGTTTATTGTAAAATTAAATGAAATGATGAAAACAAAATTTATTATTATTATTTTTTTTTATAACATAAAAATTCTCTTCTTCTGATCCTCTAGATCACATAAAGTGCAGGAGGAGAGCATACTCAAGAAATTATTATTTTTTTTTAGATGTAAAAAATAATATGTCTTAAATACACTTCCCTGGAAACATCGCCAAAATGTTTAGTCAATTTAGTGTCCTAAATTGCTAACATAAATTATCGACCAAGGCTAGTAAACTGATGAAGTGTGGTGCACTATATGTGCTCAAGAAATCTACTTCTTACTTCGTTGTGTTTGTATTTTTCTTATTGTTTTGGGGGTTTTTTGGTTTTATTCCTTAGTGTGTTATCCTAGTTTAAAAAGTGAGAATAAATCTAGTTAACAATGAAGAAAAGGAAGTGTTATAAAACTAAGTTAATTTCTATGAAAGAAACCAAAGTTTATTGACAAGTTTTAAGGCCTAGTTCTAAAAGAAAAATATAAAGAAAGTACTTCAATAAGTAAACCCAATCCATGTATATATAACTCAATTGAGATCTAAGAAATGAAAACAGGAAATGCAGTTGATAACTCAAACATTGCATTGAATCTCATCATTTAGCCATTCTTGTAAATCATATTCAGATTCAGTTTCAATCGAAATTTCCTTTAAAGAGATTATTAGTTGCAATGGGATGAGGATCTTCTAACTACAACTAATTAAGTGAATAACCGACTTATCAAGTCTCATCCAATCCTGAAGCCTTCACTCCTTGTTATGGCTCTCGGAAAAATCCACTATTCTCTTAATTTTAGTAGGCAAATGATAGAAATAATGAAATGCTAAACAATTACTGTTTCTATAAGTCACTAACCACTTTAATTGAGATTTGAAAATAGGAAAAATGGCTTTTACTTGGTTGAACATAGCAATTGTAAACTATGAAAGACAGAAAATGAAATCTAAACAATAACTGTACCTATAAGTCACTTACCATTCAGTTGTAAATATTTGGTAATATAGACAAACGATTTTTACTCAGTTGGACACAACAATTGTCAATTTATGAAAGCAATAAACTTAAGCATGAGAAGAAATAAATACTAAACAAAAATTGAAGCAAATCTCTCTAAAAAGCATAATAAAAATCTCCTTTAGAAGCAGGGGCCCTCCACTCCTAAGTTGGTCGACTCCTAGCTCGTCAGAAGTACAATCAAACCAACATTTGATGACTGAACTTCTTTATTAATAAACTCATAACTCTACATCCCATTCCATCTCAAGCTTTGTTACAAAACATTCTATAATCCTTTCTCTTCTTCTCCTATTTTTCACCTCCTTATGATAGGAGAAAGCTTCCCCTATTTATACAAAAATATGAGAAGTTATTTCATTAATGAGAGTCCATGAATCTCTCCCTCTATCTCTATAGTTGCAATCAAAATAGGAAATGATAAGACAGGTGTCTTTTTAGAGTTTCAATACAAAATAGGAAATGAGAGACATATCTTCTTAGAGTTTCAATACAAAAAGGAAATGATACACATATCCTCATTATCCCATGATCTTCTCCACTCAAATTCGAATTTGTTTTTGGGAGGCCACATAAAGGTCTTTTAGAAGCTTCCTTTTGACCTACGCATGGCATCAATCTCATCCCACTTCTAATTTTTAACCATGAATTCACTTAAAATGCTAAGAATTAATAAAGTTTGGAAAAACATAAATATAACCCAATAGTGGTAATGGTAAGGTAGATGTAATGAAATGGAGGTGGAGTGAAGGTGATAATATGAAAATATAAGTGAAAATGTAATTGAAGTGAAATGACAATTTCAAGGTCCAACAATACTTTCCCTGAGGTTTGGATCTATTCATCAAAACTTGTTGCGTCAATAAAAGAACTATGGATTTTAGATCATAATGAACATGCCCCTCGGAGAATAGTGTAAATTTAAGTTTGGAATTATTTTTCCCTATTGTTTTGAAAGTTTGAACTGATTAAATACAATTTTTTCTCCGTTTTCTCAATATAGCATGTTTCCATCTAAAGAATTTATCATTGTTCATTTTTCAAAGTTCTTAGTTGATTATCATTCAAGAATGCATCCCAGAGATTCCTCTCCATAAGAATTGAAATTATTGCTAGAAGTTGTAAAACGTGATCCTTCAACTCCTCTGGAAGAAAATAGGTCATAAATCTTTTCTTTTTCTCTTAATGTTGTTTTTTTAAGTTTGTGATTGTGAAAATTCTTTTTTTGTTTCGAATTTTAATGAGAATTTTCCATGTATTTATTTAATGTGAAAAGTTATGGATGTAAGCTGAGATAATTTTTGTAGTAGAAAAGAGGGAGTATGTTGTCATGTTACAATCTATTATCATAAATGAATTATAACCGAAAAAGAAAGAAATTTAACAGCCTCCCATCAAGGAGAGATTGCTTGACTACAATTAGGTATGGAAACTTTTTTATTCTAGTAGTTTCCTCATTCAATCAAAGGGAAGACTTTGGTTGAATGTGTCTCACAAGGGATTTATTTTATTTTAAAAAGATCTAGATTGAATGGCGACTTGAAGAATGTATTGTGTCATAGCTCATAAATCTTTTCCTTTTCTCTTAATGTTATTTTTTTATGTTTGTGATTGTGAAAATTCCTTTTTTGTTTCAAATTTTAATGAGAATTTTCCATGTATTTATTTAATGTGAAAAGTTATGGATGTAAGCTCAGATAATTTTTGTAGTAGAAAAGAGGGAGTATGTTGTCATGTTACAATCTATTATTGTAAATGAATTATAACCAAAAAAGAAAGAAATTTAACAACCTCCCATCAAGGAGAGATTGCTTGACTACAATTAGGCATGGAAACTTTTTTATTATAATAGTTTCCTCATTCAATCAAAGGGAAGACTTTGGTTCAATGTGTCTCACAAGGGATTTATTTTATTTTAAAAAGATCTAGATTGAATGGCTGACTTGAAGAATGTATTGTGTCATAGCTTGTCTTGACCAATTATAACCTTTATTGAGGCATCAAAATATTTATTTTGATCTAATGGCTTGAATTTCTTTTTATGTTTTCACACAAACATACTACGAAGGGTTGAGTAATACACTTTAGGCATCAATGAATTTTATGTTTTATTGCTTATTTAGTCTATGACCTGAATGTTGTGGACAATTATATTCATTAGGCTTATGTTCTTGATGGAAGCTTGGAAGTTACCATTTGAGATCATCACCCTTGCTGAAGTGCATATTATGTAATATGAACCCCAAAGTCATGTTTATATACATGTTTCCCTCTATATTTTAATGCAATTTTCATGAGATAAGATAGGATATACATTAGGCACTCCCTTTTGCAAACAATTTTGAGAACTATTTTATTTTATGGTCCCATTTAACATTTGCATTTATATGATTTAGCATAACTTCTATGTATTTTCAGTTATTTATTTATAGATTTTATGTTTTTCTGACGTCATAATTTATTTGTATATTGTATATTTTCTATAATTATATTATTGACATAGCTCCAAAAAAATTTCCATCCCTATTTTTTCCAAACATGTACACATAACTCAAATGTGGCATTCAAAAGACAAGTCATAGCTAAGTTTATTTCCTATATGCAAAATAGAGAAAAATGCTTTTTGGAAACTCAATATCTATTTATAATATAAATTAGAATGTGAGGACCCTTGAAAAAAATATTATTGCAGTACATAGAAAGGATCTCTCGAAATGAGGATTATAGATATCCTCAAAGGAACGTTCACATGAAAAATTACTCAATGTTTATAAATATATGGAATGCTAATTTTGAAATGAATTACTAACCATTTCTTCATAATATAAGTATTTTATATTTAACCAAAAAAAAATTAAATGTTTGTCATTATATTGAGTTCCTTATGAATGTGTTAAAAGTTGATTATTTTTTATTTCCAAAATTTGACTTTCCAAGAAGCTAAGTTTAGAATTTCCATCTAAATTTAAATGTTTTATGTTTTGATTTATTTCTATAATCCATTATGGAAAAGTTTTTGTATGATTAATCATGTTATGTTATACAAGTATTTTGACTAGGTCAAATTATATAGAATAAAAATAAAATAAAAAATTAATAATTATAATTATTAACTATTAATAATGATTAATAATTAAGAAAGTTTATATTATGATTAACTTTCAATCTATGAAACTCTGAGAAAGATCAAATATTTTTTACACTAAAAAAAAAGAGATGAGATTTTCATCTTGAGACACTTATCTCTCTCAAAACTTGATAAATCCAAAATTAAAATAAATCTAAACTGGTAATTGAAATTGAAAAGTACATAAATATATTTAATTTCCTTAAACACATTCAATAAACTCAAATTCTATCTCAAAAACTAACCTACATATACAAAATATCACCCAAAAATAACAAAAGACTTTAGAAATAAAGGGGAAAGACATTGTTGGTATTAATGATATTGTAGTTTCTTGCCATTGACAAGAGGAGCATTTTCCTCTGAGAGTTGCAATATTTTTGTAGGTATTTCTATTGTTTATGTTTCTTTTTATGTTTTGGAACAGGAGAAGCATTTTCCTCTGAGAGTTGCAATATTTTTGTAGGTATTTCTATTCTTTATATTTCTTTTTATGTTTTGGGCCAATGCAACATATATCACATGAAGTATGTTCTGAAGAGTGGAGTTTCTATTTAATCATGATTCTAGAGGTTGAAGCAAAAGGTGTTAATGTGATTTCTTGAAGATTTTTACATGATGTTTATATACATAAATATATTTTTGTTATTGGTAGATATCATTAAACATATGAGCTTTACAAGTATTTATATATATTTATAAAAACATTAAAAAAATCAAATTTAACATATCAATTTTTATTTATTTTATTACTGGTTTCATTATGAAAATTAATATACAATTTTTCAATTTAACAATCCTATCGATTTTTCTTTACACGTTTTGTGAAAATGGCTAATATTTATTGTTTTTTTAATAAATTTCCAGTTACTTTTTTACACCGTCTGAATTCTTCATGACGTTCAGTTTCCTCTGAATTCTTCATGACATGTATTTTCTTCGGTGTCCTCTTGCCAACCTTGGGTTTTGACTACGCGGATTTGAAGTTTTTTCAAGAAAATACAAAAGAAATTAATAAATTAAAGTTATTCTGTTTGAATTATTTAAATGGATATTGGTAATTAAAATTGAAAATGTATATTAGATATTAAAATTTTAATTAAAATTCTTATTTATTTATCTATTTTAAATTAAAATTTGATTACTATTTGCAAGAGTATAGAGGTAGAGATATTTACATATCACAATTTTTTCATTTAAAGAATTAATATATTTGTTTTTTCTTGTTTGGAATTTGAGGAACAAATTATTATATAAAATTGGAAAAAAAAACTGAAAAATAATATATTCTATATTACAATCATATCTAATGTGATAGATTAAAAATATTAAAATAAAATTTCAATCAATAAAATTATAAAATAATATAATTAATTATAAATTTTTCATCTTAGATTTTTGTGATCCATATTGATTATACACTTCATAATTACTACCTCATCTTTAGAGCAATTCAAAAGTACTTTCCATATTTAGTAAGTTTGTATGTCGTTTTGTCCCTAATAATATTTTTTCTTCTAGAAGAGATCTCTAATTTGATTTTCTATTTGTTCTCTATTTATTTTGGCAATTTCCACGTCATCGTGTAGTTTTTAAGATAGAGTTATGGGATAGGAAGCATTTTTGTAAGACCAAAATGATTTACTTGCTATGTACTATGCAATTAACAAGGAGGAACAAATGGTAATTGATGAGTATTTGTTATTAGATGTTTTTTTTTTGTTCTCTATTTTTTGGCAATTTCCAGGTGATGGAGTACTTGTTAAGACCAGCCTAGATCCATCTTAACTCCGGATCTATCAAGCGCCAAGAGGGATCAAATCTCTCGAGGTGAAAACCTCTTTTTTGATTGAAAAAATTGAGGAAAGGTTTTCACGTTCAGAGATTTGATCCCTCTCGGCACTTGATAGATCCGGACTTAAGATGGATCTAGGCTGGTTTCAGTCGTGTACGACCAAGGAAAATCTATCGATAATATGAGGAACATATGCTTAATTTTATCAATAATATGTAAATACATCTAATATTAACATAACCATTTTAAATATGTTAAATATGTCTGAGATTCATTGAGTCATTTTAATTTTAAATTTGATTAGTTACCTCAGTTTGTTGAGATGATAAATATTGTAAGATAACTTTAATGATGAAATAAAATTTTGAACGCAAAGTGACAATGTAATAATATTTAATGATAGAAACTGTGAATAATAAGAATGTAGTCAATTACGAAGTCTTCATTGTGATCGATTTCAAACTATTTTCTTCTACTATTCTTATTTTCTTTTTTTTACAGAAACGGTTATGAGATATATTAACTGCTGGGTCTAAATGCCAGATTTCGGGTTACAATGAGAGGGAGAAGGGCCCAGGAAGTTTCAATAGCTAGAAGTGCTATGAGACTTGTGGACAGCTTCCAGCTCTTTTTGACTACAATTATGCACTCGATTTTTGTGATTTCCCCTAGCTTAAAAATACAAACAAAATGATTCAATAGCAAGCAGTAAAACATTTAAGCTGGCAGATTATGGAATTGGATCCCATGTTTCGTCCTCGTCTCGAATTATTGCTCCAGCAGAGATGAGGACAACTTTATTTGCTTCAAGGTCTGCTTCTTTGTTGTTGTCTCTCAACACATGATAGTAGCTCAACTTTTTAAACAATTTCCCCAAAATTCTGATTCTGGATATCAGCCTTGCCAACCTAAGATCCCGGGGGGAGGAGTTTGTCACCATAATTTTGATTATCACTTGGGAATCCCCAAAAACATTAACCTCCTTGATTTCTAGATTCAAGAGCGATTTAAGGCCTTGAAGGAGGGCCAGTGCCTCTGCTTGAATGCTGGAGTTGATCCCCAAACCCCATGCAAAGTTGTGGATCAAAAAACCTTCAGTATTTTTTACAATACCTCCTGCTCCAGCCCTTCCTGGGTTACCCTTTGATGCCCCATCAAAGAAGGAGTGCACCTGTTGCTTGGAGATCCATTATTGAAACTCAGCATTGTTCTTCCCCCTTATTTTCCAATCTTCAATGGGGGAAATGTTGCTGGTGGCTTGAAGAAATTGCAGGTTTAGGGAGGTACCCCAGACTGAATCTAATTGAGTGAGAGTTGAGGCATATTTTTGATTATCCAAGCTCTACTTTAACTGGAATTTTATCTTGGCCGCCACCACCTTGACTTCATGCTTAGTATCTCTAAAGATTCTGTTGTTTCGCTCAAGCCAGATCTGCCAGCAACAGATTTTGGGGAGGGCAGACCATGCCTTTTTTATCACTTTGTTTCTAGGTGGAGGACCGGGGTAACTGTTATGCCAATTTGCAAAAAGATTAGGAATAGAGGAGGGAAGGACAAAATTGGGGTTCCAGTAATCCATCAGCTCGCTCCAAACCTGCAGAGTGAATTTACAATTCAAGATCAAGTGTGTGGCACATTCCACATTTTCTCTGCACAATGAGCACCTGGACGGACCATGGAAACCTTGTTTCTGCAGTTTGTCATCTGTAAGAATTTTCTTGTGACAAAGGAGCCAACAGAACATGTTGATTTTAGGCAGAGAGTGTAGACGCCAGATCGCAGTCCAAGGGGCAGGGTCCGGGGGGACGTGAGGCCTCAAGGTGAGCTTTGCGTAGCCTTGGGCTACCGTGTAACCTGCAGCCAGTAAACCCCAGCCACGGGAATCTCTTATGCGTAGATGAATGGGGGCAATACCATTCAGCATGGAGCGAAGACAATTGCAATCCTGAAGGAGCTCCGGAGGCACGTCAAAGAAATTCCAGCCTGCCCAATGCGTCCCATCCCACGTGGAGATATCCCACAGCGTAGTTTTCCCAGCAGAAGTCAACCAGCAACGAATCACGTTCAAAGAGGAACAGTCACGAATTGGATCACGACCTAGAATATGATCTGTCCAGATATTTATCTTCTTACCATTTCCAGGAATCCAATAGGTGTTGGAGCTGATCAGAGGGGCAGCTTTGGAGCAGAGTCTAGCAAAGGGAGAGACGCCTTGGGGGAGAGGACCATCTAGGCATCTGAGTCTCTTGCCTTTAAAATATTTATTCCAGAGTGCTAATTGGGCCCAGCAAGGCTTGGGCGCAATGATTCTCCAGAGCAGCTTGGCTCCCATGGCTATGTTCTGAAGAGAGAGATTCTTGAAGTTTAGCCCCCCCTCCCTCAGCGGTTTGGAGACAGTCTCCCAGTTAACCAGTTGGAATTTCCTCTCATTATGTTTGTCCCCCTTCCAAAAGAAGTTTCGAATATGCTGTTCCATTTTATGAAGGATGCCAATTGGGGCCAGTAGAACAGAGAACTGAAATAGGGGAAGACTGCATAGGACAGCTTTGACGAGGACGGACTTGCCCGCAATATTGAGCCAGGTGAGCCCCCAAGCCTGGAGCTTATTTTTGAATTTTTCCACTTGGGGGAGCCAATCCTTACTATAGGCCCTCTTGAGGAAGAGAGGAAGCCCAAGGTATTTGAAAGAAGTCCAAGCTGGAGAGGCTCCAAAGCCAAAACACCTTGCAATGGAACTGAGCAAGCTGGGAGGAGTATTCCAACTATAAATATGGCATTTCCCCTTGTTGAGGCTACTTCCCGACACCATAAAATATTCATCTATAGCTTCTTTAGAGCTGTTGGCTGAATGTAGTGTTGTAGCTCCCAGCAGCAAAGTATCATCGGCGAAGAGGGCGTGGTTGATGCTTTTAACTCCTCTGGCAATGCAAAGCCCTATGATCTCCTGCTCTTGCATTTTCTTGTTTAGATAGAAACTGATAACGGAGGCCTGGAGGACAAACAAAAGGGGAGAAAGAGGGTAATCCTGTCTTAGTCCTCTTGAGGCTTTGAAGAATTCCGCTGCTCTGCCATTGACAAGGGGAGCAATCCAAGGCTCTGAGATACAGGCCCGAATCCAATTTATAAAGTTCTCCCCAAATCCAAATTTTTTCAGAACATTCAAAAGGAAACAATGCCTGACTCGATCGAAGGCATTAGCTAAGTCCAGTTTGACAACCATACCTCTTTCCTTACGCTGCTGGCTTGAGAGAATTGCCTCTTGAACCAAAATGAAATTGTCCACTAGCTGTCTACCATGAATAAAGCCCCCTTGATTTTTAGGAATGATTGTGGGGAGAAGATATTTCAGCCTGTTTGCTATTACTTTGCTGATAAACTTATAACCAATATTACAGAGAGAGATGTGGCGAAATTTGTTGAAGGAATTGGCGCCTTTCTCCTTGGGGATGAGAGCAAGGAACGCAGAGTTTGTGCTACCTCCTAATTTCTGACAGTCTTGGGATTTTTGAACCATTTTGTAGATATCTTTTTCCACAATGTGCCAACAGGATTGCAGAAATCTAGCGGTGAATCCATCCGGTCCTAGTGCTTTGTCAGGATCCATGGCAAAGAGAGCATTCTTGACCTCAGCATTGGTGACTTTTGCTTCTAGAAGATGGTTCATCTTAGCAGAGATTGAAGGGGGGACCCAGTCCAAAAGATCAGAATTTTGAATCAAATTCGCATCCTCACTGTACAACTTCTGGAAGTGAAGAAAAGCTGCTCGTTTAATGCTTGCAAAATATTTATGATTGGAATTGTCATCCTTAATCTCAGATATGGTGTTGAAGCATTTTCTGGCTTGAGTTTGCTTGTGAAAGAAAGAGGAATTTCTGTCTCCCGCTTTAAGCCATAGGCAACGAGACTTAATCCTCGAAAACTCTTCTTCTGCCAGGCAGGCTTTGTGGAAGTGCTGTTGGAGTTGAATCTCCTTATCGAGGATTTCTCTAGTTACATATGCCTCTTCCGAAAGAAAGTGGTGTGCTTCCAGTTGACTTTAGATATTTTTCCTTTTAGCTGCTGGGTTAGAAAGAGTTTTGTCCCAGCATTTTAAGGCAACTTTCGTTCTTCTGAGCTTTTCTTCCCACACGAAGAAGGGTGATCCATTGATTGGCTGAGACCAACTTTCTTTGACAATCTGCATGAAATTGGATTCCTTTACCCAGAGGGGGTTAAATCTGAAGGGAATGGGGCCGAGGTCGGGGTGAGCCCGGAGATCAAGCTTGATAGGATTATGATCAGATATGCTGCAAGGAAGGATTTGCATACTAGCATGTAAACCAAGCAACAGAAAGGAACTTTGTACAAAAAATCTGTCCAGTCTTGCTGCTATGTGACCAGGGCCTACTCTTTTGTTTGACCAAGTGAGCTTACCTGAAGAGGGCTTGATTTCCAGCAAATCCCAATCTTGCAGAAGATTCTCTGCCCATTCCCTCACCGGATCTCGCACAATGCAGCCTCCTCTCTTTTCAGAGGAATGCAATGTGAGATTGAGGTCACCTGAAATAATGATGTTGTCAACGTTCCCTAATTCTGCCTGGCTTCTTATAGAGTCCCAACATGCCTTTTTTTCTCCAGCATTGGCCGGTACATATACATTAAAGAGACAAAAGTATTCTTTAGTGACAAGATGCTGCATTTTTAGGAGCAGCCAGTGAGTGTTTGAAATTTCAGAAATTAACGAGAACTTGCTATCATTCCAAAGAGTGCCTAACCCTCCAGAGGCTCCTTGGGCTGAGACAGCTTTTGCTTTTCTTTTACTCTAGATTCTTTTACTTGTTTGGAGGAAGTCTTCTTCCTCCATCTTGGTCTCCTAGATAAGGAATATGTCTGGGGCTTTTATTCTTATTAAGTTTCTTGTTGCCTCTTCCTTGATCTTGCTCCCCATACCCCTACAATTCCAGGAGACTATTTTCATTATTTACCTTTGTTCTGCTGGGCTCCCTTGGAGCCTTGGGGCTGGTTTCTCACCATCTTCGGATTTTTTGCTAGTAGCTTCTCCAGAGTTTGTTGGCTGCCCTGTAACTTGTCCTTGTACGTTTCCTGCTCTCTTTTCTCCCGACCTGTTTTGCGACCTCTTGTGGATCTCCTAACAGAGGCCTAAGAGTCGCCTATTTCTCCTTCCTCCTCCGAATCTTCCGACTCCTAGTCCTCTTCCTCGACTTCAACAGGTATTACTTTTGAGCTTTCTGCAACACTTGCGTCTTTGGAAGACATAGAGGGAGTCCCTTTGTTCGGGGATGCTGTATTTTGAACCTCCACCTCCTGGGTGTCCTCTTGGTGCGAGCTTAGGAGTTCAAACTTGTTTTCAGGAGCGGACTTAGACGGGATCTGCTGAGAAGAGGCCTGTTGGGGATCTTTGCCACTAGGGCCTCCCGGCTTTTGAGCCTTATGGGAGGTTTTGGAGTGCTTTAATTGATTCCATCCGTCCTCCTTCCCTTGCAAAACCTCATTGTTGGATGGATAGCCTCTGGCGAAGTGGCCATAGACATGGCATTTCCGGCATTTGAAGGGCAGGTGCTCATAGTCTAGTTTCTGCACATGCGTCCAGCTTCCGACTTTGATTTTGATGGCCTCTGGTAGCCCAACCTCTAGATCTACTTCCATGCAGATCCTAGCACATTCATACTGGTCCTTGTTGTTTGCTCAATCGATGAAATTCCCAAGGGCATTTCCAATATGCATCAGAGAATCCCAATTCCAGCAGTGAAATGGCAGATTTGGGAGTCTAACCCACACCGGGACTGCTTTGGGCTCATCCACAGTAGGATCGAAGTCTGGAGTCCACTTATTTAGATACAAACCCTGGGGGCCCATGAAGTAGGGGCCGTTCTGGAAGATCATATCTTTGTCATATTTTGAAGTGAACTCGAAGAGAAAGTAACCTCTCCCCAAAAAATAAGAAGTAACGCTTTCTTTGATCAGAGGTGCCCAGTTTCTGTTGACCCAGCTCTCAGTGGTGTTGGGAGATGGCCAAAGCCCTGTGAGCTGGCCTATGAGAGCTCGTTCAGCTAGTGATAAAGCAACCTGAATCGGTGTCCCTGCTGGAAGAGAGATCTCAGGTATTTCATCAATTTTCTTAACAAATTTCGCAGCTTCAACATTCTTCTTCTTAGGAAGCCCTACCAATAAGCGATCGAAGGCCTCAGCAGAAGAGGGCGGGGGAGGGGGATGAAGCCCCTGGGGAGAGCCCAACCCCTCCATGGGCGCAAGCCCTAGGAAGAACACGGCCCGGATCAAGATGCGCAGGCAGCAACGCGATCGCTCCAGCGCACAGTCAAAACCTCAAGCTTCACATCAGTATTTGAAAAACTATTCTTATTTTCACCCATGTTAGTTTTTTCATATTTTCATATTGATTATTTGAAAAGGACAGTTGGAATCGTAAACCATTTAAATATTTAGCTCAAGCTATTGTAGTAAACATCATACCTTGTCTCTGTTGCTCTCCAATATTAATAGGTTGAATTACTATAATGCAAAAATCAATGTACATTGTCAATAATTTTTTGTGCTTACACTAAAATCATTGCACACACACTATTAATCCAATGACTTTAAAATTAATGTACCATCATACATCAAATTAGAAATCAACATATACACTGGAATCAATGCAACTAATGCAAGAAATCAAATAATAATAGAAAACAACATCTACACTAAAATCAATGCATATAATGCAAGTAATGAAATATGATTAGAAATCAACATCTACACTCAAATAAATGAGTCTAGTGCAAGTAGGAAAATAAGATTTAAAGCCAACATCTACACTGAAATAAATGCATCTAGTGCATGCAATCAAGTAGGATTAGAAATCACCATCTACACTGAAATAAATGCATTTAGTGCAAGGAATCAAATAGGATTATAAATCATCTACATTTAAATCAATACATTCAGTGCAAGCAATCAAATATAATTATAAATCAACATCTACATTGAAATTAATGCATCTAGTGCAAGAAATCAAATAAGATCATAAATCACCATCTACACTGAAATCAAGGCATTTAGTGAAAGCAATCAAATAGGATTAGAAATCACCATCTACATTGAAATCAATCCATTCAGTGCAAGCAATCAAATACGATTAAAAATAATCTACATTGAAATCAATTCATCTAGTGAAAGAAATCAAATATAACCAAAAATCAAAATCTACATTAAAATTAATGCATCTAGTGAAATCAATCAAATAGGATTAGAAATCATCATCTACACTGAAATTAATGCATTTAGTGCAAGCAATCAAATAGGATTAGAAATCATCTACATTAAAATCAATTCATCTAGTGTAAGTAATCAAATATCATTAGAAATCAAAATCTACACCAAAATCAATTCATCTAGTGCAAGAAATCAAATAGTATTAGAAATCACCATCTACACTGAAATCAATGCATCTACTACAAGAAACCTTTTTCCCTATCTCCCCCATATATATCTATATATCCATCCATATCTCCTTATTTTTCTCTTTATCTCACCCCACCATACACACACTCTTTCTCACTCCATATCTATCAATTTCCTTGTCCCTCACTCCTTCTCTCCATCTATATTTTTTTCTCTTCACCTTACATCTATATCTATATCTCACTATATCTCTCTATATCAACTCCAAAACATAAACTCTCTTTCTCCAATCTATCTATCTATCTATCACTTCCTCCTCTCTCTCTCTGTCTCCCTCTCTCTCTCTCTCTCTCTCTCGCTTCTATCTCTCTTCCTTCCTGCTACGATTTCTCTTTCTCTATCCATATTCTTTATCACTCCCTCTCTCTCTCTCTCTCCACCTTTCAGCCTCTATGTATTTATTCTTACCTCCCCCTCTCTCCCTCTCCATCTTCATATCTCTTTCCCTACCTCTCTTCACCCTCTTTCTTCCTTTCTCTCCCCCCCCACCTTCTCTTTATTCACCTTCCAAATTTGTTACCATATGCCTCTCTCTCTCCTTCTCTCCCCCGTTCTCTCCATATCTCCTTATTTGTCTCTTTATATCACCCCAAATCATACACACTCCCTCTTCATCTCTCCCTTGTCGCTCCCCCTCTGTCTCCACTACTCCCTCTCTATGTATTTATTCTTCCCTCCCTCTCTCATCATCCAGCTCCATCTCTTAATTCCTCCCTCCCTCCCCCTCCAAATCCATATTTCTATCCCTCCCTCTCTCCTCCCCTCTCTCCCCCTCTCTTTCAAGTCCCCTCTCCTTTCCTTCCTCTCTTTTCCTTTCTCTCCTACCTCCCTTTCTCTTCCCCCCATCTCTCTCTCTCTCCATCTCTCAATCCCTCTCTCTCTCCCCCTCCAAATCCATATTTCTATCCCTCCCTCTCTCCTCCCCTCTCTCCTCCTCTCTTTCAAGTCCCCTCCCTTTTCCTTCCTCTCTCTCCCTTTATCTCCTACCCCCCTTTATCTTCCCCCATCTCTACCTCTCTCTCTCTCTCTCTCTATCCGACAATCCTCTCTTCCCCCATCACTCTCTTCCTCTCTCTCATCATTCCTCTCTCGCCTCCTTCTATTTGGCCCCCCAGCTATCTTTCTTTCTCTCTCTCTCTCTCTCTGTCCTCTAATCCTCTCTCTTCCTCCATCACTTTATATCACTCTCCAACTATCTTACTATTTCTATCCCTTTATCCTTCTCTCCCCCCTTGTCTCCATCATGCCTCCTTTATCCTTCTCTCCCCCATTGTCTCCATCACTCCTATGTATCTTTATCCGACCCATAATCATACACAATCTCTCTCCACCTCTCCCTTGTCACTCCCTCTCTATGTATTTATTCTTCCTTTCCTCACTCCGCCTCCAGCTCCATCTCTCTATCCCTCATTCTCTCCTCCTCCTCTCATCCTTTCTCTCTCTCCCTTTCTCTCCTACCTCCCTCTCCCTTCCCCCTTCTTTCTCTCTCTCTCTCACTCTTTACCCTCAAATCCTCTCTCCTTATCCCTCCCTCTCTCCTTATATCTCTCCCACCTCCATCTTTATGTCTCCCTCTCCCTCTCTTACCATTCTCTAACTCTCTCACTCTTCTCACTCTCTCTCTCTCTTCATTCCTCTTCTCCCTTCTCCTTCAATTTATCTCCATATCTCCCTTGTCACTCCCCCTATTTCTCCACCTCTATCATATATCATGATATATTAATATATATTACAATATAATAAATTTAATATTGTATTAATCTAAACATATTAAATTTAATAATATTAATATTTTAATATTAATGTTAGGGTTAGTAATGCTTTTTTTGGCATGGTATTAATAATAATTTGGTCCATGGTATTTGACCCTTATACTTCATATATAATTAGATCTTGATTTCTAATCATATTTGATATATTTTTATTTATTTACCTTACCTATTTATACCTCTTTTATATTTACTTATTTACCATACCTATTTTATAAATATATTATTTGGCCCATAGTATTTGCACATGGTATTATTAATAATTTGTCCCATTGTATTTGGCCCATGGAATTAATAATAATTTTTCCCATAGACTTCACCTAAATAAAACTTGTTTTTGAGTTTTTGTAAATATAAAGTGGTTTATTGAGTAAATATAAAAATCGGTTTTATTTATTTACCATACCTCTAGTTTATTTATATTTATATTTATTTACCATACCTCCTGAGAAATATAAAAAGAGATTTTATTTATTTACCATACCTATGGTTTATTTATATTTTTACGTATTTACCATATATTATTTATTTATCATATCTCTTTTTTGAGTGTTAGTAAACTCTTCCTATTTTAAGTATATATTGTTTAAATTTATTTTTAATAAAATTTTAATTGTTCATTTATATGTTAATGTAAGTTATTGTTCAAGCCGACATTTTATTTTGGCTTCCGACATACTTACACATCCAGGTCATACTGAGCTGTAGAATGCGCCTCTCGGCGCAACAAGCCGACATTCTTTTTTGGCTTCCAACATACTTACACATCCAGGTCATACTGAGCTGTAGAATGCGCCTCTCGGCGCAACAAGTTTATGGGATAAGAAACATTTTGTAAGCAATTAGCAAGGAAGGACATATGGTAATTGATGAGTATCTGTTATTATATGCCAAAGTTTGTTGGCACTTTCAGTTACTACATGGTAGCTTTCTATTTATTGCTTTGTAAATTTTTCCAAGAGCACGTAGATATTCATATTTGAAGGAAGAAAATTAAACAATATAAACTCTCATATAGACCATCAAAACAAGACATATTGTACTATTCAAAAAGTAATTAGAAGTGGGAAAAAAACCTCTTACATATTATTAATTCTACTTAGTTGATAATGAATTACATTAATAGTCATTGATTTTTTATCTTCAATAATTTTTTATAGGTCACAATGCTTCTCAAATTTATCCCTTAAAGAGTTTCCTTTACAAAATGTGTGCAATTTCTAGTTATTTAAAGTCTACACTAAAAAGATGTAAATTAATTTAATTCTAAGTAATTTCATATTTTATAAATGTCACTAATTTGAAATCTATATTTCTATTACAATCATATTATTAGATAATAATTTTTATTTATTAATTAATAAAAATTATAATTTTTTTGAACTTCAAAAATTATTTTATTAAAAAGGTAATATATATATATATATATATATATATATATATATATATATATATATATATATATATATATATATATATATATATATATATATATATAAAAGTGTATATAAAATGAATTGTTTTGTTAAATGCATATATGTCATTACTGAGATAACTTGAATGTAAAATTATGTAATGATAGATTGAATGCTATTATTAAATTATATAATTGCTTTCTCTCTTCTTATTAAGACATTTAAATATGGTGTTTTTGCACTTTTGCATTTATAATAAAATTAGCAATTTCCCAAAAAGATGCAAAGAAAAGTCAATAGAAATTCTATTTTGGTTTTAAAATTTAAGTTTTTTTTTTTAGTTTTCTAATGTTTTTGAAATTATATATATATCTCTGTACATATATAAATAAATTTCTGTAATGAGAAAATATAATAATATAAAAATTTAACTAAGTAGATAGATGATAACATCAACACAACTTTTTTTGAAAATCTTTGACATATTTGATTACCTAAATTCAAAAACTAAAACAAAGAAACAAAATATCACCTCATTAAACTACAATTTTTTATTATAATTTGAAACTATCTAATCCAAAGAGTAAATATGATAAATAGCAAATCACATCAAAATTAAAATTCTTATAACAACTTATTCATGCACTTTTCAAAGGAAAATTCAACGAGCTAATTATAAATCTACATCTAAACAGATTCTAATCAATTGACAGGTTGGAGTTGATAAAAAAACCATAAAAAACCAACATTATAGTATAGCTGGATTTCAATATAATTTTGTTAAATTCGTTAAATGCCAACTAAGGGTTCGTAGTTATATTTTCGTGCAGATAAATTACAAGCAACTTGAACACAAGCTTGATACACTTATCGGAGCATTAAAATAAACTTAATAACTAAGAAGTGAGGGTAAAATGATTCATTGTCTCATATATTATATTTATTGCATAAATGTGAATTTTGATGAGAATATTTATGAAGATATTTTTGCATGGTCTATATTTCGTAATCATAAAATATTCTTTCATCTCATACACCAAAATATAAAATATTCTTTCATCTCAAACACCATTTAATAGATGAAATGAAAATTGTTTGAATGGCTTTTCCGTTTCAAACCACTAATAAATATTTCAGAACTATTCTTACGTTTCAGCCCATTGTTCAGTGATTTTGAATCGATCCACGTCCATCTATTTCCACTGTTGAGCACCTGAACGAATGAAGCTTCTGTCTGTGTGATTCAATATACCTTCGTGCATGTTCACTGAAGATCCAATATTCCTTGGCTGAAACATAAAGCATTATTCCTCTTGAAATTTTTGTTCTTTGTTTATTTGGTCTTTTCGGAATTAATTCACTGATGCTAAACTCACTGCAAACCTTTTCCAAATTAATGTGCGATCGTAGAAAGATCCAGTACTCTTGTGATGCATTTAGTTCCTGCCCAGATTAGATTGTGTTGCAGATTTTATTCATATACACCATCACAATGGATAGGGAACGACCACACACAGCGTATAGCATGGTTGGAATGTATCTACAGTAGATGAATTTTTACTAAGGAAGATGTGGGAAAATATTTAATTAACTCGCAAAAGCGAAAACTCAAATTATTTTAATTCTGTCTAGCATAAAATTCATACCGCCATAATTTATACGTTGCTATTTATTTAATATTAATTAATATATGTAACAATTAATAAATACAATTGGTATTATTGGTTAGAACCTAAAAATGAACCACTAGATTTCATTGAAAACCATCTATAGATATAATTTCTCTTTTAACTTATAACAATTAATAAATAGCATTGGTATTACTGTTTATAACCTAAACATAAATAACACTTAAAATTAAATAATGCAAAATGAAATATATTGATAAAATAATATATATATATATGCATGAAGTATTGTCTTAAGATAGAGAAACTGTTTTGCAAACACAATCGATTCGCCCAGAGAATAACTCAACCACACACCAATCTAGGAATCAACTAGATCTAAACATCCCATAGAGAATAGGAAAAAACTCTTTTACATAGAAAGAATCACAACTGAGACAAGTAGATATTATTTTCCAAGGCGCCCTCTTAATGGCTACATGTCTCGATCTCAATCTACAAAGTCTAGTTGTGGTCCTCATGTTTACAAACATGATAAAAAAAATACGCTAATGTCCGTATAAAGGAACAACCATCTACCATAATGCATGGGTACCAACTACTGCAACTACGAGTCAACTCGGGTGTCCTTCATGTACATGGTTCGATCAACCATTATTTTCATAAGTGTACTTGTAAATGTGAATCCCCCTCCATCATCATCATCATGGGTTTTATCAGATTACCCATAACCATGCCCATAACCATGCTCTAGGTTTTATCGGGTTACCCTCAACCATGCCCAAGGTTTTCTCGGCTCACCCTAAACCATGCCCAGGGTTTTTTCAGCTAGCGCTAAACCATGCCTACACAAATCCCTGTCCACTTCACTCTCACGTATTTTCTCGCTTACAACAAACCTACACTTCCGAAGTAGTTTTGAGCTTACCACAAACTTGCAATTACAAAGTGGTTTTAATATTACCACGAGCTTCAGGGGGGTACACATTTCTCATAAGGTTTTACATTACACACTCCGACTCTTGGAGTTATCATGCACATACTTTACAAAGACCATTACAAAACAACCTAGACTTTCATACACTTAATATGTGTGACTCATAATACAACATGTGAGTGAGTCGATCCCAGAAACTCACTAACTCACACAAACTTTCACTTTTTTTTCCATCATCTTTTAATCATTTTTTCTAATCCTTTACCTCATATTTAAAATTTGTTCAAATATTGGTAATATTTGTCTTTTTTAATTGCATCTTGGAACTCCATGCTTAACCTGTCATTTGTTAGAGTAGAAAATTCGAACAAAATAAATTCATATTGAAATGGATAATCTCAATATGTATATTGATTTTAATTCCAAAATATTTTTATGACCATAATAATCGATGCAGAATCATTACTTCCATTAGGCTTCTACATTTGAGGAACAATAAATATCAAAAAATGCATAGAAACTGGTATTCCCTACCTCGTGGGGACCTCTCAATCCATGGTGAGAACATGGGTCATGAGTCTTGAAATTTGAAAGCTCAATGGCCATGTCTAAGATATCTATTATCATTCTTGAAAATAGGAAGCAAGAAATGCTGTGAAAAATGTAGTAAAGAGATTTTCTCTATCCTCTTTGGTCTTACCTGATAGAATATCAGCTAAATACCACCACTAAGTAGCAAGGCTCTGCGCCCCCACCTATCGACACTATCAATCTGTACAAGGGTTAAATCTACAATAACAACTCATGTCATGATAGACGAATAAAGGGAGGCATTTACACCAAATCCCAAAGTGTGAAAAAAAAACATTGGCATAAAACAACATGGAATTGATTCTAGTCAATATTTGAAACATCAGCATACAAATTTCTTCTCTCTAAAATATTCTTGAATGGATGAATGATGGATTTAGCGACTGTGGTTGCATCCATTGTATCCTCATAAAATAGATGAGCCCACATCTTCTAATATCCTGATCCATCATCTTGGAGTTCCAAATCGACGAAGGAGGAGGATAGCTCGGGACAGGATTAAGGAAGGGAATAATGAGCGGCCATATAAGAGGAAAGGTTATTGAGGGTCCTGCAAAGGGGACAATTCGATGACCATTGTTACATATCATAGAGAGCGTTGAAGTAGGCCCAACATTTCTCGGAGCGTGGAAGGAGGTCTCTGTCGATACCATAGATGGGGTAGGTTCTTGTTTCATTTGCAGTAGCAAAGGGAGTTGGTGAGATCCCCCATGGAATACCCCCTTTCTTCTATACCTCTTCCTCTCTTGGGAACCTCGACACACTCACCCTCACAACCATTGATATTAGTCGATCGATAGGACACACTCTCTGGTGTTAATAGATTTTAATGGTGGGTCTATCTAGCAAAAATGGTCACTAATATAAAATGGATCTCTAGTATATGCTCCAACACTTCACGTAAGAACGGAAAACACAAGGTGAAGGTTCTTAATAAAATTCAATTTTTGGCGTTAAAATGGCATGCCTCCTTGTCCAGGAAACACACCACTAAGGGATACTCCACTCGCAGGCTGGTGCCACCTTTTGAACCTGACGGAGATAACGAGAGCTTCTTCTTAAAACCTCTCCAAATTCAGAACTCTAAGAGGGAGAGGTTGTTTCCCTACCTTGAAGAGCCTAAAACTTATGTCTCTTTTGGATTGATAATTGACTTGATGAAAGACATAATAAGCTAATAAAGAGAAGATATAAGTAATAGAAAAATAAGTTCACAAGTAATTATCAGGAAGAGAATTGAATTAAACCATGCCCTTCCAAATTCTCAACATGGTATCATAGATAGGGTGATGAAGACAAAGGGCTACTTGAAAAGGAGACACTCTAGGATCAAAGAGAAAAATATCAATTTTCTAAAAAGCATCAAAGAAAAATTCAAAGTCTACATTGAAAAGTCAAATCAGTTTGCAAATCCATCTCTAAGAGACCTTCAACCTTATTCAAAGGATCCACAAATCCGGGAGATAATATTTGTCATCAATTATTCTTGATATTGAAGCCTAATTGAAATTTTTGGACGACACATCATGAAGCACCATCCAACAATATTGAAGACATCATCATTCCGAAGTAATCATCAACTCATCCTTCATCATCAAGGATCCAACAACACCTACCTCCTTTGAAGAAATCAATCTAAGGAGTTCCTACCATCATCATCCAGGAAGCATATAGAAAGAAGAAATCAATCTATGAAAATAATTATTTCTATGACCTCATTCGAAACTTTCAAAATGAATTATTGCAAAGAGAGCAAAAAATTGGTTGGGTCATCAAACTTTCATGCATGGAAGAAAAAGAAAAATATGAATCTAATTGAAAATGAAGTTATGGGCTACATCAAAGGATCTACAACTTTACCTTCAAAAGAATATGCTCTAGGTCATGGCAAGTACATGAAGGGAGAATTAAGAGCCCAATGGATTTTGATGGAATCCATTAAGGACTCATTCATACCCTATGTATCAAAACTAGAAACTACAAGAGAAATATATGAAAATTTTGTGGAGATATTCTCTGGAAGTACTGCAGGAGAAGTAATCTCTGTGACACAAGAAATATACAAGATGAAATTGTTAAGAGAGGAAGGAATCACTTCATATCTTATGAGGATTTTTGAAATACGAGATCAGTTGTAGGAATTGGGAGAAGTAATGTTTGATAGGGAAATGACTACAGTGGTGTTGAATGCTCTACTGGAAGAATGGGGAAACTTCACTTCAAGAATATATGGGAAGAAATAAGCAACACTGTTCCAAGATCTATGGTCTCTATTTAAAATATGGGACACTATGTTAAAATAAAACCTTTATAAAGAGCCAAGTGAAGAAAATCAAGTCTTTGCAACCATGTTGAGGAAGAAAGGAAGCTTTGGTAAATTTGGTCCTTAGAATAAAAAGAGAAATATGCAAAAAGTACGATGCTTTGGATGTAATGAACCTGGGGATTATAAAATGTATTGTCCTGAAGCGAGAAATGACAAGAGAAAAAAGGAAGAAGCCCATGTCACAAAAGAAAGGGGAGAACATGATGAAAAGAAATCTAAGAAAGAAGAAGCGAAAAATCTTTACTATGATTGAGATCATTTTTCTCTTTAACAGGTTTCTCTCAATTGTAAATCTGTATTTCAGGAAATATTTTACATTAATTCATCACTCTAGAAAAGGCATCATGATAGAAGAATGGAAGGATCACTTGTCATAGGATAATGTCCCCAATACAGCTACACTATGAAAGAAATGTCTCCTGAGGACCTCACTGAAAATAGCAATGATAGAAGGTAGTCATCTAGATTAAGTGTCATCTATGAAACATGTGCTAAAATTTTCTTATAGAGTCCTCCTTGTATTCATTGGTTAGGAATAAATCAAAAGGTTTCATCGAGAATTATATGCTGCAGAATTTTGAGATATGATGACATATTGATGAAGCATGTCCACAGAATGAAATTCTTTATTCTAGGGAAATTTTTTGCAAGATGAATAAAAATAAAAGGATGAGGTACATATATTTATATGCTAACACTGGTTGATTTGAAGTCATATGATATGGTTACATGTGATGTGCTTCTACCTTCAGAAGTATGATAAATGAAAGGATAATCTCTTGTGATACACAGGTTGTCGATAATAGATGAAATAAACATAATGTGTCCTCATATGGAATATCAGGTGGTTGTATACAAAAAAACAATTGCATACTGGAAGCTATTGGGAATGAAGTAAAAAATATGTGGAGAGATAAAATAAGAGATCATGAAGTGCAACCGTGATAAGAGGTCGTTACCATCTAGAAGCCAAGAATTTTTTAGGGAGACATCTCCTGGGAATATATCTAGACTCTGATAGAAGTTCGGTATAGATGAATACCCTTAACAATACATATCTTTAGGAGATGTAAAGTCAATCTAAAAAAAGGATTTCGATTTCTATAAGAAGATGTCATGGATAAATATCATCATTGAGGTAAATTTTGATTTAAAAGTTCATATGTATATGTTTATCTAGATAAGTTTATGTTGAGCTTATTCTTAAAAACACTTATTAATGATGTCATTATTACATTGTGGATAGTTATTTTGAACAAGTGTTTGTATTAAAAGTAGTATTTTAAAAGCTGGAATAAATTTATTTTTTTGTTTGGATGAGAAAATATGTATGGACATACTTAATACTACACTTTTCACACATTATTGACAGGAGGCGTGGGAAGGCTCGTTTTCAAAAATCCATGTCTTTATTTGAAAGAAATAAATCTTATTAAAAACCAACAACATTATAGTTGGGAAGTATACGTTTATACCCTTTCTTCTCTAATGGGTTCTGACTCATGTTGATACCTTCAAAATTGCACATTGATGATGGATGGTTATACTTCAAATAATGGAATTTTAACTGTGCAAGCAAACCTCAGAAGGCTAATGAAAATAGTTAATGGTAACCACTTATATCCAAGACCAAGGATGATGATCCTTGAAATTTGTGTCTTTATTGTTGTCTTTATAAAGGATAGATATTTTGATCTTATTTTGATATTTTTAGTTCTTGTTTGAAAAAAATAATGTACATTCTAGGTGTTAATGAATGAGAAATAAACAAGAGAGAGTTCACTCTCTTGGTGGATAATATTGTTGATTGAAAAATGAAATGGTTTTTATGGCATTTCATGAGCAATGAAAATGATTGCTTTTATATGGTATTTGTATTCATGATGATTAATTATGTCACTAGTTGTGTCCTTGTTGGAAAATATTGAGTTAGGTGAGAATTATGTTCTTTTTGTATCTAGATATATATAAGATACAATGAACCGTTGTTTAGTGATGATGATGTAACAAAGATTCTTTGGCTTGAACTATTATCTTGTTAATTTTGGTGTATAACAAGAACACTTAGTGATGATTACTTTGAAAATAGATATAATTGGGTTAATTGGCATGGATAGTAATCTAAATGGAGATTTCATATTTTTCCATCATAATAGGAACACAAGGCCAATCATGCATCATGGCTTACAAGTACAGGGAGAAGTGTTGTATATCAGACAGGTTATTGGCACCACATAACTGTGGAGTTCTACAGAAACATATCATTTTTAAAGGAGCATGCAAAGGTAGCATAGGGTCACATCAACGATTAGAAGTGACTGATAATGCCCCAAAATATGTGATATTATGGGTATGTATATTTCCATAGAGAATGGTATCCCTGTTGATGTATGCAATTGTTTTTCTCGGGGCTTTTGTTTAGTGTCATGGGGCATGCATGCATAGAAAAAATGAGTATGTTTGTCTTGTTATGGTTCCCATCAACATAACCACAGTATTTGTCCATGTGTATAACTTACAACTTTATTATAATTTGTTTTTATAAACCATCCAAAATTATTTTACTGATTAATTCCATCATACTAGAAGATTAAGAAAAGAAATAAAGTTGGATTTGAGATCCTTGATATTATTTTAGGATTCATCCTCGATGTATTCCTACTATTGCAGTTAAATCAATATACTTATTTATGACTCATTGGATATCATAAATCCATGATAGTGACAAATTTTCTAATGCTACATCTAGCGAGTTGAATTTGAAGTTAAAATATATATTCATGAATTTATAGATGCATGATGTTTAAATTAGTTTGTGGATGATGTATGTGTTAGCACTCCACTAGTTCTCCAAAGGCTGCCGAGGAGACCAGCAAAGGTAACCACAAACTACATTCACCTAGCAGCTAGTTCTACTAGGCCGATATGGATCTGTTAATGAGATCACATACAAATTGACTGGATGATGGAGATAATATATGAATTATGATACAATTATCTCATTCGATGACATGAACCAACATTTTAAAATTTTTGGAAGGAGTGGGAAATAGTCCTAAACCTAATCCCCAGTGAAATGACAAAAATTTGACTATGGGACCCTAACAAGACAAGATAAGAGTCCATTTGATCATTGGTGATAGGATGAAAATACTGGAACTAACATTGCCTCCATATGGGGATGGCATCTCCTTGGAGATGTTAAGAACACTGTAGACCAAGTAGCCTAACCATTGGGCATGCAGTCAAAAGTTAAAAACCAAATGAATACTAAAAACTAACATGATAAACTGACTGAATCTAACTGAGATAAAAACTTGCAAAACTTATTGATGGTAGCATATCACCGAGACTTGAGGGCTTTCAAATCTTGATGAAAACTACCTACCTACTGAAGGCATATGTACAATAATCTGAAGTGATCCTTCCAGTGTAATCAATCTAACAGATGACTACTTACTTGAATTCTTCTCTCACTTTCCTCCAGCAGGCAGAAAAAACAAAAGACAGGAAACTCTGAGTGTTCACTAAAAATGTCCTCATGATCCATAAATTCAAGAAAATATATCATCCCTATTAAATGTAGAAAATAAATGTAAGGATCTTCATTACTTGAAATGTTACCTTGTCTTGAGATCCAACAACAAAATACAAGTACTCCCTTCATTTTGATCTGAAATAATAATTGGTTGTTGATTCATAGGAAGCCATAGGGAAGTATGATTTAATTCTATCTGAGTGTTGTGTAAATTCCTCAAGCATGAGAAACTCTGATTCTATATCTGGCATACTGTCTTTATGAGACTCGTTCTCTTCAAATTCATAGTCTAAATCATCCTTGAGGAGAGAACATTATTCAATATTGTTAAACACGACAGCCCTATCATCTTCATGAAAGAAAATAGTCCATGTTAGCTGATCTATTTGCAGGAAATCATCATCACAAAGTGTCTTACTCAAAACAACTTCTTGTATAGTTTCATCAGTCTCATGACTGTCAGCATTTAAACTCAGATTTTCATTTTCAGTAATGGAAAAAGTTTCACTAACATAATCCTGACTATGTGAACACTACAACCCTCCATTAGTTTGGGTTGTAACATTACTTTTCACAAGTTGATCTATTTCATCTTCAGACAAAGGAGAAACTTGAGTTTTATAGCAGTTAACATTGGCTTAATGATTTTCATTTTCAGGATTGGGCATAGAAATTTCTCTTTTTTGGTCCGAGTCTATTTCATCCAAGGAGGAAGCTACTATTTCTTATTGGGAGGAAAAATCATAAAGGTCTTCTATGACCGCATCATCTATAACCTCTTCACCCCCATACAAATTTTCAAGAAACTCAATTAAATTTTCATAAATCTCACTACAACTATCAATAATTGACAAGGAAGAATTAGAGCTTTGATAATGTTGAAAGAAAACTGAATGGAAGTCATTCATAGAATATAAACTAGTATATGGTAGACCTTCATACCATGATTTCTCTTTTTCCTCCAAGGAATCCATTAACATATTCATCATACAATCTTCAGGAATATCAATATTTATTCTATGAATATGAAAATGAAATTTGACCAAATGAAAACTAGCATCTTCTCTGTCCTGACCTCTAAACTTTGGTAGTCCTGTTTTCCAATCTATACAAGGAATACAGTTTAGAAAACCAAGATTGTGAGATCGATTCATAGGAGCATACCTTCAAGAAGTTGAATCCATTTTTAAAATAATGAAGTCGCCAAGAACTTCCTCAGACTATTGGTTCTTGAAAAGTGGAGTCAGCATGAAAATTTTGAACCTTTGGATTTTTCGACATTGGAGTCACTAGGTGAAATATGGATAAACTTCTTGTGTCTAATTACTGTTCACCATCATCAATCTGATTTGATCCTTTTCATTCTTTCCCAGGGAATATATGTCACCTCACTCCCCCGCAATGGTGCCAAGATGTTACTACTCCACCGGTTCTCCAAAGGCTAAGGAGGAGAGTAGCAAAAGTAACCATAGACCGCTTTGACCTAGTAGCTAGCCCTACTAGGCTGAGAGGGATCTGTCAATGATATCAAAACCAAATTGACTAGATTATGGAGACAATCTATGAATGATGATACACTCAGCTTATCTGATGACATGGACCCGCAATTTAAAAATTTTGTAAGGAGTAGAAAATACTTCTAATCCTAATGCTCAGTGCCCAAATTTTTACTTGAAGACCTACTGAAATGAAAAAAAATTGACTATAGGACCCTAACAAGACATGATAAGAGTCCATTTGATCATTGGTGAGAGGAAGCAATGACTGACACTAACACTATGCATATTTAGACATGATGTTTCAATATTATAAGACGAGTTATTAGACACATATTTGGAATTGTCAATAAATCATGTAAACACATTTATGTTGTATTATTGGTGTATTTCAAATAGAGTCATATTACTTTAGTAATCCATTGACCTAATAAAGTGAGTAATATGCTAAATAACTGACATAAGTGTGATAATAAATCCATTAATATACAACATTTATCCATTATCTGGAATGTGACAAAGAAAAGAGCGAAAACTAAAAAGTAGGCTGTAGAATGGACTTCATGTTGCAATAGGTTCCAAATAACTGAATTACTAGATAAAAGGGGGCAATCCAATATGAACACAATTAAGCCACCTGGTCAAGTAAACATCATTATACTAATGGCACGGAAAAAAATCGATCCTAAACTTTACTGGAGTAAAAATAATATGGATAAACATGTGAATAGTGATAAAGGTATAATAGTGCTAATTAATTGTGAAGTCTCTTAATGGGCTCAGAATATAAACACAAATTTTAGAATTCCACTCTTGAAAATCCCTTTTCCATCTATTGAGAATGATTTTTGGGGCAATGATTAATGGTTTTCATGTCGGAAAGAAACTGAGATAAATTTGTAGGAAACTTACAATCATGAGTCATTTTCTTGTCGTAGGAGTAGGAGCATGAGAAATAATGCAACCTCCAACACGATCACTACGTGATGATGCCTTCATTTCATCTGGCATTAATGAACCAATAATGTTTCTCCACGAGAATTCAAATATTTGTTTTTAGTGAGCATTCATTTTCTCGTCCAACTCCAGAATTATTTTCCATACAAAATTAGGATTCTCATACAAATCATGAGATTGGAAGGATGAGAATACCTATAAGGAATCGAAAATGGAAATTTTCATGTCTCTAGAACAATTATCCTTATGCACTTGATATCCTGGTATTCTTATCCTTCATCCCGAATTCCATACTCCATGTAAGTTGAAAGGTACAAATGGAATATCATATGATTTAGGGTCAGAGAAGATGCAATACCATACTTTTCCTATTTTAACCAAAATTTAACCAAAAAGAAAACTATTTTTGACATCTAATGTCAAATTATCCATATCATGTGTTAACTTATAGATGGCTCAAAGATGTTATTTATCTCTACTTCTTCATCCGAGACAAACTCATGTTCATCAATGCACAAATTATTTTCTTCATATTTTGTATTTACTTTCATTAAGTAGCTAGGTACTAATGTATTTCTCAAGTCCTATTCCAATCAACTAGGTATTGATGTGTTTCATGAGTCCTATGCTAATCAAATAATAGAGGACTATCAGCATAAATAATATCATCAAACAAAAAGGATGAGCAATCCCAATCTTTGGATTGATTTTACATATCAATCAAGTACCTATCTAATATATCTTCTGTAATATTTTTCCTTGTCGAGAAGACTCACTAATTTTATTATGAAAATAGATTTATTTCAGAGCTAAATAAATAGAAAGGAAGACCCTCAAAGAATTGATTATGCAAATAGATTAATATTATATCTACACAAATAGAAATGAATACCATCAGATAATTAACATTATCACTCCCACTCTCTATTTCTATGTACATAATTTGATGCATATTTTGTGTTTAATTTACGATGGCATTTGGTTTTTGTCTAATATGTTTTATGGATGATTTCTCTAATGTACTTTTTATATTTCTGGGTTAATATGTTGAGGTTGTCCTAATACCTGTATTTCTTTTTGTTGTGTTTCTTGGCCTTTTTTTTCAAAATTTATGGAATTATGGGAGCATTTGTTTTTGGAAATTGTACTAGTCAGGGAAAATTTTAAGGATGGAAAATTAATTTGAAGTTTAAAAAATTGGCCAATCTCACTAGTACCTAATATAAAAAATATAAGATGTGCATTTATGTATTTATAAAATTAGAAAAATTTATAATGATTTTATATATACTCTCTATATAATGTTGGCGATTTTTAACGTAAAATAAATTTATATTTTAAAATTTGGGCAAATCATTTTTATAAAAAAAAGGAAATTGACGAATATTTTTTTTGGAAACTTCTTGGAAAATTAGCCCACCTGCGAATATTAGCCCCTAAAATTTTCCATCCTACTAGTACATAATATAAGGAAACATTTTTTTCTTCTGAAAAAATTTGACGCAAACTGCAATTTTCAGATAAGAACATTTACCAAAAATAACAACCATTACTTGAAAATAAGATGTGATATGAACATCATAATAGTAATAAAAGAAAAAAAGCCACACATAGTTGAATTTTAATTTTCTTTCTTTCCAAATTCAATATAAAACATAAATAAAAAGATTAAATTTTTGGTTTGAAACTAGATAATCCCTCCTAATATGCAATGTTGTGATTCTCTACTTTCCCATAATTGATCCTCCCTAATATACAATGTTATGATTCTCTACTTTCCCAGAATTGATATCAAAAGGTATCTTAAGATAGAAGTTTACAAGACACCACTAAATCCTCCATATAAAAATTAGGAAAAAAAAAAACATAAAAGATTTTGTAGATGGAAAAAGATATAGTCATATTTTCCTATCCAAGATTCCATATATAAAATTAATCAACATTTCATCTTCGAAGCCAAGAAACACAGTAGCCATGTTCGATAGAAATAGATTCGATATCAAAGGCCTAAAAAAATCAATGTTCACTTTTCTTGAAGGTGTAATAAAATCCATGGTAACTTTTTTCATATCAACCTGCATGTTCAGGTGAAGCAATAAACTAAAATAAAATAATGGTTATATATTAAAATAAAAGAATTAAAACTGAGAAAAAAATGGCAACATTACACTCTGCTTCAAACTACAGCTTGAAATAGGAACAACTTAGTGATGTGAACACATAACATATTAATGATGTGCCTCCCTACCATAGTCTGGAAGTCCCTACCATAGTCTGGAAGTTGGTATTTTATAGTGCAGTTATGGATTAGTTGAAGGAACAACTTAGTGATGTGAACACATAACATATTAATGATGTGCCTCCCTACCATAGTCTGGAAGTTGGTATTTTATAGTGCAGTTATGAATTAGTTGAAGAAGACATTACAACACCATTGTTACCATATGGAAGTTCATAGTCAGCCTCGCTAGTAATGGCTCGTATACATGGGGGGATTTAGCTCTCTGTTTATTCTTTCTTCTTCAAATATTGTGACATACATTTAATATTTATATAAAATTTTCTTAGAAATTTGAAAATTATATACATTGGAGGGGATTCAGGTCTCTGTTTATTCTTTTTCCTTCAAATATTGTGACATACCTTTAATACTGATATGGAATTTTCTTGGAAATTTTAATATTGACAATACGAAAGTGTTGCAAACTCCATAGACCTTCATTACATCAGCCTTTGGTTGATACGAACAACTAAACAATATCCTTTCCCTCAGAGTGACCTAAGACTTTCACCTGGCCTCATATGCAGAAAATATCATATTAACACATGAAGTGAGCGTGCCAGGTTTCGAACCTGGGCATTATGTTTGCAAGGGTTCTAACATAACAGTATATTCAGCGGGATGGACTTGTTTACAGTATAGTTCATCTTAAAAATGTCTCATATTTACGGTTCTTCGAATTATCCATATGGTCTTCTTAATATTGCAAACAATTCAAAAGAGAAAAAAGTGAAAAAATAGAACCTGAACATAAGGTATGGTGAAGGTGTTATGTTTGACTTTCCATTTGTATATTCATCTTTGAATTTTCTTAGCATAAGGGTGTTTAAATAATTTTCGATAATAAAATAGTAATATTATTGAACATTCATATGCTATAATGAAATACCATGATTATCCCATGAGAATATAATTGTAGGAACTATTAGATTCCCATCCTCAATTCCTGGCCACAAGGAGTACACCCAAAACATACTAAATTATTTTATCTTATAAATAGCACGATGTCTAAAAAATGTGTAGAGGTATGCGTGGCCACGTTTGTAAGACTTTTACCTTTCCAGTAATTTATTCAATAGCTTTTATTTCCATAAACCCAAAGAAATGCACTTATTCATCAGATCTAGTATTTTGTGGAGAAAAATTTGAGTTCATATTTTATTATGATGTAATTATATCCAAGTTCCTCTCCTCTCCCAATATCATCAAAGTTATCATTATATAGAAAATACCCTATTATCTTCCTGAGATGCCTTGGTAGTATATAATATTGCCTCTGATTTTTTTTCTCCTCAAAAAGATGTTTCCAGAGTATATGAAAGTTGACAGTGCTCCAAGTCTCCAAGCATTTCAAATTCTACATCAGCTGGAATCCAATAAAAGTCGTGTACCCTGTTGAGTGGACATGAAATTACTTGTTTCACTTCCTTAGTAGTGTTAACCTGAATAGCATTCCAAAGAAAAATAAATTATAAATTAACGGTCCCTTTTTTTCATAAATCGAACCACAAGGAAAACATTTCAGAAACATCACATAAAATTCAATACATTCAACATCAAGAAGAAAAAGTAGGCTTTTATTTTTAGTTCTAAACAAGATATTGAAATAATAAATAGAAGGAACCTTTGTGAAAAAATTAAATCGATAATCATGAATGAAAAAAATCTTTAAGCCCCATTTTCCTTTGGCTATATAACTTTGTAAGACAAATTAAATGCCTATCCCACTTGGTTAAATATTCTCCATGTAAGTAAGGAGTGACAGGTGCTATTTATGGACCATAATTTTTGTTTTGATGCTATTTAAAATAGCCTTCTGCTCTATGATGAAATTATTGTTCTCAAATATTCAGTGAAGGTTTTTCTCTATAAAATTTCAATCGATAATATAAGTTCAGCAATGCTGCTCCTCATAATTCCTTCAGTCATATTCCAACATTATCATAATCGATGGTGTAGGTGTTCATATGATCTCCCTTGGAAACACAGGGCAACGACATCAGAGCTTAGAGCCTCTTCTTTCGAGGATCATTAATCGAGACAAAGCATAGCCTTCCAATTTCAGTTCCTTCCACACCATTAAATAGTAAAAAAAATTAGGTTGTTACATATTCCATTCCAAATGAGCCCAACATTACTTGTGCAAACAATATTAGTTTTTTAAGGTGAACAACAGTAAAAGAAACTTTTTTGACCAGTAGTTTCAATTGAGGTAAAATATAGTTTCTGGCCATATAATATATTTCGACACCCATTTTCATCATAAATATAAGGTAAAAAGAAAACCTCTTAAAATGGGTTCGCTATTGATCAAATTTTTTCTCATTTATTGACCGTCTTATCCATTGACAGACACAAAACATAAAGGTAAGCCAAACTTCTAAATAATAATATTGAATAAATCGGTGAGAAAGAAAGGATCCAAAGATTACATGTACCCTTTAGAATCCAGCAATGGAAGAGGCACTGGCAGCTGGATTGACATCGGTATTTCAATTGGTATCGACATTAATCAAAACTATATTATATGTCAGCTAGAAAATGCTCTTATGATCATAAGATACATAAAAAAATAATATATATCCTTATCCCAACTCTCCATTCGTTCCAAACCCCAACCATTTAATCTAAAATTTCGTTTTTGTTCCAAACCACTTAATCGAAAGCCCAATTTACGGCGAGCGGGATCTACAGTAGCAGTTTCCAGCGAGTCGGTAGGGAGACATCGTTCCGTACTTCTGCAACAACACTATCGATCGTGGTATGTTCTGTAAGTCAGTATCTTTCATTCTAATGATACCTTCCCTTCTACATGAGAAAAAAATACCCCTTCGTTTCTGCACTGTTAATAGTAGAACAAAACACCCCTTCGTTTCTAGGGCAGCAAAGGACATGACGCTCACTCATTTTTCTTCATTTTCTTTCAAAGGAAAATGATGAAATATGTCCGTCATTATGAAAATACTAGAGGGATTAGAAGGAATTAGGTAGAAACACAAAAAAGTGGTAGTCTTGGTTGAACAAATTTGGATCCGATGGAATAAATTAAGGAGTTGGTTGACAATTACAAACTAGTTGGTGGAATCTAATGGGTAAAAAATATTCAATTTTCTAACATTGGATCTAATGAAGTAGATCAGTACAACAAATATTCAATCTTCTAACATTGGATCTAATGAAGTAGATCAGTACACAGGTTGTAGTTAGGGGAGCTGTTCTTAGGATCCTCTTAGGACGTAATTAAAGTATTTAAATATACAAAAAAATATATGTTTTGAGCTTTAAAAAACAAATATTTTCCTTTAATATGTTGCAGTCATCTGCACACAATCACTGTACCATCCACCTCCCACATCCGAACTATACCTTGACAAGTGATGTAATTAAACAATTAAGAGTTGTTGAAGATTGTTAAATTTCTCATGGGTACATTAAGAATAGATATGATCAAATGTTCTTGCTTCGTCCACTACATAATAGTTTAAAAAGATATTTTATGGAAAATAGATATTGAAATATTGTTTTATAATAATAGTGTTATGTTTTTTTTTTACTATTAGAATTTTTAAAATATATATATATATAATTAAGATAAATATTAAAATAATTTTTTATTATTATAATTAAAAATAAGTATTTATGGACTGGGGACAACCAAAAGTCTCTGGGTAAAAAAAATTCAAGAAATCTTGAAGTAGCAATGTTTGAATCATGTTTTTGATGGTGGAAACGGATTCAACACCATCAAAAACCTTCGGGGCACTCAAAATCTTGAAAAAATCTTGAAGATTGACAATTGTAACCTGAATTTACAAAAATCTCTTCATTTTATTAAAATCTTGCTGAAATTTCCTTGATTTTGAAGGCAAAAAAGTAGAGTACTAGTTCCTTCAAATTATGGAAATCATCGATATAAAAACTATTTACATATTTAATTTAATTAGTTTATTGTTTTAGTCATTTTCATGAAAATCAGAGAATACAATTCTTTGGTAAATTGTATTTCTCATAATGTAAATTATATTTTTAAATGCACAATTCAATTCAATGACTTAAAAAGCATTAGAAATATAATCATTACACACCAAAACCATATATATGTAACCATTAAACTATACTTTATTAATATAATAAAAACTTTTGAACTCTCATATATATATATATATAATGATATTGTAATTTTATATTAAAGGAAAAGGAGTTACATTTCTTCCCCACAGTGATTTGTTAAAAGCATATAAATAAATTGAGTATCGAGACTCCAATAAGTGCGGTCCTCCCTTTCGTGGCTGTCGTTTGTTTACTTCCCAACTTCTGGTTTGTTGTTACGTGTTTACTTTTGAGTTAAACCTTGGGGTACGGGTATCTGACGTTGATTTGGAACTTCACTTTTATTCACGCAGGAGTTGTGTGATGTTGATATGGGTAAGGAAACGAAAGAGGGATAAGGATTGGTCTTATTGCGCCAAAATGATAGAACATGCCATTACTACGAATGCTCAAAAAAAGAGTTCACATAGTTATGCTTGATATCCATTTAAGGTATATTTTCCCCACAAGCATAAGTTCTTATATAAAAAAAAAGCCAATTGCGTTTTATATACACTTACGTTAATTGCAGATTCATATTTCCAATAGAGATGGAGGGAAGTTTTAATAAAAATATATAGTAAAATTAAGTACCAATTTTACTTATTTTATTCCCATTTTTAATAAATATGAAATAAAGTTTGTTAAAATCAATTATTATATTCGTCCGTTAAGATAAGTGGACATAACATAAGTGGAGATAGTTGAAAGAAACAGAGCACAGCGCTCGGATAGTAGCTAAAGAAATAGAGCGAAACAAGAAAGCAATTACGGTTGTTAAATTAAACATAAAACCAAACGTGAATTTAGAGAACGCCAAGCAGCTACAATTGCGTACCATTAAAACTTTACATACCGCTTCTATACCAGATATATATTTATACAAAAAAAAACTAAGTCGGTTAATTTCCCTTTTAATTTGAAAGAGTGAGGGCGGTGATGTCCCTTTGAAGCTCAGCAAGTTAAGGTAGTTGAAATAGTGAGGTGGTGTTCGACACTCGGGTGGTGTATTGGTGAAATGACAGATAAGGGTATAATTATCTCCAATACTCTCTCCTAATTATCATTGACAATTTAACTTTGACTCAACACAACTTAAACATGTCTGCTAGTCTAAGTCTCACCAAGGCTTACAATGACTCAAAAATTTGACATCAACTTTTGTGCTCGATTTCTTTTTCCTTTTCTTATAGATCCTATATGCTTCATCTTTTCCTTTTTTGTGTAGGCTCCAAATTTTAGTTTCTTCATTTGATGTTGCAGCTATTCAATTGTTAAAACATAGAAAACCATTTCAAGTTGTCCATGGTTGTCATCTACTTCTTCAAAAATATGTTGTTGTAACATAAGTTCATAATAGAACTTTATCTCTTGAAGGCTCCAATAGATGAAAATATCATTGACATTTCCACATTCAACATCGTCCATGTTGTCTTCAACATTCATTGCCGCAAATTTTATGCAACCATAATCAACACATGGTATTTCAAGCCATGCTTCAAAGAACTCTAATTCTTTTTCAGTTTTTTTTGTTTCGTCTCAATTGCTTCTAACAACTACACACAAAAAATCAATGTTAAGTTTATATAAAAAAAAAAATCTTAAGAACCATATTGGTTATGTTCATTCTTCTCTGGAATGAGAGTTATCTTGTATTCTCCTTTCTTCCACCCAGTGAATGCCTCATAATATTGATTCTTCACCTCTGCTTCTACAAACATGTTTTCTTCCACTTGGTTTCTAGAAACAAGTGGGGTTTTCTTGCCAAATAACAACATATCAGTAAGACATTTATGTTCCATCCTCTGCAACCACTCATCAATATTTAATTGTTCTTTATCAAAGTTGTCATCAAAAATTTTAATTGTTGGATCCAATGAATTAGTTGCTTCTCCATTGGCAACATTATCTATGCAAAAATCAACTCTTGTTGGTAACACACCATTAACATTGTGACCCACTTTCAAGTGAGATTAACCAAACTTTTCCTCTCTTTGTAGATATTCTGCTACAAATCCATCTTCAATTTCATCTTGAAGCACTACTGCAACACAATGTACGACAATGTGATCTTCGGCTTTATTACTCCCCCTTGCACCAAATGATGCGTCCTAGATCTTCCATGCTTTCTTCGAAGTTGTAGCTCTTGCTACCTTGCACAAAAAATTCTCATCCAATCCTTTTTTATAAAATTCAATGCTACAGCATCACATACTTCATCATATGGGTTATTAGATTGATACTCAATTAACCCTTTAGCTAGAAGAAATGTTAACATTTTAATAACCCAACAATTAAAATATTTACGAGTAAACATAGGAGGTTGTAAAATGTCAAAGATACACCAACGAATATCAATCTCTTCTCCAAGCTTCTACTAGACTTGTCAGTTCCTCAGTTGCGATTGCACCTCTCTAAACATGGCAGCGATCTTTGCCTCTTATACTCGATTCCCTTTCTTATTCAACTACAATTGCACTTTACGACTGATCGAGATTTACACAGGAACGTAATAAGATATAGAAATAAACATAAACACAGAGATGCAGTATGAATAACACTTCATTACATTAATATCAAATACTGAAAAATGTTTAGAGACAAAATAGCAAATAAATCAACTCGGGCGATGGTAGCTTATCTCTAAGAATAGATTTGGCGGCTACATACCTCTGAACTTTGTTACATTAAGGCTCAAGGGAATTTTTATTATTTAATAATAATATAAAACCCTAAAAAAATAAAACCCCCACCCGAGTAGATTTAACACTAAGAGTTTATGGGCCCAGTTGTGGTTAGTTGGGCAACAAACTTGACGGGGTCGTAACTTGGTCATATTATCTTTTTTTGACGCATATGATACCTCGTTGGAAATATCTCTCTCCGAGGAATACAACTAATGACACAATTTCCATAAAATTGTTGGAGTAATCATGCTAAAAAACATCATTTGGTGCCTGAAAACAGATCTCGAAGTTGAGGACCCGAAAAACTACTAAAAATAGTAAATAAGAAAAATGATGAAACTTACTAGGTGGAATAGGTGGGTGGCCACCAATATCCACATGGATCAATTCCTCTCCCCTTAGGAAGAAATGGTCCCCATTGCGTGCAGATCCTCCATGAGGTGGCGAAATTTCTGTTGCACCTAGTCCCTGGTGAACCAATTTCCTGGTGAATGATTTGGTATGCTTTAACAACTTACTACAATTGGATCATTTACTAGCGAGTGCTTTTAAGTTGTGTGTCGATGATACGAGTATTTGTAAATTGTTCCATGAAGTTCATATTTAACTCTACTGGGGTGAGTTTTTTCTGAAATGTAGGATGCATCTAGTAATGGAGGATAATATGGCCGAAACCGATCCACGTTGAACACTGGGTGCAATCCAAGGAATGAAGAAATTCAAAGCTCAAAAGAATTTTCTCCCATGACCTTGGTGATCATGTATGGACCATATCATAGCGGGCATACCTTGCAGTTGGGTCGAGGGAGGCATTCCTTCTGCAAATTTAACCAAAATTTGTTGCCTACCTCAAACTTGTGTGGTACCTAATGTCAATAATGTTGCTAGTTGTGCTCATCATTGAATTTCTCCAAGATTTTATGGAACTAATGGTCGGCGTGCTAGATGTGTTCAATAAATTTAGGTGTTTTATCAACCTCAGATAGTACATGTGGGTTATGTTGATGTGGTCATGTGACGTATGGAACCATCAAGCAGCGGGATGGCTGGAGTGAGATAAATAGAGTGCTTGACGTGACAGTGTAGGGGAAACTCTATGGGTGAGGAGAAAATCTCTTTGTATTCCTGCATGTCTTTATCCATCCGCTGTTGTCACACAAGGGAGCCCTGTTTGGAGGCTGCGACCACAATCTTCTTCTTTCCCTATGGGCGTTTCGTAATGAAAATAAATTTCTTGGTTTGGGAAAAATCTTACAACATTTCTTCGCAATACTCCAAGAGATGGTGGAAGACGGTACTATCTTCGGTATCCTATCAAACTTATTTCCCAAAATAATAATAACAAAATGTGGCCTCGAATGATACACAACATGTCGCTTTCACAAGTATGGTTGGTATAATATTACATCAGACACGTCAAGAGGAGCAACATAACACAATACCTCATCCGTGAAGGGCTTGATGTTGTACGGAAGGTGGCACTGTTGGCGGACAGAGAGATCTCTTGCTTGGTGAAGCCACATGATGGTATATGGCTGCAGGTATGTTGTGGTTGATAGGCCGAATCTCTTCAGGACAAGGAATTTCACTGCAAAAATATTCGCCCACATTTGGGAATGGAAGAGGAGCTCCGCCTCCTCTGGATATTTGGGTTCCTACTTCTGGATCTTAGTGGTGGAAACGGTAGCACTAGGTTCCAAATCAACGATTTTCTTCCCTTCTTCATTCCTCTTTTCTTGTTCTTACTCAGAATCAGAACATGCATGTGATTCAGATACCTTTAGTTTGACCACCAACAACTATTTGGTCTAAAACTCGCTTGTGTTGTGAGTGGATCAATTATGAAATTCACACCAATTCCCTGTGTCCTTCTTTGGCTTTATGGTGTTATTCTAAACCACCTCTCTTTGTCCTTGCCCCTTGTTTTGCAGTTCAATGGCACCTTATCCTAGCTTCAGATTCATAGATGCAACGTCTCACTTCTTCTCCTTAAATTTATACTTGACCTTGGCAGAATATCGATATCCTATGCCAAGTGAGGTAATGTCGAGGAACTCCGTTTACTCCAGAATTTATCTATGCAAACAACACTGGTAATTGAGAATGAAATGTTTCTTTGAATCTTTAATACCCCACTTTGTGCGTAGGGTATGGAACAAATTCATCAGCTCATGCACATCTTGATCCCTTTGCTGTCGCAGCGTGGTCCACTGGATGTACTTGTCCTCATAGCTCCCCATGGGGTAATATTGTTTCTTCATGCCATCTCAGGAAAAATTCCAAGTGAGTGCAATCGAGAACATAGAGGGCTCCCTCTCATCCTTTTTCTCACAGTAGGTGTCCCACTAGTCTTTGACACGGGGGGGGGGAGTTTGAGGAGTGCAAAAGTAATATTTTCTTAGTCATAGAAATCATGGACCGATAAAAATCCTTCCAGAAAATTCAATCATCTATCTACTACATTTACATATATCTAGCCTTCAAATACATGAATGTCGAAGATTACTTGTACCTTTAAAGGAGTGGTGCTTAGAGAGTGGTTGCTGGATGTAGTTGCGCCATTGGTGGGCAGCCGTTGAAGGATTTGGGAAAATTTATCTATCGTCGCGTTTCTTTGTTTCTCAAGGGCCTCCTCAAGAAATAGTTTGATAGGATTCTTGCTCCCTCAACATTCTTTTCTTCCACCATGGGAAGTTGTTGGAGTTTTCAAGGCTGACCTTGTAAAGGTTCAACCAAATTGAGCCCTAACTCCTTCATTGGGGACAAGAAAATAAATATCAAGAAAGAGTAGATTGCTCTGATACTACTGATCCAGATTTATGAGGGAATGCAAAAAAATACAAAAATAAACATAAACGCAGAGACTCAGTGGGAATAACACTTCATTCCCTTTATATCAGATACTAAAAAATACTTACAAATAGAATAGCAAATAAACTAGCACGAGCAACAATAGCTTATCTTAGAGAAGAGAGGTGGCGACTACATGCCTTTAAAATATTTTTCAACGAGGATCAAGGGAATTTTCTTATTTAACAATAATACAAATCCCTAATCAACCAAAACCCTCACTCGAGGATATGTAACACCAAGAGTTTATGGGCCTTGTTGGGGTTAGTTGGAAACCAACTTTCCGGGGTTGTAACTTGGTCATATTATACTCGTTTGACACGTATGATACCTCGTTGGAAATATATATCCAACTAATATAACTGCTAACAATATTTCTATGAAATATCAAGAGGAATCACGCCCAAAACATTTTTCTTGGGGCCTCAAAATAGCTACAGAAGTTCAAGGGCCAAAAAAACTACTAAAGATAGTAAATAAGAAAACTGATGAAACTGAATATGTGGAATAGGAAGGTGGGCACCAATATCCACTTGGATTAGCCACCCATGACAACTATATTTCCTTTGTCTTATAACTATGTTCCTGATTGCACGAGAATATCTTCCATGTTTTTTAAAATTAAACCCCATAATGCACAATCTTCACACGATATGCTAATATATGGAAACATACTTTTTATTTTGGTGCATGTATGGTTTGATTAACCTTATCATATTAGACAAGATATATTCAATCTCACAAACAAATACATGGCACTCGTGACACATTAAACTAGTAAGATGTGACTAGTATCATTCAACGGCAGAACTCATAGTATGAGAAGTCATACTCATGTTGTCTATTGAAGACAATGACATTATTATATTGAGTATGATCATGCCTCTATTAATTTTCGTCTTCAATGAAAAAGTGGATGTTACTATAAGTCTATTCAATATGGTAAAGACAATTTCATAGATGCTTACAGAGAAACAAATATTAACTCTCTTCACACACACATCATCTAAAAAATGTAGGAGACTTTCAATCATCCTTAGATATTATTTTCGAACAGCTCTTCAAACAAAACTAACAGGGAAAAGAACATAATACAGAGTATGCCTCCTTAGTATAATTATGCTTCTTCATCAAAACGATTTGCTCTATTGTCGTACACCACCATGGGATTAAAGTGCTCAGGACCTCCACATATCTTGCAAAGAGCTCTTTGTAGTGGAATTGGGTATCAATATTTCAAGCGCAAAATAAAATTCCATGCCTTAAACGTGCATATTTGTTGGGAGAAATGCTTGAAAATTGGCGGTTTTATTCAATGTTGCTCCAACACTAAATAGTAGCACTATGGGTTTCTCTGTTTGGATTCCCGCAACAAAATTCGCACCATTAAAAAAATGAAACATGACCTCTGTAATTGTCTGGCCTCTATCAACGATATAAGCTGAGAAATTTATCAACATGATGCCAATGCTGTGGATTTCATAACTACCTTCCAAGGAATGATTCACTTCCCTTTTCTCACTAATCCATTGACAAATGGCCACATATTTATCACCACTGATACACTGGAAAAGTACTCTAAAAATATATGATATTTTCATTCCAAAAAATTATAGATCTAGAAGAAATGAATGCCAAGTTTATAAATAACATTGTGGTTGGTTAAAGAAAGGTTGGGAGCAAGACGCACGTTCTAAGACAACTTGAGGAAAACTTGAGCCTCAAATTTATAAAGACTCAGTCCAACAAGACAACTTCACAACTCACGCGATATTAGATCTCAATACTCATGTTCACACATAAGACTCTAATACCAATTGAAATATTGGGAGAAACACGTAGCTACAACTTCCTTTTAAAACTAACTACGAGACTATGAAAGTCTCAAAGCACACTATGAAACTACTGCTACAACAGTATGCAACTACAACTTCCTTACAACACTCGTGGTGCATGTCATTTCTATGCATCATTTATATGTATATGCAAAATAACTTTGTTAATTTCCCTTTCAATTTGAAAGAGTGAGGGTGGTGACACCCCTCCAAAGCTCAACAAGTTAAGGCAGTTGAAACGGTGAGGTGGTGGTCGATAGTGGGGCAGTGCATTAGTGAAATGACAAGGAAGGGCATAATTATCACCAACAATAGTTTGATATGGAATTTTCTTAGATAGACACTCATTGGGTGCTCTATTAAGGCACTCCTTGATATACTCGATGTGAAGTTACTAGTGAATTCTCCACCAATCCAAAATGCTATATTGAACACAATGACGAGGTAGTTCGACAAAAACCTAAAAAAATGTTGATATATAATTCATTCCTACCATATCACTCTGTTTGTTTATTCATGTAGCACTCTCTTCCCTTATTCTGGAATGCGTTTATCATTAATATATATTAGGCCAATTTAACTTAGCTAATTTTGTTAATGTGGAACCATAGAAAGAGTACTTTCCATTTCGTAGCTCTCATAACTATTTGATTTTACTTTTTAGGATATTTACTTTGCCAAAAATGCACATATGAGGCGAGGTACATTTCCATTCCTTTCTCTCTTGGAGGAGCAACAATATAGGGAGGGGAGAACGTGACCATCCTTCCTTTAGAAGAATTATCTCGAAGAATACGTAATCATTGCTCGATAAAAGGGAAAGGGAAGAATACGTAATCATGGCTCGATAAAAGGGAAAGGGATAGAAAGGACTCATCGCTAGCCTCGTAATTGTGTTCTCAAAAACTAGTACATCGTTAAATAAATTCTAACTAAAACATATATTACATTTTTTCTTATTATCTTTCAGAACACGCTAGAGAATTTCCTTACCTTTTTTTCATATGCTTTCTTAGATGAAATATTCAAATATAAAATGTTTTCCAATTCCAATTATGAATAAAATTACCAGACTAGAGAAAGTTTTTTACCCACTTTGAATATGCTTTCTAAGATACAATATTTAAGTATTAAATGTTTAACAATTCCCATAATGAATAAAATGACGAATTGACAATAGTCACGAAATACAAATTTAATAAATTTTCTTTGAGAATAAATAGCTGAATGAATATCTAATGCATTCTATTATATTCATTCAGAAGGAAAATATTGAAAAAGATTAACAGTTTGTGCACTTTACTTTATCATCCTCATTAAAGATCACACTGGTCATCCGAGAACTATGATTTGATATGAAACATACAATTAAGACATGACAAAGGAAAAATCATCTCTGCTATTTATCTTCACATCTTCTGAAGTATTCACCTCTTTTGTGATCTCTTTGACACCCCAAGTTTTAGAAATAGAAGCAGTTCTAATAGGGTTTGGAATATTTACGGAAGTTGCAACCATTTCCAGATTTGATCTTTCTACTTGGTTTGAAATAAGATCTTGTGTTGTAACCTTTGAGTACTCTGGGGATTCAATTTTCTGATAATATGAGGGGTAATATCTTGGAGAGATGTCCAGAGTCTCAATGTCACCAATAGTACTATATTTGTGCATTAAATGCAATGGAGAAGATTCATGGCTTGGAGTTATTTCCACACTTGGAGTCCTCCATCTGCATGAAATTGAGACTCTGAAATTCCAATTCTGTTTGAAAATGTATAGTTTTAATTTTTTCTTTTCATATTATTCTTAGCTCTCTGATGCCATCTTCTCAAACCATTAGCCATCCCTTCTTCAAATATTGCATTCTGCAATGAATTTTTTATTTTGATATTTTCCTTAGATCTTTGATGCCAACTTCTCAAGGAACTAGCTATTCGTTAGTTAAATATTGTCTTCTTCATATGTGAACCCCTCTACATAGTATATGGGTTAGTTTTGACAAAAAAAAAATCACTTTTATAATGACCATAGTTATCTGCACACATTGTGGGAAATATTTACCCACAATTTATTGAACCGTAAGAATAGGGGCATTAAAAAAATGACTATACTTTCCAATTTTTTTATTAACATGATTCAATACATTTAGAGAAGTTCATATAAATTGCACAACTACCCTAGCCATAAACACAAACAAATCAATTCAGTTATTGTTCGATTCAAACCATAATCATGTTCAATACTCTCATTATATTACAATTTAAAATATTATGTTCGATTTAATCTTTATGTTGATAATGAATTCTAACAGTCAACAAAAATGAAAAAAGTTATCAGTAATTTTTGATCTATAACTATTAAATAAATGGATTTTGCAGCTAACATAAAAAGAACCTCTTACAAAGAAATTTCTAAAATTATTAAAAAAACAAAAAATCTATTTGAAGGGAGTGTGCTTTTATATATTGACATTCTTACCCAATGATGATTTGCAATATGATCGTATAAATACTGTCGTGGAAACAACAATTCAAGCTAAACTGCCACTGCAACCATTGTGATCCTTTTGCTAACTATGTAAATTCTATAACTCTGATGATATTATAATTTATTATAATTACTAATTTAAATGCTTTCTAGGAAAGCAAGCTGGAAAGAATGATGTACGAACCATGAAGCATTTATGTCATTGTCATAAATATAACAACTGCTCTTAAAAGAAGTAAAACTTACAATGCAATTATTTCAATACCTAGAACAAAGTGAAATGGATAAAGAGTAATATAAGTTAAGGGTGATTGAACCAAAACAACTGATCGGTTGGTTGCACCACTGGAACTCCTTTAAATATAGCGTGTCTACCTTCAATTCCCAACCCCATCTCTAATATTGTAAGTTCTAGCTTCATTCCAACTATAAAAACAATCTGCACAAGGCATTAAGGGAGAGATCATCAACTGATATCATTAGCAATTCTACTTCCAAACATTTCTAGGGACTTACAAGCTAGAAATCAAATTATGTGAATCTTGAGATAAGAACAATATGTGAAAACTCAACCAAATCCAAACTAGCCAAATTTTATATTATAATTCAAAAACACAACATACATATTTATTGGAGGTTGCAACTCCTTCACCAGTAACACCTGTTTTCATGGACCCACCAAAATTCGCTCAACGATTTTCTCATTCTTGTCTTTCGAGACTTACATTTGGCACATAACACAACCCCACATTACACACCACTATTTAATTATAAGTAAAATCTAAACATATATATCTAAATAATTTAATTCATGACAAAACAAATTTAATACAATGGATGGGCAAATGAATTTCTAAATTTTACAGAGTTTGCATGAAGAAAATAACACTTGTAGATTAATTTTTTGCCCATACTCATTTAATAACCATGCATTCAATTTATATATGAATTTAATTATTTAACTCTTTTGTGGAATGGGTTATATACTCTACTCATAACTTGTACTTCTTTTCAAACTCAATCCGCAACCTGCAAAACATTAACTGAGGTATGGTTGTCATCAGAAATTTAAACGTGGTGGTTGTGATTAATTCTCCAACACTCCCCATTAATTGCAACTTCTAGCATTGTCCATTCCCAAATAATCTATGAGATAAAAAAAAATTCATGTGCCAATGGCTTTGTGAAGATGTCTGTAAATTGTTCCTCCTATCTACAATGCTGCAACACAATTTCACCATTGTTAAATAATTCTCTTATGAAATGATATTTACAATCAATGTGCTTTTCCCTCTTGTGAAAGATAGAATTATTTGATAGTGCAATTGCTGAACTTTATGACAGAAAATAGTTGTTGTTCCATCGTGTTCATGACATAAATCTTGCAACCTCTTTCTCATCCAAACTGTTTGACACATAGCTCCTTTTGCGGCATCATGCTCAGCTTATGTTGTTGACAATGATACTATCGGATGCTTCTTGGAAGCCCATGAAATGGCTTCGAACCAAAATGAAAAATATATCTTGACGTGTCCTTTTTTTCATCAACATTTCCTGCCCAATCACTATCAGTATAACCAACCAGCCTAAAATCATCAGTTGCAGAGTACAAAATGCCATACTCCTTTGTCCCATTGACATACTTTAAAATTATTTTAGCTTCTTGTCAATGTGTCTCTTTGGGTGTCTCCATGAACCTCGACACCAAACGCACTGCATACAATATATCCGGCCTAGTTGTGGCCAAATACATTAGGTTTCCCACCACGCTCTTGTAGAATGAATTTTATAGAGTTTGTGTGCAGAAAAAAACACTTGCATATTAATTGTTTGCCCATACTCATTTATTAACCATGTGGAATAGATTATGTACTCTCCTCATAACTTCTCCTTCTCTGCAAACTCATTCAGCATCCTGAAAAACATTAAATGAGGTATGGTTGCTGTAAGAAATCAATATCCTGCAAAACATTAACTGAGGTATGGTTACTGTAAGAAAATTAAACGTCGTGGTTGTGATTAATTCTCCAACAGGGCTACGAAAAAGAAACATAACCAAATGTATGAATTTCACTCTGGTCACACAGCCATAAAACCAATCCAAGAGACAACTTCAGATTCGCTAGCAACTGAAGCAACACTTAAATTTCTACTAAGACAGAGAGTTGTGAAGACTTACTATGTAAATTGATAACCAATAAAGGCCATGGAAAAATCCCACAAGGGAACATTGCAGCTAATGCAATAACTGATGTAGTGTTAGGTAAAAAGCAAGGGTAGGTTACGGAGACAAACAAAAATAATGCGGGACTGATTATTATTATTGGTGAAAACCAAACTTTTACCGAAAAGAAGTTATTATGAACCTGATTCCTATCACCCTCCTGAAGTCGTCATCCAATGACCTCTTTATATATATATGAAAATCGAACTTCTTTTTATTGGCTTGAGATGGGACTATGCATTACCAAGGAAGAAAACCAGATAAATCACATCAATGAAATGGATATTTAAAACAAGACAAAATGGAATGGAATATTTGAAGTTATGGAGACATACAATAATGAAGCCATGGCTTAAGTTTTGCTAATCAAATTTCCTTATAGACAGAAAGAATTGTCTAAAAAGAAAACATGCAAATCTATGTAGTGTTAAATTCTAAAACCGATATTAAAATTTCTATTACATGTAAAAGGGATTCAAATAACATAAATCGCTAGAGAATTTGGGAGTGTGAATTACTTACCACCCATTTAAGAATGGGTGTTCTGCTCCATAAATTCATGTGACACCTTAAAAATGTAGTTTGTTGGGTTAATATGAATCTTGAAGGATATGCATGAAACAAATATCCTTTCTAACATTCCTAAAAACGTTATCCAATCCTAAATTTTATTGATGTGTCATTTTAATTTTTGAACTCAAAATCATGTCACAAGATGTTCCCGTTGAAATTTCCAGATTCATAGCTTGGTTTAGGTTGTCATTTTTCAAACATGACAGACTGTGAGACGAGGGCATTTAGAGAAAAAATTGAAAATAACTCACCATGTGAAAATTGATAATCCATTGTTACTATCTCTTTTTCCCATGCTTTCCAACACCTCATCTAGGCACAAAAATCACTTGTATTTTCAGTTGAAGATATTCGAATGCATGAAGATATGAAAGAAAATTCAAACCGTGAAAAATTTAAACTGAATGAAATGGAATAAGATAATTTATTTCCCGTTGCACTTACTTTTTCTCTTGCTAGGGAAATTTTTAGGACACTATATAACACATGGAGTGTTGCCAACGTAAAGATGAGGTAGTGGAGCTGGTTCATGCATTTAGGGAGATCATAGGATACTTACCCTTCAATCAAGAGGGAAAGAATATTTATCAAACTATCATAAATATCTTGAATGATATCAAATGCAGTAACACGACCTGAGTAACCTTTAATTGCATCAGGAAATTCAAATACGCAATGTAATGCACCTCTTCCTCTAATCAATTTTTTTTTTTTCATCCTATTACCACCTTACTCTTTTATCTCCATTCAAATAATTTGAATTATCTAAATTCATTCTCTAATTAATAATATCCTAACCATAGATTATTTTCACATGGCATAATCATACTCTAACTTCTTTAAAAAAAGTTATATATTGACCCTTTGTATACCATAGTCCATTACCAATTGAAGTATACTTATTATAACATTCAATTTATCATTTTAGGAAATTAATACTAAATTTACCTTAAGTAGATTTACATTTAACTTGACATTAAGCCAATTTATTTATACCCTCCCCCATTCATCATATATAATTATATCGTGGTGACTTTTATACCAATCGATTTTAATTGTAAAGGCCCTTCCTATTTTACTTTTCGTTGACATGACTATTAACCCACAGTTCTATATGCAAATAATAGATTAATGTTTGATTTGATGCCATTCGCATCGTGTAATACGCATAAGGATCACACATACCTTAGCGTTGATAACCACTCTTGACATTTACCTTTGAATAAATGTACAACTATTGTGCTTACTGACATACGTTACTTGTTTACTTCTAATCAATCGAGATTGGTACCAATTCATTTATGACATTCTCCCACTCGTTTCCTCGAGCCACATAATAATTCGTATTTTATTGAGTTATGTCACATATCTATGATTCATTTTAATTTCTCTTTTCTGCAATGTACAATAACGTTTAATGTGTTTAGGTTTTTGTCATATCAATTGAATGAGTATCGATCCGGGCAAGGGCCGACGGATTTGAGCCATGTGTAGGGTTGGATGTGATTAGGGTTTTAAGATTTCAATGTCAATTAAACACAAAATTTTCACCATTCCATTCTTCTTCGAGGGTTTTCGATCAAGAGTAATGGTATCGACTCTCATTACGACTGTATACAATGCTCAATTCACCAGTTGCACCACATTCTACCACTGAGATTTGAGACCTTTGCTATGCGACGGTACTCTGATTTATTTTTCTTAACCTATTTGATTGAATATGTTTGCAAATTGGGTATATTATGAAGACTGGGTTTTTTTTTCATCATTTGATTTTGAGATTTCCTTAGAGGTATTCTACTCTCTTTCATGTTACAATGATTTGCTTCCTTGTAATTCAATTTTTCCTGTATAAGAGTACACATCTGTACTTTCTATAATAAAATTTGAATGGAAATGTCTTTTGGTTTTCTAATTTATCTTTTTTCTCAGAATTTCCCATTCGTTTTTCAATGTTTTCAAATTGTCATGGCTCATAGTTCTACTTTGGTTGTATTAAGAAAAGGTTCTTTTCAACACTATGCATCTTCGTTCTTATGTATCATCCAATTGTTTTGCTTTTGAACTTGGGACATTAACTTGGAGTCATTCCCTTTATGGTTAGCATGACCGATTATTGGTCCTATCCGTCTTTGCGGCTCGAAGCAGGCGTGAGATCCAACCCCATTCTACCCATAGGTAACTCGTTGCCCTGATTTATGATTTCCGATTTTTTTTTTTTTAAATGTAAGTCACATCCAATATAACCTACCCTCTCCATGTTTATATAATTTCGTTCATGATTTTAAGTCCAGGTCCCATTCTATTTGTTTTGGGTTTGTAACTGGCGATGTTTGATTTTTTTCTCATTCTACAAGACATCTCGTATCGAAGAATGTCAATTCTTCACTTTGAAGACCTCCATGGCCTCGGCTCCGTGCTTTCAATACCTTATCCTGTAGGTATTAAGATCATACTCTATACGCACGTTCAATTTTTCATTATATTTCTCTTAGCAATAAAATAGTGTACGACTAAAATGGAACTTGTATTGATTATTGTTGTTGCAGGTGTAACTTCAGACCTTAAGTTTTTCTTCTACATAATGCTCGGTTTAATTATATTAGGATATTCTTATTCGAATCTAATTCCCTTTCAATTTATCCAGGTTGGTGGATATGCACTACTTATTACCATTTATCGTTTGAGTCATCTCGGTAGAGCTTTGCCGATACTTGACGGTTATTGAGTTCTGGTTTTATTTTGGTTGCTCAAGACACATAACTTCCTATACAGGAACCATATAAATGTTTTCTATTTAGATATGTTTCAGATCATTATATTCTATACTGAATTCAAATTTTTCACACATTATTATCTCTCTATTTTTAAATCTGGGATTTTCCTCAATACCCACAACTCGATTTTACATATATAATAGGTGGAATGTTCCATTATAACCCATGCAGGTTTCCTAAATGATATCATCATATTTATTCTTAGTATGTATATTTTCATGGAAATTATTGAAATTTTGTCAATCATAACTTTAATGGTTGTAATAAAAGAATTCTCCATTCTGAGTAAAATGCCATTGTGACTTCACTGGTTAGAAAAGTTAATTTCTTCTTTACAGTAGTAGTTCCTACATACTATCCTCAGTGTCTATATTTCCACTATAATCTGTAAAGGAATATAAATAGAGGGAAATTGAGTTATAAGATGAAATTATATATCCACTCAAATCAACTTTGATTACTGTTACAATTTGGTAAGTAAAGTTTTCTGTATATAAAATTTTCTCTACTGTAGATCTAGTTTATCAAAATATTTTTATTTCTTAGGTACAGTAGTTTTAGTACTACTATTACCATTCATAGTGTATTTTATTTTATGTTATGAGTATCGGTTTCTAGCTATACCACTTCCAATCTTATTTGGCATTGCAAAAATATATTTAATTCTGTTTAATTTACTCATGTTAGGTAGCATAGCTCTAATATTCAATAGTGTTTCTTCTAATGCTTTCATTCTACATTTTTAATACTATTATTGCTTACCTTAGTATAGGTATCTATATATATGTGATTCTGCAGATTTCTGAAGAGGAAAACTTTTAATTTCTAATTGTATTCACAACTTTATGTTCTTGAACATGTAAATAATTCCATATGTATCTAAACTTTTTAGTTTGACCATATAATTATAGTAGGTAGGATATATACATATATATCTGTCTTTTTATCTTCTGGCTATTTTATGGAAATCTCTTTTAGAGAGTTGAGATACAGATGTATTTATGGTTACAATATAATCTCAGATCATTATATAATTATATAATTCTTTTTTTTCCACATAATCGTCATATAAATAGAATTTAAAGATTTTTCAATGTAATATTTTGGAGAACTGTCTCAGGTTTATTTAATGTCAAAACTAGGACATATAATCACTTATCAGTAGAATATTTCTGTTTAAATTCGGGGTTGTACTAAGGACATAGCAGAATTCTTGAATACCATTGTTCCAAAATATTTTGACCTTTGTATGTATTTAGAGAATAGTACTCTTATAAATTTCTTACATGCCACAGTTTGGGATAATTGCATGAAATAGTTTACTCTTTAAATTTCAGATAATTTCTTTCACTTGCAAATTTCATAAACAGAAGATGGTTTAATAATTAGAATGATGTTTCTTTTCCATGCAATCAATTCTATTCTCCTTAATTTCTGTGTTCAGAAATATATATATTTTCTAAAATTTTATTTTATAATACTCTACTGAAATTAAGAAAAGATATAGACTATTAGATTTATAACAGAATTTTGCTAGCACTATTTTAACTGTTCTATAGAATGGTATTTCTTCCTAGAATAAATTTTTTGTTTGCTTAGATATAACTACTGCTTGCAATAGCCAGTTACAATTTATGTTTCTGAAAATCTAATATTTTTTTCCTTGAAGTATTTATACAGAATTTAATATTTCATCCTTATTATCTTCAATTCATAGTTTCTTATGTATAAGGTCTATTTATTTATCTTTCAACTTTCTACTACACAAGCAGATTAAAGTTATAAGATTTATTTGTCTATGGGAGTAAGACATATCTCCATATTTAGACCAATATTAGGTTTAGAGATTCTGGTTAATATTCTCCCGTTAGACTATCTTCCTACAACTATCAGATTTTAGGGAATGATTTCTCCTAATAAAATATGTTAAATGTAAGGAATGGCATAATCACAACATAAATTATTTTATTCTTGCATCCAATTAAATTTTAAGATTTCATAACACCATCTATAACAGAAATTTATAAGATAGGCATGCATACCACTTTGTTTCTATGACCAATCCTCCCAACCTTAGAATTATTCTATCTCCAGAATTCATCCCCGAGCTGAGATCCTTCAGCAACAGACTAACCTCAATCTATTTTGAAACAACTTACTTAAGCCATGCTTTCCCTAAGCCTGTTTCCAAATTTTGCATCCATAATTTTTAGGATGCTTTCTTCCTATTTTTTCCTAGGCTTCCCTCAATGAGGTACTTTAAATCTGCTTTCTCTACTTTTTCAACTTTTTCACCTCTTCCCAATTTATTTCCTCTTCATTGGGGAATTTATATTTTTCCTCTTTAATCTAATTTAGCATTTTTCCTTTCAAGGCTTTTTGAAACGTTTTGAGAAAGTCTTAAAACTTATCCATATCCTCATGGATCAATCTTATGGTCTCCAATCTCATCTGGTCATAGTACCCACATAAATATTCCTTTTATTTTCATTAATAAATATTTAAATAAAATCCACACAATAATTATCCATTGGGGTCCACTCCTGTTTGGGTTTTTGTTCAAATGTCTAACTTAAAAAGCATAGAAACTAGGGGTGTTACACATTCCCCCTCTGAAAACAAACACCGTCCTCGATGTTAACAGACTATCTACTATAGTTCATTATGAAAATAAAGATGGATATTTTTCCATCATCTCAACTTCTCTTTCCCATGTAGCCTCTTTAGCAGTAAAGTGTTTCCACTGCACTTTTACTTTGGCTACTTTTCTATTTCTCAATTCAATTTCTTCCCGCACCAATATTTGAAGCGGCTCTGGAAGGAACTCCCCTTTTGGTTCCACCTGTATCACATTCCAAACAATAATATCAGAAGCATCATGTACATATCTTTTTAATAACAAAAAATTAAACACATCATGAACTTTAACATGGGGGGGTAAGGCCAGTCTGTAAGCCACCGGTCCCACCCTTTCTAAGATTTCAAAAGGCCCATAGTATCTAGGAGCCAATTTTGCAAAACTTCCAGCATGCAGAGTGCTCTTTTTTGGCTTTATCTGTAGATACACATGGTCACCCACTTTGTACTCTCAATGAACCCTCTTCTTCTCGGCATAACTTTTCTGTCGATCTTGAGCTGTCTTGATGTTTTTCTATATTTGTTTAAAAATCCTTTCCATTTCTTGTAGAGAATCTGGCCCAAGTATTAACTTATCTTCAGGTTGGATCCAAATTAAAGGAGCGTGGCACTTTCTTCCATAGAGTGCCTCAAATGGACTCATTTTGATGGAAGATTGGTAGCAGTTATTATCAGAAAATTCGACTAAATGTAAATAGTCTTCCCATTTAGTTGGCCTATCCATCACATATATTCTGAGCATATCCTCTAGAATTTGATTTGTTCTCTCAGTTTTACCATCCATATGACGGTGATAGGCAGTACTAAAATTCAATTTAGTGCCCATGCCTCCAAACAAACTCTTCTAGAAGGCTGCTATGAACTTGGCATCTTTACATAAATTAATCACTTTAAGAACCCTATGTAGCCTTACAATTTCCTTCATGAACACATTTTCTACTTGGGCTGTCCCAAAAGTATATTTCACAGGTATGAAATGAACAGACTTTGTTAAAGTATCTACCACTACCATCATTGAGTCATGCCGGTACTTTATTTTGGGTAACTATAGAAACAGTGTCCCATTTCCATTCAGCAATTGGTACGGGATTTAGAAGGCTAGCTGGATGTTGATGTTCAACTTTGACTAGTTGACATTCCATGCATCTCGCTAAGTAGTTGGCCACGTCTTTTTTCATTCCTGTCCAAAATAATCTCTTTCTCAAAGCTATAAGTAGTTTCTGATATCCATGATGTCCTAAATAAGGTTGTTTATGATATTCATCAAGAATGTCCTTTTTCAAAGAATCCACATTAGGGATATACAATCTATTTCTATAACAGATCATCCCTTTCTGATTTTGGGTGTATCTAGCCATTTCCTTTTTCGGCATTTGCACTTGCAGTTTCTCATAGTTGGGATCTTGATCTGCTACCCTTTTTACTAATTGAAGTCAAAACTGGCACTATTCCCAATGTTACTAATGTTTTGGCAAGCATTTCTACTTAGAGCATCAGCAATTTTGTTTTGTTTCCATTTGATATGTTTTATTTCCATATCAAATTCACTCAGAAAAGATAGCCATATGGCTTTTCGAGCATTCAAATCTGTTTGAGTGAAGAAATACTTGAGGCTTATATGATCTGTCATCAATGTAAATTTCTTTCTGAGAAGATAGTGTCGCCACATATTTAAGGCATGAATTACAGCAGCTAACTCAAGATCTTATACACTGTAATTTTGTTCATTTTTCTTAAGTTTTCTAGATTCATACGCAATAACAAAATTCTCTTGCAACAGAACTCCTCCCAATCCCTCTCCACACGCGTCCGTACACACTACAAACACTTTATCAGGATTTGCAATCTTCAGTATAGGTGTTGTAGTAGGTTTTAATTTCAGTTGTTCAAAGCTATTTTGGCATTTTTCAGTCCACTCAAATTTTGTGCCTTTCCTCTATAATGAAGTTATGGGATATGCTATTTCAGAAAATATTTCTACAAACCGTCGGTAATATCTTGCAATCCCCATAAATGATCTTACCACTGAGACATCAGTTGGCACCGGCCACTCTCTAATGGCCTTTATTTTCTTAGGGTCAACAGCCAATCCTTGTTCATAAATTATATGCCCCAAATATTGAATTTTATCCTTATAAAATTCACATTTTCTAAACTTGGCATACAATTGATTCTCTTTAAGAGTCTGCAACACAATTCTAAGGTGTTCTTTATGTCCTGCCTCACTTTTTGAATAGATTAGAATGTCGTCTATGAATACTAGTACGAACTTGTCTAAGTATTTATTCAGGATGTTATTCATTAAACACATAAAAGTGGCAGGGGCATTGGTCAAAACGAAAGGTAGGACTACAAATTCGTAGTGACCATACCTGGTTTGAAAAGCTATTTTACTGATATCTTCCTCCTTAATTCTGAGTTGGTGATAACCAGTCCTTAATTCAATCTTAGAGAATATTGAAGCTCCTCTCACCTGATAAAAAAGGTCATCTATTCTGGGCAATGGATAGCAGTTTTTTATTGTCAACTTATTCAGTTGACGGTAGTCAATGCACATTCTGAAGGTTCCATCCTTATTTTTCATGAACAACACCGGTGCTCCCCAAGGAGATACACTTGGTCTGATGTAGCCTTTATCCAGCAATTATTGTAATTGCATTTTTAACTCCATTAGTTTAGGGGGGATCATCCAGTAAGGGGCTCTAGAAACTGGTGTTGCCCCTAGCACGAGATTGATTGAAAAATAAATCTCTCTCTTAGGGGGAAGATGAGGAATCTCATTCGAGAATACTTCTTTAAATTCTCTTATCACTGGTAAGGTATCTAACAAGTTTTCCCCTGGTTGTTGTTCTAATTCTTCAACGTGTACAACATATACTTGATACCTCTTTCTAGCAGTTCATTTTAACTGAAGGGCTGATATTTTCCTTACAGAAATAGGTTTCGGTTTCCCTTTTAGTATGAATGGTTTTCCTTCTTCATCTATGTAGTGCAAAGTTTTGTCCCAACAATTTAGCATGGTATTTTTCTTTTCTAACCAATCCGTTCCTATCAGTAAATCAGTAAAAATGTTTAAATCTACCTCTGTCTAATATTAATTCAATTTAATGGCTGTTTTAGGTAGCTTATGAGTTACCTTGCCTTTAGTTCCGGTAGATAACTGTACCAACCAAGGCTGTTGAAACTTTTATGTTCTGATTTTACATTTTTCTACAACTTGTGGACTAATATAACTCAAAGAAGCACCCGAGTCAATTAAGATAGTAACAGATTGATTAGAAATTTTACCTTCCATTTCGACCATAGTAGACTGGTGTTCTGCTTGTCGGTTCTCCAAGGCTACAATGATAGTGGGGTTATTCCTTGCTATGTCATTCACTGTGGTAGCTTCTCTATCTCTTAGAACCATCTGAATATTTTGGTGTGGACAGTCCCTCAACAAATGAGGTTCTCCACAACCCTAGCACTTCAAAGGCTCCTGCATTTTAACAGTTCCTTCCTTCTTATTATTCCCATCTATTTGCTTTGAACCAACTTGGGTTTGAGAAGTTTGAATATCCTTTGGTTTGTTAAATTTCTTTCGCTGATGATTCCTAGCAAAGTTCTTCAAACAAGCTAGTTTATATTTCTTTCCTTTGAATTAACCCTTGTTTGTCCAGCTCTTCCTTTGTTCACTCTTTCCCTTAAACTGCTGGTAACATAATCTGTCTTTCCTCACCACTTCGTCCATTGTTTTTGGATTATCGAACTCTATTTTCTCCTTGTACACAGTATGCAAACAGTTCAAAAACCTTTGCACCTTTCCTTTCTTTTCACGAATATAAGGAACATATCTTAACGGATTTGTGAACTTTGTGACAAACTCATCTATGGTGAGTTGTCCCAATCTGAGTTCATGAAATTCTTTTGCTTCATCGTCATAGTAGCGTTCATTCAAATACGGGTTTTTAAACTTGACTTCAAAATCTTCACAAGTCACTGTTTTTTTCATCAATGGCATGAACCATTTTTGTTTCCTCCCACCACAAGGTAGCCTTACCTTGCAGTTGATAGATAGCTAATCTAACCCTCAAATTACTTTCATACTTGTAGACCTGAAAATACTTAATCATATTCAGCAACCATGCCTCAACATCTTCCTCCTCTCCATCATAGGAGGGAGGTTTTATTTTCCAGAATTCACCTTGTAATTCCTTCTTTTGTTTAGATTAGTGTCTAGTGGTGTCATCTTCCTTAGAATCATCTCAAATATTGACCCTGCCTTTCCTCCTCCTTTCGAAACCTTCACCTTCTTGGCTGTTCTGCGAAGTCAGTTCTCTTATAAGCTTTTCCTGCTCTTCACTATCTAAATATATCCTGTCATTCTGGCTTCTTAGCTGGGCCATATCCTGTTTCATCCTGTGCAACATAGCCATCAAAGGAGCATTTGGATCTGGTGTATTATCTCTACCACCCAAATCAACATAGACTTCATCTTCTTCATCCATTGAATTTTTAGTTTCAGTACCTTTTTACTGTAAAAAAAATTAACATCAGTAACATTTTTTTCAAAAAAAAAAAAATTCATAACAGGGAACACAAAATAGCCCAGTTTTCTGACTTGGGCTCTGATACCATTTGTAATGCACCTCTTCCTCTACTCAAATTTTTTTTTTTCATCCTATTACCACCTTACTCTTTTATCTCTATTCAATTAATTTGAATTATCTAAATTCATTCTCTAATTAATAATATCCAAACTATAGATTATTTTCACGTGGCATAATCATACTCTAAATTCTTTAACAAAAGTTATATATGGACCCTCTATATACCATAGTGCATTACCAATTCAAGTATACTTATTATAAAATTCAATTTATCATTTTAGGAAATTAATACTAAATTTACCTTAAGTATATTTACATTTAACTTGACATTAAGACAATTTATTTATACCCTCCCCCATTCATATTATATAATTATATCGTGGTTACTTTTATACCAATCGATTTTAATTGTAAAGGCCCTTCCTATTTTACTTTTCTTTGACATGACTATTAACCCACAGTTCTATACGCAAATAATATATTAATGCTTGATTTGATGCAATTCACATCATGTAATACGCATAAGGATCCCACATACCTTACCATTGATAACAACTCTTGACATTTACCTTTGAATCAATGTACAAATATTGTGTTTACTGACATACGTTACTTGTTTACTTCTCATCGATCAAGATTGGTACCAATTCATTTATGACATTCTCCCACTCGTTTCCTCGAGCCACATAATAATTCGTATTTTATTGAGTTATGTCACATATCTATGATTCATTTTAATTGCTCTCCTCTGCAATGTACAATAACGTTTAATGGTTTTAGGTTTTTGTCATATCAATTGAACGAGTATCGATCCAAGCGAGGGCCGAAGGATTTGAGCCATGTGTATGGTTGGATGTGATTAGGGTTTTAAGATTTCAATGTCTATTAAACATAGAAGTTTCACCATTCCATTCTTCTCCAAGGGTTTTCGGTCAAGAGTAATGGTCTCAACTCTTATTACGACTATATACGATGCTCAATTCACCAGTTGCATCACGTTCTACCACTCAGAGTCGAGACCTTTTCTATGCTACAGGTACTCCGATTTATTTTTCTTAACCCATTTGATTGAATACGTTTGCAAATTGGGTATATTATGATGAATGGATTTTTTTTTCATCGTTTGATTTTGAGATTTCTTGAGAGGTATTCTACTCTCTTTCGTGTTACAATGATTTGCTTCCTTGTAATTTGATTTTTCCTGTATAAGAGCGCACATATGTACTTTCTATAATAAAATTTGAATGGAAATGTCTTCTGGTTTTCTAGTTTATCTTTTTCTCAGAATTTCCCATTCATTTTTCAATGTTTTCAAATTGTCGTGGCTCATAGTTCTACTCTGGTTTTATTAAGAAAAGGTTCTTTTCAACACTACGCATCTTCATTCTTATGTCTCATCCAATAGTTTTTCTTTTGAACTTGGGAAATTAACTTGGAGTCGTTCACTTTACGGTTAGCACGACCAATTATTGGTCCTATCTGTCTCTGTGGCTTGAAGCAGGGGTGAGATTCAACCCCATTGTACCCATAGGTAACTCGTTGCCTTTGTTTATGATTTCCGAATTATTATTTTTTAAATGTAAGTCACATCCAATATAACCAACCCTCTCCATGCTTATATAATTTCGTTCTCGATTTTAAGTCCCGGTCCCATTATATTTGTTTTGGGTTTGTAACTAGTGATGTTTGACTTTTTTCTCATTCTGCAAGACATCTCGTAAGGAAGAATGTCGATTCTTCACTTTGAAGACCTCCATGGACTTGGCTCTATACTTTCAATACCTTATCCTACAGGTATTAAGATCATACTCTATGCACACGTTCAATTTTTCATTATATTTCTCTTAGCAATAAAATAGTGTACGACTAAAATGGAACTTGTATTGATTATTGTTGTTGCAGGTGTAACTTCAGACCTTAATTTTTTCTTCTACATAATGCTCGATTGAATGATATCAGGATTTTTTTTATTTGAACCTAATTCCCTTTCGATTTATCCAGGTTGGTGGATGCATCTTTGTGCAATGAACTACTTATTCCCATTTATCGTTTGAGTCATCTCGGTAGAGCTTTGCCGCTACTTGACAGTTATTGAGTTCTAGTTCTATTTTGGTTGCCTTAGGACACAGAACTTCCTATTTAGGAACCATATATACGTTTTCTATTTAGCTATGTTTCAGATCATTATATTCTAGAATTAATTCAATTTTTTCACACATTATTATTTCTCTATTTTTAAATCTAGGATTTTCCTAAATATCTAGAACTCGATTTTACATATATAATAGCTGGAATGTTCCATTAAAACCTGTGTGGGTTTCCTAAATGATATCATCTTATTTATTCTTAGTAGGTATATTTTCATGGAAATTATTGAAATTTTCTCAATCATAACTTTAATGGTTTCAATAAAGAATTCTCCATTCTGAGCAGAATGCCATTGTGACTTCAATGGTTAGAAAATTTAATTTCTTCTTTACAGTAGTAGTTCCTACATACTATCCTCAGTGTCTATATTTCCACTATAATCTGTAAAGGAATATAAATAGAGGGAAATTGAGTTATAAGATGAAATTTAAATCCACTCAAATCAACTTTGATTACGGTTACAATTTGGTAAGTAAATTTTTTTGTATATAAAATCTTCTCTACTGTAGATATGGTTTATCAAAATATTTTTATTTCTGAGGTATAGTAGTTTTAGTAATACTATTACCAGTCATAGTGTATTTTATTTTAATTTATGATTATTGGTTTCTAGCTATTCCACTTCCTATCTTATTTGGCATTCCAAAAAGATATTTAATTCTATTTAATTTACTCATGGTAGGTGGCATAGCTTTAATATTCAAGAGTGTTTCTTCTAATACTTTCATTCTAGATTTTTAATATTGTTATTGTTTACCTTAGTATAGGTATCTATATATATGTGATTTTGCAGATTTCTAAAGAGGAAAACTTTTAATTTCTAATTGTATTCACAGCTTTATGTTGCCGAACATGTAAATAATTCCATATGTATATTAAATTTTTAGTTTGACCATATAATTATAGTAGGTAGGATGTATACATATATATCAGTCTTTTTATCTTCTGACTATTTTATGGAAATCTCTTTTAGAGAGTTGAGATACAGATGTATTTATGGTTACTATATAATCTCAGATCATTCTATAGTTATATAATTATTTTTGTTTTCCACATAATCGTCATATATACAAAATTTTATATATTTTTCAATGTAATATTTTGGAGAATTGTCTCAGGTTTATTTAATATCAAAACCAGGACATATAATGACTTATCAGTAGAATATTTCTGTTTAAATTCGGGGTTGTACTAAGGACATAGCAGAATTCTTGAATACCATTGTTCCAGAAGATTTTGACCTTTGTATGTATTTAGAGAATAGTATTATAAATTTACTACATGCCACGGTTTGGGATAATTGCATGAAATAGTTTACTCTTTAAATTTCAGATAATTTCTTTCACTTGCAAATTTCATAAATAGAAAATGGTTTAATAATTAGAATGATGTTTATTTTGCATGCAATCAATTCTATTCTCCTTAATTTATGTGTTCTGAAATATATATATTTTCTGAAATTCTATGCTATAATACTCTAGTGAAATTAGGAAGAGATATAAACTATTATATTTATAGTAGAATTTTGCTAGCACTATTTTAACTGTTCTATAGAATGGTATTTCGTCCTAGAATAAATTTTATGTTTTCTTAGATATAAATACTGCTTGCAATAGCCAGTTACAGTTTATCTTTTTGAAAATCTAATATTTTCTTCCCTGAAGTATTTATACAGAATTTAATATTTCATCCTTATTAACTTCAATTCATAATTTCTTATGTATGAGGTCTATTTATTTATCTTTCAGATTTCTACTACAGAAGCCGATTAAAGTTATAAGATTTATTTGTCTATGGGAGTAAGACATATCTCCAGATTTAGACCAATATCAGGTTTAGAGATTTTCGTTGATATTATCCCATTAGAATATCTTCCTACAACTATACAAATTTTAGGGAATCATTTCTCCTAATAAAATCTATTAAATGTAAGGAATTACATAATCATAGCATAAATTATTTTATACTTGCAACCAATTAAATTTTAAGATTTCATAACACCATCTCTAACAGAAATTTATAAGATAGGTGTGCATACCACTTCGTTTCTATGACCAATCCTCCCAACCTTAGAATTCTTCTATCTCCAGAATTCACCCCTGAGTTGAGATCCTTCAGCAACAGACTAACCTCAGTCTATTCTGAAACAACTTACTTAAGCCATGCTTCCCCTAAGCCTGTTTCCAAATTCTGTGTCCAGAATTTTTAGGATTCTTTCTACCTATTTTTGCCTAGGCTTCCCTAAATGAGGTACTTTAAAGTTGCTTTCTCTACTTTTTCAGCTTTTTCACCTCTTCCCAATTTCTTTCCTCTTCATTGGGGAATTTAGATTTTTCCTCTTTAATCTAATTTCACATTTTTCCTTTCAAGGCTTTTTGAAAGGTTTTGGGAAAGTCTTAAAACTTATCCATATCCTCATGGATCAAGCTTATGATCTCCAATCTGATCTGGTCATAGTGCCCACATAAATATTCCATTTATTTTCATTAAAAAATATTTAAATAAAATCCACACAATAATTATCCATTGGGGTCCACTCCCCTTTCGATTTTTGTTCAAATGTCTAACTTAAAAAGCATAGAAACTAGCGGTGTTACATGAAAAATAGAATATGGTGTCCAGTACCTATTCGGAACAATGATTGCTACCAGAAGTAATCCATTCTTCCTTTTGAGAGGGAAGTAATCCATTCTTCCATTCTTCATTCATAAATTATGAGAGTTGCTAAAAATAGATTTTGTTAAAGAATGTAATCCCAACCACCTGCTAGGTGTCAAAACCGTCAGTCCAAGTGTTTAGTTCAGTTTCTAATTAGTCCAGTTTAGTCAAGTTACACTACAGTCATTTATTGTTGATGTTTACAATGTAATATTATTTAAGTAAATTCGTAATATTGGGAAGAGAAATCCTCTGCTCCACTTCTTTTCAGTTTCAATTCTTGTCATGGTATCAAAGCTAGCTTGCATAAGACTCCACATAGAGCAGCAACAAAGCCAAGTTGGAGCAGTAGAGAGGACAGGCAAGCTTGCATAAGACTCTTTGGCAGAGCAGCAGCAGTTTGAGAAAATTTGAAGATGTTTCCTTGGAAAAATCAGAAGAAGAACGAAAAAGAAAGATGAAGCCCGTGAAGGTGCTGGTGAAACAAATTGAAGAAAGCCAATTTGGGAAAAAGGCTGAGAATGATTTTTTTTTTTTTTAATTTGATATGCATCCAGTGTAATGCATTTTTTTAAAATAATCTCAGCATTATTAACGCACCCCAGAAGAGCAAAGAGTCGCGTCAACATTTCTGTTGTAACGCACTATTTGAGAAGACTCCCAATGTTACTAACGCAAGAACCAAGAGCAATCAGTCGCGTTAGTTCCATTTCCTTACACTGATTTCAAACTGATGCGATACCAGAGTATATCATCCACATTAACGTAAACACAGGACAAAGTTCAATCACCTACATTAAGGTGTTTTTCATTTCATTAAAGTGATTCAGAGCAATGCACGTGCCACAAAAATTGATGGCCCAAAATTTATGAAGTTATGGAGGTATTTTTTAAATAAAATCACCACTCCGTTAATGGAATAAATTTCTTTTAGAAATTCCTTTTTGAAGTGTTGATTTAAAAAAAGGAGAAATCCCTTTTATGTGAAGAAAGAAAGTTTTTTTTATTAAAGTTTTTTTTTGAAAACAAAAACTTTAAATTTTCAAAGGTTAAGGAAAAGAAAATGGCTGCAAATTTTGAAAGATATTTTTTAAAAATTGAAAGGAGATTTTGTTGAGAAAAGGAATTCTTTTTTAGAGTAAAAAAAAAAAAAAAAACTTAAAATTGTGATGTGAGAAAGTGAATCTGTAGAAAGAGATTTATTGAGAAAAAGGAAATTTTTTAGAAGAAAGGTATTTGATGCATATGTAGACTCGTCTGTCTGTAGAAGCCAAGCAACGAGGTCATGGGAAAAGCCAGAGGCTAAAAAGAAAAGAGAAGATGTTCAATAAATTTTTAGATCTGGAAATAAAGAGGCAAAAACACGCCTATGCATTAAAATGCATAAAATAATCTGTCGCTGACAACATTCTCCCTCTAATTTTAGATGCCAAGACAACCAAGGAGGCTTGGGATACCCTTCAAATTTGTTTTGGAGCAAGGGGGAGCATTGAAGTTGAATATGAAGGTGGATCTATAGCAGCATATCTACAGCGAGATGAAGAGCCAGAAGTAGCAGAGAGAGAGCACAAAGATGCTTATAAACCCCAGTAAACACAGCTACAAGTGGATGAAGATTTGATGATTCCAGCAACAGAGCTTGCTGAAGATGAAATAGTGAATCCAGCAACACAGCTTGTTGATGAAAACTTGATGATTATAGCAATAGAGCTTGCTGATGACGATACGATGAATCTAGCAACAGATTTTGCTGATGATATGGTAAATCCATTGATTAATATTGTTGATCTAAACATTGATAATGAATTTTTGGCTAATGATGAATAGTTGTAGATGATGCAAGAAAAACATGATATTGACATGATGTTTTTTGGTGAGATAACCCCACCTCAAAAAATGGAAGACAACCTGTTTGCGGCATTACAGGTTAGTGCAGAAGAGATAAGGACAGAGACAGAAATAGAGATAAAGATAGTCTGCAAGGGGAAAATAGAACTAGAGAAAGAGGCAGAGATGGAAACGCAACAATAGAAAGCTCTCATTGCAAAGCAGAAGGAAGAAACAGAGAAACAAGCTGAGACATAAGCAAAGAAAGAAGTCTGCAAATGGAAAGCAGAAACAAAGATAGAGACAAAAGCATAGGAGAAAACACAACAGGAGAAAGCTCTCACTACAGAGCAGAAAGACCAGAATGAAGGTCATTCTGTAAATATTTTTAATTCTAACATTGATTTTCAGTGTGCAGATAAACAAACAGATTATGAAGAAGAGTTAAAGTTCATTGAAACATGGCTTGCAACACCATGTCTAGTTGAGATCTACACAGAAGATGTAGATATGAATGTTGAAGATGATATAAATGATGAATACATCAATGAAATTCTCATGCATTCTAATTTTGAAGAAACAAGATATTATTCTAATCTTATGATCAGCAGATGGATGATGAAAATGCACTACATAAGATAATATGTGGCAGCAATCCACATTTCTTGAAGAAGTACAGGACATGCTTAGACAACCTGGAACACTAAAAGACCTGCACCAAAAAATAAAGAAACTGAGGTTTGAAGTATACAACAAAGAAAAAAATATTAAACAATTTAGAGGCTACGGGATTTGGAAGAAGAGAAGAAGAAAACCAAATCTAGTTGATTTTTTTTAAATTGTAAGCCTCGCTGAGACATAGACTAGCAGGTATCTGAATTAAATTTTTATGTGGTTGTAATTAAAGGGGAGTGTTAAAAAATGTAATTCCAACCACCTGTTAGGTGTCAAAACCGTTGGTCCAAGTGTCCAGTTCAATTTCTAATTAGTCAAGTTTAGTCGAGATACACTATAGTCATTTATTGCCAATGTTTCCAATGTAATCTTATTTAAGTAAGAGAAATCCCCTACTCCACTTCTTTTTAGTTTCAATTCTTGTCTGATTTACCATAGCAATGTTTTTGTTTTAAACTCTTACTTTGAAACCCAATTTAAAATTTCCAAATCAAGCCGCAATACAATCAAACAAAGCAATTTAGAATGTTGAATGGTCAGATGAAGCCACAATACAATCCAGCAGAGTAAAGGAGCAAGCTTTGACATATGGGGTTAAACCAGAATTTTTGGTAAACTAATTGATGGGTGTAGGGGCTTCTTTTTCATCTGGCCCTTCATCCATACTTGGTGGATATCATTCCAATACCGTAACCCTTACAGGTTTATTAATTTGTGGGAAAAAATTGTATTTATATTAAATTCAATTTAGAATTTTAAAATTAAAATTGTTTGAAATTTTACTTCAAGGTTTATAAGATTTGAAACAAGTGGAATTTAGTTAAATAATTATGAGTAGAAAACATGGAATTCAGTTAAATAATTATGAGTGGAATTTTCAAATTTGATGTGAAAATATCAATTTTGGATATTGGAGACAAGGCCATTTCCAGATGCATTTATACCACTGTACAAATAACATCAAACAATATTATTTCGATGTATACATAAGCCATTGCAACAAACCTACCGGCTTTCACTTTTTCAAGTGCATCATATAGGGCCTTCTTCTTTCGCTTGGAGAGCCACTGCAATATAATCACACAAAGATTATTATTAAAGTTCAAATCTTTATCATTCTGCACGTGGAATAGAACCTATATAAAAATTTTAGTTGATCATAATAAAATGTTGGTCACTGAGTATTGGTGTTGGTCTACTAATCATGGAATACATTTGTGTGATCAAAACTAGTGCATAGAGCGTGAATCTATTACTTAATACCGAATACAATTAAACCAAATCCCCTTCAAAATCGAAGTAAGATATTAAATTGAAGACAATGTTGCAAAATATTACAGTTCCGTCATGATGGATAGCCTGTTCAATAAGTAAGCAGATGATTATAAAAGCCGAACAAACAATTGTGACTTCTGAGAAAACAACAAGTGGGAGTTTTCTGTAAATAATGCTCATTTCCATCACTGCCTACTGCCATATCCTTCTCACGCAGCCGATAACAATTTCATAGGATGGTGGTTAAAAGACTCCTTTTTTCAAGATCCAGACTAAGTGTAAAATGATGGAAATCATAGAATACTCAATGTATTTGTGATTCGGTTCAATGGACGGGCTTCCATCATGCATAGAAGGGTGAAAATGTAAATAACACACTTGTCGTGATGATGCCAAAACTCACTTGATGTCAATAACCAATCAACAATACTGGTTGGTGAAATGCTTATTCGAATTGTACAATCTGTACATGAAATGACCAGTGCAAGAGTCAATTCTGCGTTCAATTGGAGAGTGGGTAACTCAGAATATTTGGCCATGAGGAGAATATAAAAATGGATCCATTCGATGAACATAACCATTACTTGTGGTTACAAGTCTAAGACTTTCTCACTCGCATCACGAATGAAGACCCATTAAAATTGATATTACATCAAAAATATGCACCCGATAGATGGTTGTAAAATTAGGTTAAATTACACAAAGATTGGATTCCTTTCTTCTGTTAAAGGATCTTGTGCATTGAAACATGAAAAACGGGTCGACTCAAATAAGTTTTATAATGAATAATTATTTATATAAATTAATTTTTTTGGTAGATTATAATTATCAACATGTTCAATATATCACCTTTCGGGCTAATTGGGGTTGATAATTGAATAAGTGAGTTAACATCAGAAAGTGTCTAACAAATATTAGATTACCAACTATCCAAAAAACCAAAAACATAAATTTTTAATTTATATAAATTATATAATATAATTATAAATTTATAAAATATAAATAACTCAATATTTTTTAAATATGTAAATAATTAAGAAATTAATATTATTAAACGTTAAACAAATTACTTCAATACTTATACAAATATATATCTATGAATTATCAATTTTAATTTTAGTAGTAAATTAATTTAGGAAAAATTAATCTAGTTTTTCTACATTAAAAAATAAACCTCTCTAAATGATGGCTACTTAAAACTAAAATATAATATAGATAATCGTACAAAGTGAAACTTTATATATTCGGAGAGTTACTAGAAATTTACACTACATCAAAATTAACCTAGTTAATCATGAGTGAAATCCACCTTAGCAACTTCTTCAACAATCATTCAAATCTAGAAGTTAATCAGTGATTGATCTGACGGTCCAACTCATTCAAATCTAGAATTTGAATCAGTCATTGATCTTATAGGGTCCCAATCATTCAAATCTAGAAGTTGAATCAATCATTGATCTTAGATTCTAGATCCAAATTGTACAGATAAAGTGCACATCAATTATTGACTTGATGGCCTGATTGAAGGCCAAAATTTTCACTAGAGGGCCCCACATTCATTTTGAATTTGTTGAATTTGTTCTATCATATGTATATAATAGATATGAATTTCCATTGAAGCCTCTACCTTCGCTAATAATGTAAAAGTCTTCACTTAAAGCTATTGAGTTGAGCCACATTATTCATTTACAACCTCCTCATCAGGGACCATCAAGGACTAGTTGCAATTTCAATTTAATGACTTGCCATGGATTCAATTGTGAGAAGATAACCACAAATTGTTATAGGTGTAATGAACAAACAATTGACACAAAGCTCGGAGAGTAACAAACTTGCAGAGTCATCTCAAAGTATCCTATATCCAATTTCATATTTAGTTCCCAGCATCCTACAATGGAAGCTACAATGTCCTTTCCATTGTGTGTTTTAGCCTTCATTTTGATATCATGAAAATGCCAAATCATTGAACCCTTACCGGATGAAAAATCCACCAAGATCATATGGAGTGCATTGGAGTAGCATAACCATATGGGCGGGAGTATGCCATATTAACATCTTGATGGAAGGGTCATTTCAACCAAGTGTTTCCATGAATTTTAATACTGAACGTGTGTTTGAAAATTTAATGTACAACAACCAAAAATACATTTCCTAAGATACAATCAATAGGAATGTCAGCAATAGAGAATTTCAGTTTTATACAATACTCCTTGAAGCAGATAGAAGCCTTAGGAACTTCATATAATAGATCTTTGTTTCCCAACCCAATTACTTGTATAAAATATTTTACCCAATATTTTGTAGGAAATAATTTTGAATTTCAGATATTGACATCTGCTCCTGAGTCAATGAGGGACTTTAGGGAAAACATGTCACCATTTATACAGATATCTAACATAACATGATGTTGTTGATATTATATAGTCATGACTCACATATCTCTGAAACCAACATAGTCATCTCTTTTTACTTCAAATATCTCTATATTTGGATTGCTAAAAATTTCTTCGTCTTCAGGTGATTTTCTTTTTTCTATTTTAGAGACTTTTGCCTTTAAGGAGGAGATATCCTTCTTGAGATTATGAATCTCCTAGCTGATTTCTCCTAATTTTAAGGATCTAGCTTTGGATTGTTTTTGGCTTCTTTGAAAGGCTCTTGTATTTCTTTCAAATGAGGCATCAACAAATAATGCCTTAGATTCTGTTTTTGAAGCAGTGCTACTACTGCTTTCTTCATTATTATGCGTAGCATTTAGAAAAGTTTCAAGTAACTTTTCTTTCTTTTCCCCTTCTTCTAGCGCTCTAATATTGGCAAATAATTTTTCTTCTTCATCATTTATAGTCTGTGCCACGAGAAATTTTTCTTTTTGTTTCATTTCAGAAACAAAGTCTTCTTCATCAGAGGAGGTTTTTGATTTAGTATCTGAATCATAGTGGAAATCATCTCAATCAGTACAATTCGTTCATTTATATGCATATTTAATTCTTCTTCAGAATATTCTGAGGATTCCGAGGTAGATCAAAGTTATTGTTGTTGTATTTGTTCTCTGTGTGGGAAGCTTGGGCAGTTTTCTGACTTATGGTTCTTGGAACCACATTTTAAACATGTGATTAACACCATCCTTTCGGTTTTCACTACTCTTTTCTTCTTTGTTGCTTCAAAAGATTTTTTTCCCATGTTCCTTTTAGATTCTTCTGCTTGAGGGCAGAGATTTGAAGTATGTCCTTGTTTGCCACAGAGCCAACAGGTCAGTCTATTCCACTGATCTCTATTTTGTGTTTCTAGATGAATATCCTTAGGCTATTGATAATGTGTTTTTGGAACATACTTGTAGTACTCTTTTCTGGGCCCTTTCTTTTTCCTTCGTGGATATTCTTTGTATCCTTTTCTTTTTTCTTTCTTGGCCATATTTTTAGCTTTTCTTCTTTTCACTATGGGGTCATCTATGGATAGGCCATATTTGCTACAGATAGATTTTCTATATGGAAGTCTGGATAATTTTTGTAGTGATTTGTTGACATTTGTACTTGTACATAGTCCTACAAGGACTCTGGTTAAAATGCTATCAATTTCTCCCCAAGTATAAGAATCAAAAGGAATTTGGAAAGCATATTGTTCTCTGAGGTCATCAACAAATTTTGAAGTCAAGTTTGCCAAATAGACCTGTTTCCATAAGATATTTTTTCTAACACTCAGGTTTTCAATATTTTTTCCTTATTTGGATAACACTCAGGTTGTCAATATTCCATTCTCTCTGAGATTCGGGATGAAAGTTTTGTGTTTTAGGGAGTTTACATTTCCCACTAAGATCATGTGCAGGATACCTAGTATATTGGATTTGAAGAGGTTCATTGATGGGGAACAGATGTGGTTCTGAGATTTCTGGTATATTTTCTAGTTATTTAAACATAGAAGAAAGGGTTGTGGGCTCAGATTTTTCTTATGTTGTTTCTTTTATAAAAATGAAGGTAAATTTATCAACAGGATTGACAGGATGTTGGATATTTATAGATATTTTGAAGAGATAAGAAACAATAATGGACTTATCTTTTGGAGCTATGTGCATTTTATCAAAAATTTTAGATAATTCTTCAACAAGCCCTTGAATTAGGGGAATTTTGAGGTCTAAAATTGGCCTCCTAAAAAAAATGTAGAAAAAAAATAAAATTTATAAGAACCAATAGAATTCAAGATGATGATATCAACCATGGGGGATGGTTCACCATTTTTTAAGTAAAATGGTAAGAAGATTAAAAAATAATAAAATAATAAAACTACTTTTTCAACTCGTATTTTCAACTTATATCCCAAATTTTTTACTCAAATTTCGAGCAGGACTACTCGCTAGATGAAAAATTTAGTACCTCATCTAAGGAGTACCCATGTTGCATACTTTTGATGGATCCTATTACATGAAAAATGAGAAATACATGAAGAACATGATTACAATCACGTTTTTCATGTATTTCTCATTTATCGTGTAGCAGGATCCATCAAAAGAATGCAACATGGGTACTCCTTGGATGAGGAATTAAATTTTGCATCCAACGAGTACTCTCGCTCGAAATTTGAGTAAAAACTTTCGGAGATAAGTTCAAATACGAGTTGAAAAAGCAGTTTTTTATTTTTTCTCTCTAAAATTTGATGATGTAATCAAATTTAATTTTATTATTTCCATGATTATTTATAATTTCTTTAGGAGGCCGGTTTTAGAGCTCAAAAATCCCCTAATGAGTAGAATGCATCCTTATATCTATCTTATTTTCAACATCTTTAATTTTTTAGAGAGATTCTTTAACAAAAACTTTTAACACTGTACTGGAATAATTTACATCATTCAAAGATATATTAATGCTATTTACATAGACTTGTAAACCATCAAATCTTTATTTTCTTTCTATGGACTTTTAAATCCTCATTTCTAATCCTTTGACTGATGTGTTAGCCCAATTTATCTGTTCACTGACTCTTTGTATCCTACCATCAATGCCAAGCACATTATCATCTCTTATGACCAAAGGAGTAGCTTTAGCAATGTTTTGAGCTTCTCCTAAAATAATTCCTTTGTAATGAAGAAAAGTGGTGGGAGTTTAAAGTTTACTACCATCTGTAGTAGTCTAGGAACATTTTGTTGAGGATGATTCAATGTCTTCCATATGCACATCTGTGGATGCTGAATTCTTTTTCCATTCATATAAAGATAACCAAATATTTGGTTTTCCATATTGGCCTTCCATTCTTGTGATAGTTTGACTTTCTCATGATTACGCGTGCTAATTCCAAAGATTTCAGACTCGGGGTGAGTATACAGATCTCAGTTTAACATATTCTAGATCCAATGGGTATCAATCTTATATTTCTCACATAATTCCATTATTGAAAATAATCTGTACATCTCGAGCTTGGGAGGCTTCTTATAATCATCAGGAACAAAGTTGCTAAATCTGGATTGAGGAATTAGATCATCCATTTGTTCTAGATATCCTAAACCATATTTAGGCATACTAGGAGGATGCATTTTACCAAACATTTCTTTAAGGCGAGGGTCCTCATTTTCCAAGGAAGGAAGCTCATGAATCATCATTATATGGTCAGAATCATGTGGGAATGGAATATCAGAACACTTTGGATTTGGACAAAGATTTACAGAAGTTGTGGGAGGATATTCTCCTATCCTAGGGTGATGATTTTGTTGTATGGCAGAATCTACAAGACCGTTGAGAATAAATTTCTGATTGTAGTGTGGGAATATTACTTGTAAAGAGGTAAAATTCATTATCTGGGCATATTCAAATAAATCAATGTGTTGAAAATTTACATATGCTGTAAAAGAACAGAAAGTATCAACATATTGTGGATTTATATACATAAGTGGAGCTTTGAAGGAGATGTCTAATCTTCTACGATCTATGGTAGATCTTCTAGGAAAAGACACTACATCAGATGAAGGTCCTTCTTTGATATCAGCAGAAGTAATTCTCTGTTTCCTGGGGGTTTTTTATTATTAACAACCCAATGTTCTGGGAAACTTAAGTCTTCCCATTTGATAATCTGATGTTGTTATTTTTTATTTTGTACATCAGTTAGAACAACTACACTAGATTTTGATTCTCAGTTGGGAGCATGGAGGAAAATGGGATAGAGAGTATTAATGTGTCGAAAACACTGATGAGTTTGCATAGAAATATTATTCCTTTTCTTCTTCACATAAAATCCAGTTGTTTGGATCTAAGGTTGTAGAATATCTTTTATATGCTCATCAAATGTATAGAAAAATAAGTTCGGGTAGAAATCAAAATAAACTAGTCCATTAGATAATGGAGCACCCATCCCTCATATTAAGGAATCTGAATACTTATTATGATTCATATCTCTGATTGTAGCAAACACAAAAGTACTCATGCCTCTATGAGTTAGGGCATTTATCCCTATTCTTATGCATCCCAAGTGTAGATATTTAGTCTTCAGTCGCTTAGCTTCACTTTGGAGTTTCTTAGTATCAAGCAGAGAGATTGTTTGTACAAAATCAAAATTTTGTTGAATCTGGCTTATGCTTTCTTTGATAGATATTTTAGTTATTGCTTTAAGGTGAAACATTGACAAATCAGAATATTATTCTGATGAGTCTATAATTGGAAGACACCATTTGGGTGTAGGCTGAATCTCTAAATATTCAAGTTGTACATAATTTATAATCTTTTTAGATGATGATGAAAACATATATCCTAATGGATTTTCTTCAACTTGTTCTTTGACTTCAAGTTCTCTGTAAGAAACTGATCTTCTGGTACTTTTCATTTCTATTAAGTTATAGATTTGAGTACTAACCATAATGAGCTAGACGTAACCTGACTCTGATACCAATTTTCTGTAGGGGCTTCAACGTGAAGCTTGCTTTTGACCAATCTCATGCTTTGTTGAGTTTCTTTTCTGTGATCAATACATGAACTCGTACATGAACCTCTGGTACTTCAGACACTAGCGTCCTTCACACGATGTCTTGTCTTCAATAGACTGGTGTTCCTCAGACCTCGGTGAACCTTCGCCGAACCTCTCATCTCAAAGATACTACCTCAACAAAAAAATTTAACACAGGTTGAAAAATACAAATGTACTCAAATAAAATTTTCAACTAAAAAATGGATACTCTTTTATTTATGAATATATTCTTGCAAATTTTACGGGGAGAAATTCTAAAGCTCTTTCATTGAGGTATATTGTTAAAGTGTTTATCATATGTTACAACTTGGTAATTAAGAAGCTATCTGAAGGCTACCTAGCCCTTCACAGACTCTGTCTTAGAACTTTAACTTCTTAAAACAAAATAACAGACACAAACCCTATGAATCTAGCCACTTTAGGTTCTCACCAGAGCTCTCACTCTGATGCGTAGGCTTCTCAGATTCAGAATCTAAATAGATAGAAGATTCCCATAGCAAGAACTTGTTTCTATGAATCAAACTCCAAAATCCAACTTTGAATGTCTCGAATGAGCCTAACTCCCTCCTTATATAGGAGATTGAGGGGAAAAAAATCCGAAAATCGGGAAAAAAAAAATTAGTACTATCCTCAAGCAGTCATTAAGATGTGGGTCAACTCCCACAAAAATTCGGAGAAGTGCTTCGAGTCTCGTGACTGATAGGAATATTAGTACATTACACAATGGATGATTTGATCAAATCCCATAGAAAACTTTATACTATAGAAAATTTGAATCTTCTGAAATATTTACATTATGGATACTTTTAAACAGAAAAGCCCATGAGAAAACTGGTCACCTGCATTCTGGTGACTAGACATCATTATTACACTGTGGATACTTTACGGATAAGCCCACTAGAACCATGATTATTCTCCCATAGGATTGGCCCCTAGAAATATTATTTTAGAATATCTGAACGAGTCCCAAGCTTTGGTATATATTCTTCGCACGATCATTGGTTTTCTTAGGATGATCTGATGTTTTATCTTGGTCATTACTAACCATTCATGATGTCTCTTCATGAAGTAACCAAGAATTTGGCTATCTGGGTAATTATTTAGATCTCCAACGGTTTTGCAGGGACTATGCCAATATTCAGTTAGAAGCCCAAAAATCTCACATTCAATTTGGAAATCAGATTGGAAGAAAAAAGGATCCATAACTGTTTTATTCAATCCATAATCATTTCACCATTGTTGATTCCATTCGCATTGCCTTTCTCTTTGAGTAGTCCATGTTTATTCAAAGTTGACCCTTGTATAATGAACTTATTCTTTTCCATCTACATTCATGAAATCCCACCATAACATTTTGTAGTCATTAAAGTTATAAATGGAAACTAGAAATATTATAGATGATTCACCCTGCAACCACATTTCATGCATATCATACCATTTTGGCCACCTAGTCCTCTTTATGGAAAAGTACTTATGGAAAAACTTTATTTGGTTACTTTCTTTTGTAAAAATCATATTTATATAATGAAATTTTTACTTAAATATTCTTCGTCCAAATGTGCAGATAACATACTTCTTTGATACACTATATCATGTATCCATTTACTCCCCTTGGGATAAATTTTTCTCTTTAGTACCAAATCTTGTATGTCTGAATGCGATTGTAAATTTGCATCTAATACCTTTTTATTTCTTAACTTCCATGTGGGTTTCTAGTTTTTGTAGTATTCTACCCAGTTCTGTTTTTCATGAATACTCCTCAAAGTCTCTGTTTGCTGGGAAGCATCCCATTCTGTTACTATTACCATGATAGTGTCTACCTGAGTTAGGTATTCTCTACTTAAAAAATCAGACAATAAATTCTTTTCTCCTTTAATATGTTCCACATCGAAGTTGAAATTTGAAAATAGAGCCTTCCACCTTGTAAACTTAGCTTCGCCTAGTTTCTTTATATATTTTTTAAGGACCTTTTTTAGTGCAGAGGCATCAGTCCTTAAAAGAAATTTTTTATGAATTAGGTGGATATCAAATTTTTCAATGCAATTCCATGCTCCTTTGACTTATTTCTCTATATTAGAATAGTTCTTCTCAGATGGGCTCCAGGTTCCTAAGACAAACTAGACAATTTTCTCTTATCCTTCATTCTTCTGCTTTAGTATTCCTCCCCATCCTATGTCGCTAGCATCTATTTCAACAATTTTGAAAGAATCTTCATCAACAATATGAAGAATAGAGATTGTTTTTACCTTACTTTTAATTCTTTTGATTGCTTCTGTATATGTAGGAGACCATGGTTGTGGATGTTTTTGTAGTCTTTGGTTGAGTAATATCCTCTCCTTGGCATAATCTTTATAAAAATTGGTTACATAATTCAGACAACCCAAAAATATATGTAATTGTGTTTTGTCAAGAATAACATCTCGGAATTTGTCCGCAAATTCCAAATAATGCTTCTGTAGAGTGATCTATCCATCTTTGATTCTGTGTCCCAAAAATTTGATACTTGTTTGAAAGAGTTCAATATTTTTCTTACTTAGAACCAAATCATTGTCTTTGACTAATTGAACAAACCTTTGAACATGTTTAAAATGTTCATGGAGATTTTTAGAAAAAATCAATAAACTATCAATATAGACCAGTAGCCAATCAAAAAAAGGTTTAAATATGGTATCCATGACTTTTTGGAACTTGGAAGGAGCATGCTTGAGCCCAAAAGGCATCACATTCCATTCATAGTGTCTTGCTGGGACACTGAAAGCTGTTTTCAATTTATCTGATTCCTTTATTGAAACTTGTCAGAATTCAGATTTCATGTCAAATTTAGAAAACACATTAGCCCTTGATATTCTTGTTATAAGATTTCCCTTATGGGGAATATGATAAGTGTCGTCTGCAAGAACAAACTTTAAGGGTCTGTAGTTTATAACTAGTCTTGGAACTCCCCTTATCTATTCTGAATGTTTATTGACATAAAATCCATAACAGTTCTAAGGGCTATTGGATTCCCTGATTAATCCTCTTTCTAATAAGCTTGCTATTTTGATTTGACACAAATCTTTGTATTCTTTGTTCATTGGAATTGCTCATATTTTACATGGTTTTCCCTCATAATCTTCTCTATATGGAAATTCCATACAATGTTGTTTTCTATGCCAAAAGGCATTAGGTTCTTCAGCACAACATTCTCTTTCTATCTGTAATCTCAGGGTTGAGATTCTTTTCTTGATTATAGGAGTTTGAAGATAGTCTCCAATTTTCATGGTGGTTTTTAGCTCGTTGAGCTCTTCTAATTTTTTTTTCCCTTTTCAATTTGTTGCATTTCTTTTACCATAGTAGATACCATAGGTGTAGATATAAAGTATGAAGTAATTGTTTATATCTTACCCTTCAAATTTGGTACATATATGAAAAAACCAGCCTTACCATTTTTTAATCTAACTGATCCATGTGGCTCTACAGTAGCCAAAAATACATTTCCTAAGATACAATCAATAGGAATGCCAGTAACAACAAATTTTAGTTTTATACAATATCCTTGAAGCAAATAGAAGCTCAAGGAAATTCATATAACAGATCTTTGTTTCCCAATAAAATTACCCGTCTAAAATATTTTACCCAATATTTTGCAGGAATTACCTTTGAATTTAAGATATTGACATCTACTTCTGAGTCAATGGGGGTCTTTAGGGAAAAAATCTCACAATTTATATAGATATCTAACATAACATGATGTTGTGGATATTGGATAGTCATTACTCGCATATTTCTAAAACCAACAGAGTTGTCTCTTTTTCCTTCAAATATCTCTATATTTGGATTGCTAAAAAATTCTTCGTCTTCAGGTGATTTTCCTTTTTCTATTTCAGAGACTTTTATCTTTAAGGAGGAGATCTCCTTCTTGAGATTATGAATCTCCTGGCTACTTTCAGCTAATGTTAAGGATCTAGATTTGGATTGTTCTTGGCTTCTTTGAAAGGCTCTTCTATTTCTTTCAAATGAGGCATCAATGAATAATTCCTTAGATTATGTTTTTGAAGTAGTCCTGCTACTGCTTTCTTGATTTTTATGCATAGTATTTAGAAAAGTTTCAAGTAACTTTTCTTTAATTTCCCCTTCTACTAGCGCTCTGATATTGGAAAGTAATTTTTCTTCTTCATCATTTATAGTTTGTGACATGAGAACTTTTTCTTTTTGTTTCATTTCAGAAACAAAGTCTTCTTCATTAAAGGAAATTTTTGATTCAGTATCTGAATCACAGTGGCAATCATTTGAATCAATACAATTGCATTCATTCATATGAATATTTAATTCTTCTTCAGAATATTCTAAGGAAGAACATTTTGAGGATTCTAAGGTAGAGTAGAGTTGTTGTTGTTGTATTTTTTTCTGTGTGGGAAGTTTGTGCAGTTTCTGACTTATAGTTCTTGGAACCACATTTGAAACATGTGATTGAAACCATGCTTTCGGTTTTTACTGCTATTTTCTTCTTTGCTACTTCAAAAGACTTTTTTCCCTTGTTCCTTTTAGATTCTTCTGCTTGAGGGCAGCGATTTGAAGTATGTCGTTGTTAGCCAGAGAGCCAACAAGTCAGTTTATTCCGTTCATCTCTTTTTTTTGTTTATAGATGAATATCCTTAGGCTGATAATAATGCGTCTTTGGAACATACTTGTAGTACCCTTTTCTGGGCCAATTATTTTTCCTTTGTGGATATTCTCTATTTCCTTGCATTTTTTTTCTCTTCGCCTTCATTTTATCTTTTCTTCTTTTCACTATGGGGTCATCTATGGATAGGCCATATTTTTTACAGATAGATTTTCTATCTGACAATCTGGATAATTTTTGTAGTGATTTGCTTACTTTCATGCTTGTACATAGTCCTACGAGGATTGTGGTTATAATGCTATAAATTTCTCCCCAAGTACAAGATTTAAAAGGCGTCTGGAAAGCATCTCATTGTTTGAGGTAATCAACAAATTTTGAAAGCAAGACTGCCAAATAGACTTGTTTCCATAAGATTTTTTTGTTATCCTTGACTTCATATATTCTTTGGTTCCAATCCCTATGCAAATCTTCTTACTGGGACATTTTATAGCATTTAAGGTTCATGAGAATCATCTCATGTTTATTTGCAAGTTCAACATATCCTCCACACAAATGTTCTAAAATAAATGAATTCAATGCTCCAATCATATTACTTTGTGGGATTCCATCCGGATTATGAATAATATATCCCCCTTCATCCTTAAAAATTTCATTTTCCATTTTTGTCACTAATGCTTGTGATGTCTCTGTTTCCCACAATTTTAATAATGTTCCAATAAAACACTAAATGATAGATTTACAGGCTTCAAATTCATTTTTCCCTTGAGGCACATAATTTTATATGCTTTGAACATTAAATCTATCATTTTTCTTATTTGGTTGAAACTCGGGTTGTCAATATTCCATTCTTTGTGAGATTCGGGATGTAAGTTATGTGTTTCAGGGAGTTTACCTTTACCATTAAGATCAAAAGAAGAATGCCTGGTATATCATATTTGAAGAGGTTCATAGATGGGGAACATATGTGGTTTTGAGCTTTCTGGTATTTCTGGTTCTTTAATCAGAGAAGAAAGGGTTATTGGCTCAGATTTTTCTTTTGTTGTTTCTTTTGGAAAATGGAAGGGAAATTTATGAATAGGCTTGACAGGATGTTGGATATTTATAGATATTTTGAAGAGATAAGAAACATGAATGGGCTTATCTTTTGGAGCTATGTGCATTTAATCAAAATTTTCAGGCAATTCTTCAATAAGCCCTTAAGTAGAATGCATCCCTATATCTATCTTCTTTTCAACATCTTCAATTTTTTAGAGAGATTATCTAACAAAACCTTTTACCACTGTATTGGAATAATTTACATCATTCATATATCTATTAATGATATTTACAGACTTCTCTAGACTTTGCACAACTAATTTTTAATCCTTTGACTGTTGTGTTAGCCCAGTTTATCTGTTCACTGACTCTTTGTATGCTACCATCAATGCCAATGGAATTATCATATTTTATGACCAAAGGAGTAGCTTTAGCAATGCTTTGAGCTTTTGCTAAAAGAATTCCTTTGTAAGGAGGAAAATTTATAGGAGCTTCAAGTTTATTTCCATTTGTAGTAGTCTAGGAATGTTTTGTTGAGGGTGATTCAACATCTGCCGTATGCACATCTGTGGATTCTGAATTTTTTTTTCCATTCATAAAAATATAACCAAATATTTGGTTTTTCCATATAGGCCTTCCATTCTTGTGATAGCTTTATTTTCTCATGATTATACATGCTAATTCCAAAGATTTCAAACCTAGGGTGAGTATACATGTCCCAATTTAACATATTCTTGATCCATTGATTATCAATCTTATATATCTCACATGCTTCCTGTTGGGCCTTAGTTTTGTCTCCTTTCTCACTCAAAATCTCTCATGCTACTGTTTGATTAAATGATTATTGTTGCAAGTATTTGTTACTTCTTTTGTACCATTAATGAAAGTTTAATAAATGTTTTTATGTTGTAGGTTAAAGTTGATTTGATCATATTTTGAACCTACAATTACTTTCCTGCACTATGCAACATATTCCTGTACCAAATTAGTTCTTACAACGTTCATACACTAGTGCAGGTAGTGTGCCTGCACCAGTGTAAGTTTTACAAATACTACAACCCTGAATTTGTAGTAGTTTCCTGATAGCCGATTTACTCCTCGATTTCCACACAGATCATTGCAAATCTCAAAATTCTGAAACATGGGTTTTTTTCCCAGTATAGGAAATTGAGAAACACGTGGGCCATTTTCAAAAATGCATAACGGTTGAGGAGATATGAAGGGCGCTCTAGAGGTAGTTTGTTAAAAATACCAATTTTTCCAGAATTCTAGAAAACACAGTCAACAAGTTTCTAGACTGCCAACTTCTACCTCGGTTTTTATGTTGTTGAAGGAAAACAAAGAAATTTCGCGACATGGGTTTTTATCCCATTATAGAAAATTGACTAAGCTCAAAATGGTTTTCCAAAATTCATAACGGTTGAGGAGATACCAAGGGGGCTTTGGAGGCAGTTTGTTAAAATTACCAAATTTTCCAGAATTCTAGAAAATGTCCAGATTTGGGAAATTCGTGGTAAATCTCCATTATTTTAGTAGGGAAACAGTTGTACTGATATTATATTAATGATAATTAGTTGCTTGTTTTATGCCAAGTTTGGAATGTAAAAATATTATAAAAGAAGAGTCATGGCTCCAAGCCTAGGGGGGATTTTTAGTCAATCAATTAACTATAGGGCATAAGCACGCAGATGCAAGCATAGCGTAGAAGGGAGAAGAGGTTGTTCCAATGTAGCAGCACATGGATTTTAGTGTGGAATGCTTCTCCTAATTACTAGGATTAGCCCATGTCTACATTATGTAAAAGACTGTTTTTTTAATTAATTGAAGTGATTTTTATTCATGCTTTGTCTATTCATTTCTTGCGTCTAATGATTTTGATTTCTGTGTGAACCAGACACTTAAAGAGGGTGTGAGTTGGTTGGGTTGGCTGCCAGACCAACTCGACATCGCTCTCATCTTTTAAATAGCATTTCAATTCTTGTTTGTTTGATTTTAAATTAATTCTTTTTGTTGCGATCCATTATTCCAAGTTTTAATGTTAATTTGAGTTGCTTAAATTTGTTTCTATTTCATTTGGTGCATTATTAATTATACTTGCACCTGAAATATTTTAAACAATGATTGCGCCCTCTAGATTGTCTGAATCCATAAGATCGTCTCTGCCATTATGAGCTCTAACATTAATTCTATAAATTAATCCAAATCTATTGATTTATATTTAAAGCTGCGATTTTTACATTTGTTGAGCCGATATTTATAAATACGAAAACTAGATGTTTGAATTGATAAATTCTTCATTAATATTATGGCTTCCTTTAACTTCTGGATTTTTCTTACACATAATTAGTGCAAGCATATTTTCTGCTTCCACCAGTGCAAGCACGTTATAATATACAGTAGTGGAGGTAGAATTAGTGCAAGAAGAATAGTTTGAATTGTTTTTGAATTTATTCCAGCATTTACAGTCTTTTTGTTATTGTGCCGACACTGCTTGATTTCCAATTCTGATTTCTCTTCACTTTACTTGCAAATAGAATTTCCTTTTGCATTGATTTGTTTTACTTTTTCGCATGATTTTAATTGTTTGGATTGGTGGTTCTCGCACTAGTGCAAGATTACATTTATTTTCGATATTAATCACAAGATAGACTAGAATTTGCTTTGCAGGTTACCAGGGACTCTCTCTGGCATTTCCAGTGTTGTGTCTCGAAGTTCACTAACTCTCCGGATTGAAAAATTAAATGTTGGTAAATATATAGACCCTATACTGCACCGAAAATTTTGGCGCCGTTGCCGAGGAGGCGCTTAGAGGATTGACCTTAGTGACCTGTTGCATTTGGTTTTTATTCCTTCACCTAGTTTCTCTTGCAATTTTATGTTCTTTGAATTTATTTCTTTCCTGCATTTTTGCTTTAAGGTTTCTCATTTTATTTAATGTTGTAATAACCCCTCACCCACCCTACACATATAAATATATATACACTATTCATGTGCTAACAAATGTACCAGTGGTCTCGTTGAAGATAGAAAAATGGTATTTTGAGGCATTTTTCAATTCAAAGTTTGAGGCTAACAACAATCATTTAATGCACCTATTTTACTGTTTAGTCGGAAGAAACATTCAAAGGAAGAGTCTCGAAGTAGTACATGGAGAACCTATTTTAGTTTGGTAAGAAATGGAAAAAATTGTTACTTTTGAATTTCCTATTAAAGATCCAGGAGTGGCTGAAATGCATAATATTTCCCCATCTGCACTACCAAAATTTCATGGTTTGGAAAATGAAGACCCAGATACATTCTTATTTTAGTTTGAAGTACTTTGTAGAGGATATGGTTATTGTACTAATTCTCAAAGGTTGCAAGTGTTTCCTCTTACTCTTAAAGGAGAAGCTCTCCGATGGTTCATGAGCCTTGGTGGGAACTGCATTCAAACATGGGAAGACATGAAGAATGTATTCTTGGAGAAATATCAAAACTATTGGCAGGCCAGTGAAGATACTTTTGGAATAACACAAGGGGAAAATGAAAGCTTGGAGGATTATGTGGAGCGATTTAGATACAACCTCCAAAAATCAAAACATAAGAATTTGGTAAAAGATACTTTGAAAACACTCCTACTCAAAGCAATCAAAGACGAATTTTTAGAACCTTTAAATATTAGAGGAGCAGGTGATGTTTCTCACATACCATATCATGATGCTTGTAAATTTTGCATTAGTTATTCAAGAGGAATCTCCAAGATCGATAAGAATTCTCGAGAACTTTATTCTGAATTTTTGGAATCTACCACAAAAATAGGAGCTACAAAATCTTTTCTAAATTTACAATTGGATGATTTGTAGGAAGAATGGAAGCAGTGTAAGGAGAATCATTCAAAAAATTATTTTCCATCACTGTCGGGGTTTCAACGGGTATTTAAGGAATCAAGTAAGGAAATAAATCGACCGTCAGGTATAACTCAAAAATCATCATCGTTTAATACTTGGAATAATATTTATTGTCCCCAACAAGTTCCTAGACACATCTACAACCCTACAATTCCATGGAAAACTTATAATCCTCCTTTCATTCAATACCCCACCTTATGGCTGCAATTGCCCTCTCCTTGGCCCTCATCCTCAAGCTAAATATCTCCATGGCCTCAAGAATCATCTAGATGTTTTTCTCTAGGGAAATCTCCCATGAAAATTCAATCATATGAGCACCAACAACAATAACAATTTATTTACAATACACCATTATGTTATCCTCGTCCATGTTCCCTGCTGCATGTGCAACCTTATCTTAACCCTAGTCTATACCCTAGTCCATACCCTCATCCATACTTTAACCATAATCCCAATCCAAACCTTAGTCCAAGCCTTAACCAAAATCCTAATCCAAACCAACAAGTTGCACAACAGTTTGAACCTCCTATTCTTTCTATTGATTCCCATATTGAACGAGATGTTACACCTTCCATATTGGGAAAGGGAATGAATTTGGAAACTTCCCCTATTATCGCAGAACATTTACCCTCGGAAGATTTAATTCAAAGACCACCTGAGGATCTATATTTCATTGGAACTTTTTCTAAAAATGTTGTTGAAACTCAAAGCCCTAGAATCTGACGCAACCTTTCTTGTGAATCTGAAAATCAAATATTTGAGCCTGAACTTGAGGGATTTATCTTTTGTCTTTCACCATATTTTTTGTGCTTACAGGAGAATGACTATCAAACTGTGGAAGACTTGCATTAGTTGGAGAATCATAAATACGTGGATTCCATTTAATCCTGGTTTTGAGCAGCCATCAACCCATGTTATTTATTCATCATTCAAAAACTCTTGGTACCATGTCAATTAAAGAAACTGGTTTCTCACACTTTGGTATGCATTGAAGTTTATTCTTTAAAAATAAGTGTGAGTATAGTCAGCATTTTTTTATGCACATGGCTTCATTGGAAGTACGCCTACACTTAAAGATGATATTTCTCTCTTTAAAAATAGGGTAGGGTAATGAATAAAGATGAATAACAACACTCTTGAACTTGTGATTCCATAAAAGCACAGCTTTTGAAATTTTTATTATTATGCATTCTCATGGTAAAACTTGTCAAAATTACTTTACACTTAATGCTTCATATTTTTAAAGTGACTTTGATTGTGAATCACTATGTATTGTTATAAGTTACATGTAATACTTTTCTCTTATTTTAACAAACTATCATCCATAAAATATTTTCAAATTCCTCTTCGAAGAGACCAGTGAAAAACCTCCTATGGTGGACCACGCCTACAAAAATCTAATAAGATTTCATAAAGAACCCTAGCATGATAAACTCAAGGAATATTTTTGGACATTATCTGAGATGTTATTTTAATAAGTTCTCAGGGTAGCATGACCAACTAGTAAAAAAATAGTAATTAAAAACTTTTCATGCCATCCTACACTCTTAAGGAGTAGTTTTGCTTCCCCACCTATTAAGTAATCCATATGAGGTTAATCATAATCATAGTTTTTTTTTAAAACATAAACGAATTAATTGAGGGATAGGAGGTCTCATTGCGAGCCAACCTACTATGGTCATGGGTCCTAAGGAGAATGACATTATCGCACTGTTCAACAAGCCAGGGTAATGGCTTTCAGTTGGAAAACTAGAAGATGAGAGGTCTCATCGTGAGCCGATTCATTCATTCTTGTTAGTTCTCATGAATGGCATTGTCGTTAGCTAGTTACCAAGCCAGGACAACGTCCTTCAATTAACTTATAAAAAGAGAGAAATTAAATTCTCAGAAACAAATCTGAATCTATATCTAATAGGTGGGACAAAATCATTTCATAAGGTTAAAAGGTATCGTTGTTGAGGCTATGGATGCCTGCTGGGAGTAGGGCCATGCCTGTGGTATTAAATTTGACTTTACACTATAATTTGCTTGGTTGATTTTTCTTTCCGCGAACTCACTATCAATCTCTTTGAGAATGGCTTTAAAATCATTCTGTTGTTATACCATGGAGTTCTATCTTTTTGGTATGATTTTTATGGACATGGGGACCTTTAGTGCTGGTAATTCACTATGCCCAGACAAGAGAAGCTTTAACAATACACGGATAATGGTAAAATAATAATTATGGGAAGGTATTAATATGTCTACCTATAACACCATATTGTTTGAATCATGTCACTCATGTTTATAATGAGGATGTTAAAGTGAAACTTTTGATCACGGATACCTTCGAGATATTATTTTTTAAAATTTTAAAAGTTGTCTATTTTTCTCAAGTAATAACACCATCCTTGCAATTCAATTTTTCAATGGTAATTTTCATTTTAGGTTTTCTTGAAATCAGTTTAAGTAAATAAAGAGTTTAGCAAACACTTTGTTTTTAAGAGCAAGCTTTATCAAGTGCAAGAAATGTAATCATGCAAAATTGTACGAACATCATTATGAACGTTTATACATGTTTCTAATTTTTTTTTTTTTTGCAAAGGAGTAATAGTACCGAATTTTCTTGCATGTGGACATGAAAGATGGTCAGCATGGGGGATGTTGGGCCTCAGTTTTGTATCATTTTTCTCTCAATATCTCTCATGCTACTGCTTGATTAAATGATTATTGTTGGAAGTATTTGTTACTTCTTTTGTACCAATAATGGAAGTTTAATAAAGGTTTGTATGTTGCAGTTTAAATTTGATTTGATCATATTTTGAAGCTACTATTACTTGCCTGCACTATGCAATATATTCCTGTACCAAATCAGTTCTTACAGCATTCATGCACCAGTGCAGGTAGTGTGCCTGCACCAGTGCAAGTTTTACAAATACTACAGCCCCGAATTTGTAGTAGTTTCCTGACAGCTAAATTACTCCTCGATTTCCACACCGATCATTGTGAATCTCAAAATTCTGAAACATGGGTTTTTTTCCCAGTATAGGAAATTGATTATTATGTGGGCTGTTTTCAAAAATGTGTAACGGTTGAGGAGATATGAAGGGTGCTCTGGAGGCAGTTTGTTAAACATACCAATTTTTCCAGAATTCTAGAAAACACAGTAAAAAAGTTTCCAGACTGCCAACTTCCACCTAAGTTTTTGTACAGATGAAGGAAAATAAAGAAATTCCGCGACATGGGTTTTTATCCCAGTATATAAAATTGACTAATCTCAAAACGATTTTCCAAAATTCATAACAGATGAGGAGATATGAAGGGGGCTTTGGAGGCATTTTGTTAAAATTACCAAATTTTCCAGAATTCTAGAAAATGCCCAAATCCGCGAAATTCGTGGTAAATCTCCATTATTTTAGTAGGAAAGCGGTTGTAATGATATTATATTAATGATAATTAGTTGGGATTCAATCCCCATGATGTTTGCAAAGGATTGGCTTGATTTATGCCAAGTTTGGAATGTGAAAAGATTATAAAAGAAGAGTCATGGCTCCAAGCCTAGGGGGAATTCTTAGTCATTCAATTAAGCAAAGGGCATAAGCATGCACATGCAAGCATAGCGCAGAAGGGAGAAGAGGTTTTTCCAATGTAGCAGCACGTGGATTTTAGTGTGGAATGCTTCTCATACTTGCTGGGATTAGCTGATGTCTACATCATGTAAAAAACTATTTTTTTAATTAATTGAAGTGATTTTTATTCATGATTTGTCTATTCATTTATTTCATCTAATGATTTCGATTTTTGTGTGAACCGGGCACTTAAAGAGGGTACGAGTTGGCTGGGTTGGTCGCCTGACGAGCTCGACACTGCTCTCATCTTTTAAATAGCATTTCAATTCTTGTTTGTTTGATTTTAAATTAATTCTTTTGCTGCAATCCATTATTCCAAGTTTTAAGGTTAACTTGAGTTGTTGCAATTTGTTTCTATTTCATTTTCTACATTATTAATTATACTTGCACCTGAAATATTTTAAACAATGATTGCGCTCTCCAGATTGTCCGAATCCATAAGATCGACTCTGCCATTATGAGCTCTAACTCTAATTCTATAAATTAATCTAGATCTATTGATTTATATTTAAAGCTGCAATTTTTACATTTGTTGAGATGATATTTATAAATAAGGAAACTAGATGTTTGAATTGATAAATTCTTCATTAATATTATGGCTTCCCTTAACTTTTGGATTGTTCTTACACATAATTAGTGCAAGAAGATTTTATTCTTGCATCAATGCAAGCATGTTATAATATATAATAGTTCAGGTAGAATTAGTTCAAGAAGAATAGTTTGAAATGTTTTTGAATTTATTCCACCATTTACAGTATTTTCGTTATTGTGCTGGCACCGCTTGATTTCCAGTTCTGATTTCTCTTATGATTACATGCAAATAGAATCTCCTTTTCCATTGATTTATTTTACTTTTCTGCATGCTTTTAATTGTTTGGATTGGTGTTTCTTTCACTAGTGGAGGATTACATTTATTTTCGAGATTAATCGCAAGATAGACTAGAATTTTTTTTGTAGGTTACCAGGGACTCTCTCTGACATTTCCAGTGTTGCGTCCCGAAGTTCACGAACTCTTCGGATTGAAAAATTAAATGTTGATACATTTATAGACCCTATACTGCACCCAACACTTCCATTATAGAAAATAATTTGTACATCTCGGGCTTGGAAGGCTTCTTACAATCATCTGGAACAAATTTTCTATATCTGGATTGAGAAATTAGATCATCGATTTGTTCTAGATGCCCTAAACCATATTTAGGCATACCAGGAGGACGCATTTTACCAAACGTTTCTTTAAGGTGAGGGTCCTTATTTTCCAAGAAAGGAAGTTCATGGATCATCATTATATGGTCATAATCATGTGGGAATGGAATATATAACACCTTCGATTTGGACAAGGATTTACAAAAGTTGTGGGAGGAGATTCTCCTGTCCTGGGGTGATGATTTTAATATATGAAAGAATCTGCAAGACTAATGAGATTAAATTTCTGATTGCAGGTTGAGAATATGACTTGTAAAGAGGAAAAATTCACTATCTGGGCATATTCAAATAAATCAATGTACTCACAATTTACAGATGGTGTAAAAGAATTAGCAGTATCAACATATTGTGGAGTTCAAGACAGATAAATTGAAAACAGCTTTCAGTGTCCCAGCAGGACACTATGAATGGAATGTGATGCCTTTTTGGCTCAAGCATGCTCCTTCCAGGTTCCAAAAAGTCATGGATACCATCTTTAAACCTTATTTTTATTGGCTAATGGTCTATATTGATGATGTATTGATTTTTTCAAAAATGTCCATGAGCATTTTAAACATGTTGAAAGGTTTGTTCTGTTAGTCAAACATAATTGTTTGGTGCTCAGTAACAAAAATATTGAACTCTTTCAAACAAGTATCAAATTTTCGGGACACACAATCAAAGATGAACATATCACTATACATAAGCATGCTTTTGAATTTGCTCACAAATTCCCAAATGTTATTATTGAAAAAACACAATTATAGATATTTTTGGGTTGTCTGAATTATGTAAGTAGTTTTTATAAAGATTTTTATGTAAGTATTTTTTGGAGTTATGTACAATTTCACTATTTTTCCAGGATGCTTAAACATTATTTCTTCTAAACACACAATAATGATCCAAAACTCATATAGAATTTCTTGGAAAATTGAGCTTAATTTTTATTTTGAAGGAGTGGTACCTCTATGGAGGTGTTGTTTGATGGTATTTTTATGTAACTAATAATGATTAGTTCATGAATGCTTATGTACTGGGATAAATTGACTCCCTTTAGAAAATCATATGCTTCTCTGTAATTTTTATAGGCTACACCTAGATTCCATGCATAAGTGAATACTTATTATGCATAATTATTACAAGCTAGTGTTAGAATTCATGCTTAGGAATTTTTGATAATTGTTCTAAGGTTAGTGATAACCCCTATGCACTTGCTACTCCAATTTAAAAGTAATATGTTATTATAGGATTTACTTTCAATTTTAGAAATAAACAAACTTGGTCATGGAGGTTTGGAATGTGTTTAGAATATAAAAAAGATCAAAAAGTTAAAATGAATATTTTTGTTTAATATCATATATGTAATAATTTAGTAATTGAATATATTTATTGTTTAGGTTAATCTAAGTAAGATTAATTCTATTATGAATTTATGAATACGAAAAATTACGATAGGTGAAAAAACATCAATAATATATTAGAATGACAGCTTAGTAATTATATAACATTATAGTTATAATAATAATACACAAGGTTATTTTAAAATTGTATTTTGTAACATCATTGTAGCATTAGTCACCTTTTATTCACATTTTATAATGTAAAGGAGTTGCTTTTGGATTTCTGAATACTTATCTTAATAGTGATTTTTAAATATTGTATTTGTATATTTTTCGATGCAAGTAAGAAACTTTAAAAGTCATTATAAAATTTAGTATTGTCAAAAAAAAATTTGAGATTATAAATTTAGAGATTTTTTTAAACACAATTTAAAATTAAAAAAAAAATTATATTAATGTACAAACATCCACATATAATTTAGAAAATACATGCATGAATCGATGACAACTCTATATCTACTATCCATAATCTAAATTAATTTGATTTGAACTAATATTCATCCATAAGGAAGTTTATGTTAAAGAATAATTTTAAAATATTTTGATTCATTAAAGCATACTTAAAATTTGATATTGATTTTTTCAAAGTAATATATAAGATGATATTACATATGATTGTTTATAATGTGTGTGGTGGCATTAAAGAATTTATCATGGAATCTTAGCAAATGTTCCATTGTATGCTAGAGGTGATGGATCTTCCCAAAGACAGGAAGGTCTCACTCAAAGCATATTTAAGAATGTTAAATATATATGGAGATACAATAGGAGTTCCAAAAATTTACATACATGGTTATATTTACACGCATTTATTATTGAGCCGAGAGACTCATTCTATAATTCACTATGAGATATGTTCTCAACATCTAGTTGAAATGTGTCTCTTTTAAAATAAAATAAATTTCTTTAAACAAGGCAAAAAATTCGTATATCAAATGAAATAATATTATATCAACTTTATAGAGAAATATAATATAAATTAAAAATAATAAAAACTTGTATTTTTAATTTTTAGTATGAAAATGTTGTATAATTTGTATACTTGTAAAGATTATTTGAATACATCACCTAAATACACTATTAAAATATGCACATGCACATTGATTGATTTATTTCGATATTAAATTCATCAAAATATAAATAAAAGAAAGTAAAACAAAATATTCGAATACTTAAAGAGAAGAAGTAATTCAAGAGGAAAAAATGATCACTTCATAGTAAAAATAATAAGGAGATATGCAATTCATTTAATTCTTAATATGAAATTAATTTCTAGCATTTTAAAAATATTATTAATAATAAAAAATTCAATGCAAGAAATAATAAAATATTTAATATGGGAATTTAAGTAATATTGTAGTGTATTTAATAATATATTGATAACAAACAAATATTTTAATATGTACAATATTGTTCATAAGTAAAATATTTAATTGTGAATATTATATATGATTAAAAAAACTATGTGTGTGTGTGTGTGTGTTGAAATTACTATTTTAAGTCATTCAAAACTTATATATATATATATATATATATTAGAGGGAATTTGTCATAGGTGCAAAAGGTTTATTCAAGTTTTTACCGTAAAATAAGTTTGCACCTCAAGATATTTTTATCCCTCTCCGCTCTTGCTAGATCTGTGGTTAAGATGAATCTATATTGGTAACTATGTTCAATGAAAAATTAAAAATACAACTCGAAATATAAATCATTATCATACATAAAACATGTTTTACTTGATATTTACATATAGTTAAAAAAAACAACATAACTCTATGTAGTATTCATAATTGACACATAATCTAAGCCTTTGAAAAAGGGGATTAAATATTCATTATTTCATTCTTTTTTTGATACTTCAATGTGGCTCCACAACTTCATAGCAGCTTGATTTAGATGTCAACAACATTTGTAACCGTCAACACTTAACCATCTAATAAGATAGTGCTATCACTAAATATGATCCTTACACTAATGTGAAACCCTTTATCCTCACCGCAAAGGACTTTTATGCAATTATGGTGTCTAAAGTTAACCGTGTCAATTTGTTTACAAAAGAATAGGGGTGAATATGAAATTCCATTACCTAGGTCAACTCATCAGTTATCATCCTTAACTTGCAACTTCTAGCATGCTTCTTTATGACTTAATTTGTACTTTACGCTAATATTAATCCTATACTATGGGGATTTCTTGTCCATCCACTTTTCTAAAGCTTTATTAAAAACAAAGAGTCCAATAAGCCCAACCACGAAAATTTAATCATCATTGGGTCAACCTCTATCTTCCTCTTTCCCTTAAAATGAAGGGTCCAACTCAGGGATGCTCTGTGAGGATTTTCCATAATTTTCTAAACTTTCTAATTATGCACAACACTTTCCAAAAATGTTAGAATATATGGCAATGAATACATGGGGTTTCTCATTTTTTACTTCTATAAGATGAATCTACACAAGTTATTTTCATTTTGATTATGAAAATGACTCTAGATGTTGTATAAATAACTAGACAGATTGTGTTGCATCATAAAATTATCTCACATATTTATTCCCCATATATGAATCTTCATGGTGTTCATCCAATTGATCATCCACATCTTGAAACATAGTTTATTATTCTAAAGAGTTAGCAATTGTCTAAGCCTTTTCATTTATCCGCCTAATTTTCTCCTAGAGATCCTCAATAGACTTGTCTAATTACTCTACCAATCCCATCCAATATTGAACAATAGTGAATATCTACTCGTTTTTTCCATAACTTAGTATAGTTAATTTCTTACAATATTAACTTCTTCAACTAGGCGACACTTTACCCATTAAATATTACTGTTGTTGACTCCCTTGAGCTTAAGCATTATGCAAGTAGTCATGTAATTCACTACTCTATTTATGTAGCAACCTCCATGACATGGACAAAACATAAAGGTTCTTAATAGGTCGGAATTCTATAATTTCCATTGGTACTTTGATTTTCTTCCCATAGCTGAAGCCATGTGTCATATAGGTGCACCAAAATAACTTCAATTTCATGATGGGATTTTTATTGATCGTGCTTACCAGTATCATGATTCTTGGCCATTTTTATAGGCTATATCCATAATTGTTGATGGGTAGCTTGTAGGTACCCATTCCCATTTTATTTTTAATAAGGTGCTACTCTACCTCATTTAAACAGATATTCATAACGCATAGTAGGTTATAAGTGGACAATTGTAATCCATATAATAGTAAGTAGCATGGCACATCAATGGTTGCCAAATGAATGATTTACCATTTTCAAGAAATGGATCTGACTAAGATGGCATTTGAACTTCCACCTTTTCACTTTTTTTTACTAATTGAAGCACCATGATGATGCCCTCATAGACATTCTTATCTAAGAATGATACCACATCAATATGTTCAATTATTACCACAAAATTAGATCAAGAATTAATATGGTCATGCATAAGTTGTTTTAGTTGAACCATGATGAATAGGGTATTGATCCAAGCATGTCACAATATGTTGCTAGGTATATCCTCTTGTATCTCGTCATCATCAGTCTCCTGAACAGGAACATCCTCTAGTGTCCAAGCCTCATACGACCAATACCATGTGAAATTGATGTGGTTGATCACCACTTCCACTGGAACCTAAAATTCATCCAACCCTATCTATGACATTTTATACCATATCTTCTATACCATACTGGATTTGTACTACACTTGAATCTATGAAAATATATTGTGTGTGTTGTTGTTCCTGACATGTAGAAGAAGGGGATGTAATTTGTGATCCTTCATTCTCAATAAGGACTCTAGGGATATTCAAAACATATTCTTGATGATAATTACCTATATCGATAATTGGAATATAGGTGTGGGTATTATCATGTGTGTGATAATTATCTATAGTCTCCTCTTCAATAGCCAAACCAATCTTTCCTTTTTTCAATAATTGGAAATTTCTTGAAAAAAGGAATCTACACAACTAGTTGTTGAGAGGACCCAACATATGTTGCACCTAGAGATGATTTCGACACAAGTTGAGTAGGTCAATTAGAAGGGGATGATGAAAGTTTCATTAATTGAGATACAATTATTTCTTCTTAGGATATTTTCCTTTAAGGAAGTTGGTTACATGGCTTAAGCATTCCTTGAAATTTTCCCCTTGAAAAGCTAGCTTAAATTTTTTTAGGTTGTATTAATGGTAATGTTACAGGATGCAAGGGTAGGCTCTATGTCTAATGAAGCAAAAAATTATAATCCTAGATGATATAAACCTCCTTCCTCTTTATTTTCCTCCCATATATGTCACTACCTACTGCGACTTAGGGCCACAAAGGAGATAAAAAGAAATTGGAAATATATATGTAACATTGGTCATCGTATATGAATTTTTTATTCCTAACCATTATTGGCACCAAAGTAGGAACCATTTTTGGCGAGATGTGCAAGGGAATGTGCCATGTAGTGAATAATTGGTCTAGGTAGGTCATTTTATGTGTGTAATGGTTTGCACTATGCACATACACAATGTGCATAATTTTTTTTATCACACCCCAACTATTTTCAATACACCATCAATTGCATTGAACACCCACTTTACATTAAGGAATGAATCAAATGTAATGAATTAATAGATTTTGTAATAAACCGTTTTGATGGTAACTCAAGTTTTAATTTTTATTTGTTTCACAATTGTACTAATCTAAAAGGATGTATCACAGAAGATTTAGGTTCCTTTTACATATATATAATTCAAGAAGTGTGCTGTAAAAGAAAAGGCCCATATATGAATGTGTGATTTTTCCTGCTTGATTCATGATAATGAAATATTAGCTTATTATTGTTTCTTAAATTGTCCATGTGAAATGAATTCTTTCTATGGAAATTTAGTGGATGTTTTATGTGATTATGTTAATTCTTGTTTTTTTTTTCAAGACTTCATGGAGTGCATAATTTTGTTTGTTCCTATACTTTTTATAAGTTTCCTAGGTGAAATATTACTCATTTAAAGATTGCTTAATATGTTAATTCTCATGGGGTGTTTTTTTGGTTAAGTATGAACCTCAATTCTAAGAACTACAATATAAATTGGTTCCTTTTCTAGAATTGAATAATTAGGTTCTTCATGAAAGAATCAGGACTTGACCTGGAAGTCATGAAGAAAAGAGTAGAGGAATATATATTAGAGAAAGAAGAAGAGTTTCCACAATAGGAAACCAATAATTTATAGGTAAAACTAGAAATATGAAAGAAAATTTACCTTTACTCAAATCTACATGGAATTTTATTTATTCATTTTCCCTGTCTATTGCATGAATGGATGAAGTGAGTAGCATAAATGAATATTGTGTAGTGAGTTCAAGTACTAGTTGTCTAGGACCATAAATCTGCCGCTAGGTTGAAAACCTTAGATAAGATCAATTGACTTATGCTTTGAAGGAATTAAAGAGGAATATTTAGTAGAATTTTCCATTAAATGTAGTGAATCATCATTCTACTTCATACACACATCCTCCACTATCGTTGTATCATCTCACCAAATCCACGAGGCATCTAGGTTTTTTTAACACTAGTTCTTCTTGAACCTAAAATTCGTCCAACCTTGTCTATGATTTTTCCCACCATCCCTTATATAGTATATTAGGTTTTCAATACACATGAATCTATGAAACTATATTTAGTGTGGTGTTATTGCTCACATGTAGAACAAGGGGTTTTTTGCATTCGTTGATTCCAAATAAGTACTCTATGGATATTCAAAATATATTCTTGATGATAATTCATGATTTCATTAATTTGAATATAGGTGTGATTCTTCTCAAATTTGTGATACACATGTAGACTCTACTTTATAATAACCAACCCATTCTTGTTTCAGTAATTTGCAACTTCCCAGAAAAAGGAATATACACAACTAGTTGTTATCATCACCCAACATATGTTGCAAGTAGAACGTTATCATCACCCAACATATGTTGCAAGTAGAACTAATTTTGACACAAGTTAAGTAGGTTCATCAAAGAGGGATGGTGTACATTGGATTAATGGAGAAAAAAAAATTTTCTCTAAAAGGATGTCACAATTGTACTAATCTAAAAGGATGTATGATGGAATATTTAGGTTCCTTTTTACATATATATAATTCAAGAAGTGTGCTCTAAAAGAAAAGTCCCATAGATGAATCCGTGAATTTTACTCCTTGATTCATGATAAGGAAATATTAGCTTATTATTTTTTCTTAAATGATCCATCTGAAATGAATGATTTCTATAAAAAATTAGTGGATGCTTTATGTGATTATGTCAATTCTTGAATATTTTTTCAAGAATTCATGAACTGCATAATTTTTTTTGTTCCTATACTTTTTATAAGTTTCCTAGGTGAGAGATTAATCATTTAAGAAGTATTTAATATGTTAATTCTCATGGAGTATTTTTTTGGTTAAGTATTAATATCAATTCTAAAACACTACAATATCAATTGGTTCCTTTACTAGGATTGAATAATTAGGTTATTCATGAAAGAATCAGGACATGGCATGGAATCCATTAAGAAAAGAGTATAGGACTATATCTTAGAGAAAGAATAAGAGTTTCCACAATATGAAGCCCATAATATATAGGTAAACCTAGAAAGATGGAAGAAAAGGTACCTTTACTCAAATATACATGGAAATTTCTTTATTTATTTTCCCTATCTATTGCATGAATGGATAAAGAGAGTAACATACATTAATATTGTGTAGTAAGCTCAAGTACTAGTTGTATAGGACCACAAAGATGCCACTAGGTTGAAAACCTTATAAAAGATCAATTGACTTGCGCTTTGAAGGAATTAAAGAGGAATATTTGGTAGATTTTCCATTAAATGTAGTGAATCATCGTTCGCCTTCATAAAAATATCTTCCATTTTCCTTGTATCATATCACGAAATCCACGAGGCATCAAAGGCTTTTTAACACTACTTCTTCTTGACCCTAAAATGCCTCCAACCCTGTTTATGATTTTTCCCACATCCCTTATATAGTATACTAGGTTTTCACTACACAAGAATATATGAAACTATATTTAGTGTGTTGTTGTTGCTCACATGCATAAGAAGGGGATTTTTGCATTCCTTGATTAGAAATAAGTACTCTATGGATATTCAACATATATTCTTGGTCATAATTCATGATATCAATAATTAGCTTATGGGTGTCATTCTTCTCAAATGTGTGATACACATGTAGATTCTACTTTATAGTAACCAAACCATTGTTGTTTCAATAATTTTCAACTTCTGAGAAAAAGGAATCTACACAACTAGTTGTTATCATGACCCAACATATGTTGCAAGTATAACTGATTGAAGTTGAGTAGGTTCATCAAAGACGGATGGTGGAAATTGGATTAATGGAGAAAAAAATGTGTTTCTTGACATATTATTCTTTAGGGAATTAGTTACTGGCTCAATTAGTCCTTGAAATCCTTCCCTTGAAAAGGTAGCCAAATCAAGGATAGGTTATGTTAAAATATTTGGTAATGTTGGGCAATGCAAGGGCTAGCTCGATGTGATAAAATGCTTAAAATTGGAATCCTAGATTATCTCAACATCCTTCCTCTAGTATTTTCTCTTGGCTATGTCACTACCCACTGAGACTAATGACCGAAAGGGACCTAAAAAACATTTGGTAATATATATGTAATATTTCTTAGTGTCGATGAAATTTTTATTCATAACCATTTTTGGCACCTTAGTAGGTACATGTTTTGGAGAAATGTGCAAGAAAATGTGGAACACACTAATGAATTCGTCTAAATAATTCATGTAATGTGTGTAGTTTTTTTCACCCCGCACATGCACAATGTGAATAATGTTTTGCATCACACCCCAAATATTTCCCAATGCACCATGAATTGTATTTGACAACCACTTTCTATTAATAAATCAATAAATTGTAATGAATTAATATATTTTTGTTATTATTTTGTAAATTGGGCAACCTATGGTTACTGTTTACTTTATAATTTTCATTCTTTTTATGATTGTCATAATTTAAAAGGATGTATGATGAAATATTAGGTTCCTTTTTACATCTAGAATTAAACAATTCTGCTCTGTAAGCAAAGGCCGATAGTTGAATCAATGAATTTGGTTCCTTGAATTAAGATAACCAACATAGATCCATCTAACTCCGGATCTATCATGCGCCGAGAGGGATCAAATCTCTCGAGGTGCAAACCTATTTTTGAGTGCAAAACTTGAGGAAAGGTTTGCACCTCGAGAGATTTGATCCCTCTCGGCGCATGATAGATCCGGAGTTAGATGGATCTATGCTGGTTCCAGTCGGTGGCATCAACGTCACATTTTTCAGATTATTAAATTTTTTGTATATTTTTGAGATGTACATCATACTTTGAAATTTTTAAGATTAGAAATACAAATTATAACAAATTTTATTAATATAAATATGTTTGGTGATCTTAAAAATGAACTAATTAATATATTAAATAACAAATACACCTATCATATCATTGAAATATCAAATACACCTATATTAAGCCGACATTTAAACTTGAGAGACATTTAAACTTGAGGAAAGGTTTGCACCTCGAGAGATTTGATCCCTCTCGGCGCATGATAGATCCGGAGTTAGATGGATCTATGTTGGTTCCAGTCGGTGGCATCAACGTCACATTTTTCAGATTATTAAATTTTTTGTATATTTTTGAGATGTACATCATACTTTGAAATTTTTAAGATTAGAAATACAAATTCTAACAAATTTTATTAATATAAATATGTTTGGTGATCTTAAAAATGAACTAATTAATATATTAAATAACAAATACACCTATCATATCATTGAAATATCAAATACACCTATATTAAGCCGACATTTATTTTTCAGATTATTAAATTTTTTGTATATTTTTGAGATGTACATCATACTTTGAAATTTTTAAGATTAGAAATACAAATTCTAACAAATGTTATTAATATAAATATGTTTGGTGATCTTAAAAATGAACTACTTAATATATTAAATAACAAATACAACTATCATATCATTGAAATGTGATATGAAGAATATATTGAAAAATACATGAAAAATACATAATTTATTTAGTATTTAACCTTAACCTGACTTCTTCTTCTTTTCTCTTAGAAACACCGGCACATTTTGCCATCTTTTCATATCGATCATATGGAAATGGTGGTTGAAATCGAAGACCATCCAAAGATTTAACTCGAGATATTGCAGTAAAAGTGAGACCTTGTCGCTCTGTCCTTCCAATATCAATAGTTGCCTTCTCTAGTGTCAATCCCTAGGACTTATGAATTGTTAATCCCCAAGCAAGTCGCAATGGAATTTGTTTATTATTGCCTCTTTCAATAGGTATAATAGGAATAGTATGAGGGAATAATTCATCCCACGCAACTCCGACATATTTATCAAATGTTACTAAAACATATGTAGGAGGATTAGGAGGTGATGTTCCAGAATTATACACAATATCTTCAACTACTCCAAGAGCACCATTGACAAGTCCTGCATCAGTCCATAAATTTGAAGTTAGCATAACCCTAGCTCCAACAGCAAGAAGGACCTCATTATCCAAATTTTCCTCATCTGCTTCCATGTTGTTGTTGTTATTTGATCTTGTAGCAACACTACGTGGAACAGGGTGATTTAGGGATACCAAGCAACGCTTATTGTGATTGTGCACATCATCATTTGTTGCAAACAAATGTGTAGCCTTATTAAATGACTCTTTTGTTGAAGCATCCAATTTGGAATCTGTACGTGTCATTAGTACTTTCCAATATTCTATTGTTGGAATTGCATCTCTAACGTTCATTAATAAATGACGAAATAATCTTTGATCATTGCTCTGCCCATCTTGCCTGTATATTGTATCAAGAGTTACAACAGTTGTGAATAAATTCCTCCTCCTCTCCCTCCTCCTCTCCCTCCCTCTCTCTCTCTTGCCCTTCCCTCCCTCTCCCCTTCTTATATCTCTTTTCCCTCCTACTATCCTCTCTCCCTCTCTCTCCATATTCCTTATCTCTCTCTCTCTCCAGCTTTCACACTCTCTATATTCATTCTTACCTCCCTCTCTCTCCCCCTCCATCTCCATCATTATTTCCCTACCTCTCTCCACTCTCTCTCTTCCTTTCTCTCCCACCTCTCTCTCTCTCTATCTTCACCTTCCAAATTTGTTAATATATGCCTCTCTCTCTCTCCTTCTCTCCTCCCTTGTCTCCATCTCTCCCTTTTTATCTCTTTATCTCACACCAAACATACACACTCTTTCTCCATCTCTCCATTATCACTCCCTCTCTCTCTCTCCTGTTGTCACTATCTATGCATTTCATCTTCCCTCCCTCTCTCATCCTATCTCCCTCCCTCTCTCTTCCTCTCTCTCAAGTCCCCTCTCGTTTCCTTCCTCTCTCTCCCTTTCTCTCCTACCTCCCTCTCTCTTCTCACATAACTCACTCTCTCTTTCTCTCTCGTTCCCATACAATCCTCTCACTCCCCCCTCATTCTTTTTTTCTCTCAACTCCTATTTCTCGGCGTTCATATCTCTTCCTCTGTCTCTCTCTCTCTCTCTCTCAAATCCTCTCTCTTCCTCCATCACTCTATCTCTCTCTCCAAATATATTACTATATCCCTCCCTTTCTTCTACTCTCTCCTTCTCTCCCCCCTTGTCTCAATCAATCTTCCTATGTCTCTTTATCCCACCCTAAACATACATAGTCTCTCTCCATATCTCCATTGTCACTCCCTCTCCCTCCACTTCTCACTCTCTATGTCTTTCTTCTTCTATCCCTCTCTCTCTCCCCCCTCCGCTCTCTCTCTCTCTCTCTCTCTCTCGACCCTCCAATCCTCTCTCTTTATCTCTCTCTCCCACCTCCATATTTATGTCTCCCTCTCCCTCTCTTACCCTTCTCTACCTCTCTCACTCCTCTCCCTCTCTCTCTCTTCATTCCTCCTCTCCCCTCTCCTTCATTTATCTCCATATCTCCTTTGTCACTCCAACTATTTCTCCACCTCTATCATATGTCTTCGTTCTTCCCTCTCATATATATATATATATATATATATATAACAAATTTAATATTGTTTTAATATAAGTTATTCAATTTAATAATATTAATATGAATATTAGATTTAATAATATTAATAATATTAATATTAATATTTTAATGTTAATTTTGGGATTAATAATGTTTTTTTTGTGTGCTATTATTATTAATTTGGTCCATAGGATTCATTTATTATTAGATGTTGATTTGTACTCCTATTTGATATTTTTTTATTTATTTACTTTACCTTTTTATACTTCTTTTATAAATATAGTATTGGGCCCAGGGTATTTGGCCTATGGTATTAATAATAATTTGTCCCATGGTATTTGGCCCATAAGATTACCCTAAATAAAACCTCTTTTTTGAGTTTTTGTAAATACAAAGAGGTTTATGGAGTAAATATAAAAGGAAGTTTATTTATTTACCATACCTCCGGAGTAAGTAGAAAACGAGGTTTTATTTATTTACCATACCTCTAGTTTATTTATATTTTTATTTATTTATATTTACCTTTTTTATAAATATGGTATTTGGCCCATAGGCCTTTAGTTTATTTACCATACCTCTAATTTATTTATATTTTTATTTATTTACCATATTTTTTTTAGTGTTCGTAAACCTCTTCATATTTTGATAAATTTATTTTTTTAATGAATTTTTAATTGCTTATTTATATGATTTTCTAAATTATTGTTTAAGCCAACATTATTGAGATTTTATTTTTAAAACTTTCTCTAGTTTTTGTTATTTTGGCTTCCGACACACATCGCAGTCATACTGGATTGTAAAATGCGCCTCTCGGCCCAATAAGAACCATTGAGCAAATCAATCAATACTGATAGAGGTGACTAAGAAGACCCTGAAACTCAATTACTTCCCCCAAAAAATTTCCTTTATAAACCCTTTTTATTTTTTAAACCTTTCATTAAATCCATATAAAAATCTCTCTTTTATTAGAAATTTTCAACAAATATTAGTCACTATTTAAAGAAATACATAAAAAATATTATTTAATATGCCAAAATTTTATAAAGAGTTTGATCAAATCCTTTAAATAGAATTACTTAGTTAAAAGTTATGGATATATATATATATATATATATATATATATATATATATATATATATATATATATTTCCTAGTTAAATTTATACCTCCGAGAGCTATCCAATCTTACTAAATCCCTAATTAAAAAATAAAATGAATCTATTTTGATACTTTTATGCAATATATATATATATATATATATATATATATATATTTCCTAGTTAAATTTATACCTCCGAGAGCTATCCAATCTTACTAAATCCCTAATTAAAAAATAAAATGAATCTATTTTGATACTTTTACTAATATGAAATTCCCAAGATCCATCAAATTTAATTTGTGCCTCGAAGGATTATCTCAGCTCATGCAATCATCTTTCCACCGATTGAATTTTGGACACTTGTCGAGCCTCGGATCATAAACGCTATTCTTAACTTTGTGTGGCCAAAGCTGCCACGCATCAGTGATCGACATTGATATCTTGAAGGAGCTTCTCTTCACCTTACTTTACCTCGTGTTTTGCTGCGGAGCCCACGGTTTGAAGGATAGATAGGAGCTCCCCATTGAGAGACATTTCTCTGTTTACAACTTTTCAGCCACAAATCATTCCAGTTGTTATGTATATACATCTCCGTTCTTCTCTTTAAATAAATAAATGAATGTAGCCTTCACTCGTATATGCACCTGCCTGCAAAATGTCCCAAGAACGTACCCTGCCCTGCTTTCAGAAAATACGGAGAGCCTGCTAATGGAGAGAAGGACGTCAAAGAAAGGACGTGAAACTGTGAAACCCATACACCAATCAGATTGTAATCTCGATCGAACCACTGATAAGTAGTACACAAGTTAAACTGCTCTCCTCTCTTGAACAGGAATACCTAGAAACCTTTCGATACATCCCTGCAAAACGATATTCTCTAGCAACCTTTCGATACATTCTTGCAAAATGATACCACTCTGCAAAACAATACATCCTTGAAAAATGATAGCACTCTGCAAAACGATATTCTCTAGAAACATATTTGTGCTTCGTGTCGACTAATGCACCATGCAACAGAGAAAACACGTGTTAGAGCAGAATGCGTGTTAATCTTAAGTGACGATATATAACGTTAATCTTGAATCGGCGCACACCAGAGGATCGGTTGAGTCTGTCATTATTGATCTGATTTATCGATTACAAAGCATGATTTGTCGATTACCTGCAGAGTTAAGAGACTATTCATGATTTTTCGATATATGCAAAGTTAAGAGAGCACGCAGAGGTATCGGGGGATGTAGTTCGAGCACGCAGTGCTCTCGGAGAATTGAGCTCGGAAAATAAGATAGCTCTCGAAGAATTGAGCTTGGAAAATAATATAGCTCTGATCAATAAGAGGAATATATAATTGAGGAAATGGCGAGACAATTTCAACATCTGCACAAGCTTCCTCCATTGTTTCCCTAACTCCTCCTCCTGTTGCAGATCATAGAAAACATTGTCGCAAAGCGTGCACATAGCTCTCAGTTTTTCATCATCTTCTTGAATGCCATCCTTAGTCGATCCTCCATATATTTGGGAAAAAATTGGCCTTTGATTTATGCATATTGGATTGCAGTGCACCATTGTGGGTGATAACGACGACGCAAAATCTGACTCCGATTTGGTCAGAGAAAACTTGGTTGTATCGAAAGATTTGTTGCGACTTGCCATGGAGTAACGTAGAAAGGGAGTTATGGAGAGAGAAACACTGCAACCTCTTCCCAGTAGGCATTGCACCATAAGGGAATGCACAATTGAAATTTTCCGTCCCACCACGTGAACTAATTAACCGAATTCCGATCTCATTTATTTGTTTGGACATGTTAGGTTAAGACTGAAATTTTCGGTCAACTTTTTCCTTTCATTATTATTAAACGTATCTCCTACTGAGATTTTTGTATACGGAAATATGAAAAAATGTTTTGTCTTCGAAATATTTCTAGGTATCCCTGAGGAGATCCCTGAGGAGAATGTGAGAGTTAATCCGTTTTATTGTGAATGCTGAAACCCTAATCGAAACCCTCAATTGTGTCGCAGGCAAAGGAGCTTAAAGACTGAAGTGTGTTGTGAAATTGGGAGGGCATGTTACATTTATATAGCTTCAATAACCGCCGTGCGAAGAGACCCAGCCATGAATTGTACGCCGCAAGAAATGGTGGGGAAATTGCAGAGAATCCAGCGTTGTCATCTGCCGCAACGAAAATCATAGTATTTAATTTCTTGCATTGAATTGTTCGACTCACCTCTATACGACTCAGAACCGCTCCACAGAAACGCCCCACAGAACCGAACCGCTCCACAGAACCGCGCCACAGAACCAAATACTACTTCGATCGAGCTCCGGAGGTTCCAGTACGAATCTCGCCACAGAACCAAATACGACTATGTTCGATCAGAGCTGACTTGTTTTAATTTTTTTTGGTTTATTTATATAATTATTAAAACTTATTTGTTAAGCCGACATTTATATTTTATTTTTATTATTTTAATTTAAAATTTGAGCCGATATTAAGGACGTGACAAACCTGACATTGGGGTCATACTGGGCTGTAGATGCGCCTCTCGGCGCAATAAAATTTGAGCCGATATTAAGGACGTGACAAACCTGACATTGGGGTCATACTGGGCTGTAGATGCGCCTCTCGGCGCAATGAAATATTAACTTATTCTTCCTTGTTCAATGCCCCATGTTAAATGAATTATTTCCATGTATTTTTAATCGATGGCTTATGCAAATGATTAATAAGAATATGTAGATTCTTGAATATTTTCATGAATTCATGGAGTGCGTAATCTATGTTCCTATAATTTTCATAAGTGTCTCAGATGATACCCTATCCATTTAATTAATATTGACTATATTGATGCTCGTGTGGTATATTTTAGTCAAGTATTTTGAACCTAAACTATAAAAAACTATAGTAAGAATTGATCCCTTTGCTAGGATATAACAATTAGATTATTTGCGGAAGGAGGAGATGACGTGGAAGCCATAAAGAATATATTAGAGGACTAGATCTTAGATGAAAAAGAAGAGTTTTTATAATAGGAAATCAATAATTTATAGTTCAACCTATAAAGATGAAATAAAAGGTACATTTACCAAATCTAAATGGGTTTTCCTTTCTTGATTTTCCCTATGTATTACATGACTAGATAGAGAGAGTGAAATAAATTAACCTTTTTTCAATGAGCTAAAGAACCATTAGTCTAGGACCAGGAAGCAGCTAGTAGGATGAAAAATCGAAATAAGTTCATTTGAATTCTTATTTGAAAGAATTAGAGGGATATGGGGTATAATTTTCCATTGAATATAGTGAATTGTTTAGTAGTTCTAAAAGATAATTCGAAGTAGGCATAAGAGTAATGTTTCTAGTTGATTGGATTAAGATGTCATTTGTTCATAATGGCATAATGAAAATGGAGTCCAACGGGATGGAAACATAAAACCTTGACTTTGGGGAGTATGAAAGGGTGGGGGAATAGATGAGGTATGTCAATAATGGATCCAAAAAAGTAGAAAATAAGATGATAAGGTTGACACACAAGAAGATATGAGATTAGGGAGATAGTCAGAAAATAAAGGAAAACCGGGAAGGTAAAAGAAAGTTGGAGTAATCAAAAGGGAAGAGGATAAATATATTTAATATATATAGAATGAGTACAAAAAGATAATTAACAACAAAAGTAGGCGCTAGAGAGATATATGCACCATAGAGGAGTGTACCGGGTGAGGAAAGACCATCAAAGAGATGAAATATTGTGGAATAAGTATCAATAGAGGATACCCAACATAGTAAGCCTATAATTATAGGTAATTAAGTTCAATCATGTTATGAAATTTAATTCATACCAAAATTAAAAGATTATGACGAGGAAGGTAGTTTTGATAGTGATATAGGAAGTAGTGAGGAAGAAGTTATTTCTACGGATGAAGGGATATTTGTAGTTCTAATAAGGGATGAAGGGATATTTGTAGTTCTAATAGAGGAGGTTCTTTTAGAATCATAAATGAAAGAAACCATGTAGGATCAAATAATACCCTTTTCCAACCACCCCCTATCATGTTTCAAAGAAAATAAGAGAAATTTAAAGAGAAAATGAAGTCGGTAAGGTTTTCCAGGAGAGGTTATAAGAATCAGTAAACGTATTTTGAAAGTAGCTAACAATATTAGACTTGAGCTCCAAGCTGAATGTGTGGGTAAGAGACCGTTTTATGCTTAGACTCCCAGTATTTCATGTTTTTAATTGAATAATTAGAAAATATCGGGGATGTCAATGAGATTGTTATAATTATTATAATTTTCATGATTGTAAGAACCCTACGATGACGGTGTGTATATCGTAGATGTCATTTTTAGGCTGGTCAGTTGAGAAATATTGTTGGGCTCATGTGCCCATGTACACATGCATATACGAAAATGTGCCTAGGTATATATTTTTTGAGGTTAGAGAACCTATATGATTTTATTTTAGTGAGCCCATGTGTTAAACAATGAAAGACCTAGTTATGTGAATATATAATCACATCCATATTAATAAAAATACCCCATTGCTACAAACCAACTTAGACAACATAAAATGGTTTTTAGAAAATAAAAATTGGGAAACATGGCTGATGGCTAATCGATGATGGGATTAAGCCAAAGGGGATACCCCATTATTAATATGAGCCTAAATTTAGGATGGAGCCTTGGAAAGAGAAGTGTAAGGATACATATCCATACCTAGGGCATGTTGGGCACCTAGAGACACTTGAGGGAAGTTGGAGATCTTAGAGAGATAATGCCTTGAGACTCCATGGTTTATCTTGTATTAGATTTATATAATATTTATGGTGCATCTTCTTGGATTATAGAGGAAACTTGTGGGGGAACACTATCCTGCATTATTAAATATGGTGGGGGAATGAGGGACTATATGTTGGAGTGTTGTTGGAGTTTTTCTCCTTCATTTTTACTAGATTTAGTGCATGTCACGGGCCATGGTTCGCTTTAGGAAGTATTTTCCTTGACATAGTCAGATCGTTAGTTTGGTGGTGACATGTTGCTAGGATATTTTGAGCAACATGATCTATGGATAAGTGGAATGTTTGAGGTCTAAAACTAGTTCTCTTTTTATTTGAAAACTATAAATGTTTCTTATTATATTTACATGTTTTCTACCATGTTATGTCATACATTTACACATGTATCATATTTTTAATTATTTCATATATACCTATCATGATTTTCATGATAGTGTACATGCTGCATTTCATGATATAGCACATCAAACATGTAGGCGAAAGATCATATGAGCCAAATTTAAGGTAAATTCTTAAACTTCAAGTTTTCAAAGATAGTAATACGCCCAATAAGTGGATGAAAAATTTATATAATGGTATTTTAGAAAGGCTTACATCACTTGGCCTATATGTACTTATATATTCACATGTAGAAGAAAAATCCAAATTTTCCTAAACTCTGCTTGACAAAATTTTTCAAGAAGAGATTTTTGGGAAAATGTATGCATTCAAATAATCATAGATGGAAATTGCTAAGCTGTAGTTAGATTTATTAGAAAATAATATATATAATCACTAATTGATAAGTTCATAGCATAATTATTTGTATTGTAGCATTAATATGTAGGAATAGTAGAATTAACCAGGGAGAGAACTCTTGAAATTGTGTAAAATTCCTAATAATGGGAAAATTCCATAGGAGAAACTCGATAAGAAGAGAAAATGAATTGTTAAGAATAAGAGCCAAAAAAATAATTATATGCTTGGATCCAATAAAAGAGTGGGTTATTCACAAAATAAATCTACATATTTTTTGAAAAGAAATTTTTTAGAAGATAATGTATTATTGAAAAATGTTTAGGAGTGAATTACAAATTTTAACAATTTAGAGTGTTTTGTATTGTGATGTCAATAGTGAGATGGAAATTCCAGGTGGTAGTTGAGTCAAATCATAGAGGAGGAAAAGTGATATATATTTGAAGTGGTACTAAATTCCTTTCAAATTTAATGGTTCATTAAACCTTATCACACATTTAGATCTGTTATGCATCATTGTTATCTGATGGAGTTCATTTCAATCCTCGGATCCATTAGGCACATATGTAAAATTAAAACCCTCTCAAGTTTGTGAATAATATTAATATGATCCATTAATCATGATAAGACTTAGTCATTAAATAACATAAAAGTAGAAATTAAATCCTTTGTATATTTTCATTTCATGAGCAATCACCAATGTCAATTAAAGGTCAGGCTTAGCCATTTGATCCATAACGTACACAAGTAAACATTTAACCTCTCACAAATAGGTTCCCAATATGGAATCATTATTTATGATTAAGTATCAAGATTTATCATTAGATTTATTAGTTTCACATATTTAGATAACACTATAGCTAAGTTTTCACTATATATGATATCAACCATTGATCTAAGATTAGTAATCATTGTATTTATCAAGAGAAATTATATGCGTTGATGGTCAATCATATTCAAATCCTATATTGATTGGGTACATTGTGTCAAGTTAATGATCGCCATCAGATCTATTGAAAGAACATTTATTTGCAAATTTTTATGCATGTTGCACTCAAATATGGAATGTTGATTATTGATCTACTTTTATATCAATCATCATATCTATACGAATACAATTCATGTGATGTAGAAAAAATATGGGGAATGGGCATTGCGTATCATTGTATCTTGTAAAAGGGGTCCATATGGGTGGGTGAAAAATTAAGTGGGATCGTCCCATTATAGTAATGGTCCCGAAGGTGCTACGTCACCTTGGAACCTAGGTAGGACCAAAAGATAGAAAATGTGGCAAAAAATATTCTGCATGGGTGAAAATGTGAACAAATACATATCCAAACCTAGTTCATATCTAATGAGAAATGTGGGGTATGTGTGTGTGTGTGTGTGTGTACTTTTCATTGGAAAGACAACACATACACACAATCTAGATATATAATAATATGTATATAACAAGCATCGAAGGGGGTTTTAACTTATTTAAGGTGCGATAATAATGGAAACACTTAGTAATTCCTCAGTATATTTTCCATATTTTTAGGTCATCTACAAATAGGGAATTTATTAGGCCATAAAAACCATTCTTGGGTGGAAAAATTAATTACATTTTGTGTACAAAAGGTACACATAATATCTACAGTTTAAATGGAACATCTTAGAGAGAGCTCTCCATTATCATATCACAAAAGGAAAAGAAACATTATTATATCAGAGTGAAACCCAACCCTCCCCCATTTACCATATTTCACTATATTTTCACGGTAAACATGAGAGGAAGAGCTACAAGGACATGAACCAACCTCCTAGATCCTAGTAAGGAAGCGGGGACTAATACTGAAGGAAAACTGAAATCTCATAACATCCTCTAAGGGATATAGGTCATCTCGAGGCTGAGTAGTCACCCCAAGTGGAAAAAACCTGAGATGGAAAACCTTGTCTCGGACCTGGGTCACCAACCACACCCACAACAAGCCCTCCATGTGTTTGGAAGCCTCCAATGAAATGCACAAGCCTTAATCCATGCAGTTGCAACCCAATTTTCGTATTTAGGAGCATGTGGTCCAGAGATATGATCCTATATTCTAGGTCAGCCTCTAGACCATTTTTTGAAACTTCTTCTAACTTCTAAAAATCAATAACGATAAGAAAACAATGTAATACATACAAATTTAAAGTCAAAACATGGCCCAAATTGCCAAGAAAATGACATTCATTTTGTCAAATAGATGGAAAACATGTAAGCTATAGTTCATGAATGCATATCTCATCATAAAAGTATGAGATTTATTTTAGAATCATTAATAAATCCCTATGCCCTCTCCGCATAGCTGCAACAACACTAATTATTCCACATATCCCTCAACCGATAAATAGTTCAAAAATCATGAAAAGAGCCATAAACGACACATATAATATAATCAACGTATACCTATGAAATAAAAATCATGTAAAAAAATCATGCTAGAAACAAGAATGAAAAATGAAAAATAAACATGCACACAATCACACAACAACAACGACTACTAGTAGGAAAAAAGAAATAAGTTGATGTGACACTTGTAAAATGTGAATGATGCACCAAACCAACACTTCTACAAGCTAATAATGGTTAGACATATAGATAATATGAAAATATACAATAAAATATCACTCATAAAAGAAAAAGTGACAAAAGCGAATAAAAAAGTGACAAAAAGTGACACATGCAAAACTTACCCAGAAAACTGCCGCAAACTAGGCCGAAATATCCTTGATATCACTAAGAAGGCTAGAGATCAAAGATCAAATGTAAAAAGGACCTCTATAGTAATATATATATATATATATATATATATATATAGTAAAGTCGGGGTTTGTGACAAACATGCCTAAAATCAAGGAAAAAGAGACACATGTCCTAAGATAAAAATTAGCAACTTTTGTCCCAATTGATGGTAATTAATTATGCACTCCCTATTTTCTAGGGATCAAAAATTATATTTTTATGGGAAGCTAATTGTTCAAACTCGAAGAAAGGACTGTACAATTCATAGCAACAAGGGATTGCATAGTTCACTGCCTTAGTGAATTGCATAGTTTTTTACTAGAGGAGAAGGATAAACGCAGTTTCTGTATTTAAGGGGCTCTTGTCTTCAAGGATTTCATAGTAATAATCCTAAAATAATTTTAGATTTTCCATAGGGAGTATATTTCACAGTTCTAAGAGTGAAGACGAGCAGTAGGTGCAAGATTAGGGCATAATATGGCTTGTGTTAGAGAATGCTTAGTTAAAGTCACATCAAGTCATCATAAACAGTGCATGCAAAAGTAAGTCCTCAAAATAATAAGGATTAGATGAAAACAATTAAAGATGGGTCCTAATGGATAGAAGGTAGGCTCCAAAATCAAGGCATGGGAAAAATTTTAGAAGGAGATTGTAGTAGCTACAACAACACCATAAATGATATCTTGTCACATGCGCCACTAGATGTTGTTGATGTTTTCCATTTAATTTTGGAATATTAGTGGGTTTTATCATTAGCACAACTAGTCATTCAATATTGTGCTTAAAAGTATCATTCATGAATTTAAGTAGATCAAGAAACCAAAGTTTCAACAAGAAATGTGAATTAACAATTTTCAAGGGAGAAGCTTGTGTGTAATGTGACATAAGATTGATTTTTGTATCCACTGAAAGATTGGATTTTGGTAGATGATCAACTTCTTAAGGAAGGTGAATTTATACAAGAATTGGCTTCATCATCTAAATTAGATAATTATATTATTTATCATCCATATCAATGTTTCTAGAGTGGAAAATTAGGAGGAATCAACTTGTAAGTTAAATTTTCCTAGCAATCCTAGTTTGGGAAATTTCATGTCAAAAACATGAGGATCCATTTTGAGGCCTTAAATGACCATTTTTTGTAATATCCACCTTATGATGTACATATAATCCCTAATATAGACCAGGGTAAATTTCCAACAACATACAAATTTATGCAGTAAGACATCATATAACAACATTAATTGGCTCTGACATTTGGCCAACTTCATAGATAATTTGTGTAGTCTATATTGGATCTTTCTCCCAAACATCTCTATTGGAAAACTATTCATTCGCTAGTTTGGTGACTAGTTTGGAATAGTTTCATCCTTAATTCATCCTCCTTTCTAATATGATTTTTGACGATCATAATATTATAATTATCCTTATGGAAATTTCATTTGTTTTAGGATGTCCTTTATACCTTGTAATGTTTCCCTTGTCCTCGCAAAGAAATTTCCAACCTCTTTATCAATTTTGAACATGGTTGGATTCCCTTTAGATAGAAAATGAATATGGTATGAATTGACGGTCTATTTGACATATTATAATGCAAATATCCTCATAGGGAAGAAAATTCCATGCCTTTAAGGATGTAGTTGACTAACGTAGATTTGAATTTCAGTAAATTCCTTAAAAATATACCAGTAACCTACTATGGTATCTAGGCTAAGTTATAGAATGATTTTTTTTAAATCTCTAGAAACATTTTATGAGGAAGCTTGTCAAATAATAAATTGTTTGCAATTGAGAAGAACTTATTGAAATGACCAGTTAACCCCAAATTATGGGTATGATTTATCACCATTAGTGTCCAATGAATTATAGAGATGAGATTACCATCACGATATTGAGTATGAAAATTAAGATTTGGATATTTATCCACCTTAAAATATAGAAAAATATATACAAGGATTGATTAGTACTCAAAATGCCTAGTGATACTAAAATGGGATAACTAAACATTGATGAGATAAACCAAGTATTGATTAAAGTGAAACCTAATGAAATACATTTGTTTAGTGAAAGGGAAGTTCATAACCCTAAATTAGTATCATGTATACTCTAGTATTCATCATATCCTAAGAGACAACAAACCCTTCATATAATTTTCCTTTACATTTTAGGGGTTATGCTTGAGGCATAAGAGGAGAATTTCTCATAGTTTAGATTTAAAATTCAAGAAAGACTCTACAATAATAGTATTATATTTAGTGGTTAAATCATTATAACGATAACTCAAGAGATTTTCATTCAAGGGTTGGGTGTGATTTCCCATCACTGCATTAAGAATCTCTTGAATATATGAAAGATTAATGTAAAATAAGATAGCTCAATTATTTTACAGGATAGCTTGTTTGTTGGGAAGGTAATTTTGAGTGGACCAAGAAATAATTTTGGGTAAAGGTATTTCATAGGAATGCTACAATATGAAAAATAAGTTTCTTAGGTTAAGGAAATTCCTTGTTGATCTACAAAATGTTGGAAATCCCACTCCTTGAGTTCATAGTCTTTGAATTCACAGTGGGATCATGTGAACCTACTTCAATATATGTTAATGATAAATATTCAAAATTAACAGGACATGCAGATTCTAAATTTTGGTGTTTTGTCACTTTGACCTTGATTTTTATTGAAGAAAAAGAAATGTAAGACTTGAAATCTTATCCAGTAATTAGTTTTAGCCTATTGTGTGAGTTGTGTAAGTTGTCAATATTTTTTATATAGACAAACTACAAAAAACGTTAGGTCCCTATATTACTATTGTAGTCACTTATTGTTGGTAGTATAGCCCCCTTATTTTTATTTTTGTACCCATACATCCCCCATATTATTATTATTGTGCCACATAAAAGCCACTATTGTTATTATTGTGCCCTTACATTATTATTGTTAGGTTAGCTAGGATTATATTGTGACCCCATGGACTCCTATATATGTAAATGAGTTTTTTTCATTTTTATCACCCAAGAACTATTCATTTATGTAATGTAAAGGAGGTTTCCCCCTTGAAGTGGTTGATTTATAAGGTGTTGATCTCTCTTTTCTTCTACTTTTGGAGCTGGTTTCATAACATTTGGTATTTGAGCTTTGGATTCTAGGGTTTCATTGCTTCAAACAGGTCATCGTGCCATTTTCACTATAATTTTTTTTCTACGAAGGTTTAGAAGCTAAAAAAAGCCATTTTCTAACAGTCCTAAGCAATTTCATGTAGAAAATTCAGATCTTGGTTCGCAATATTTCCGGAGATATGATTTGTGAAAGTTAGGGTGTTTGCAGGCTCTCGTATTTCATATCAAATAGGTGACCTTGGGAAAATCATCATAACTCTCGCTCTAAGCATCAGATTTGAATTCTATAAAATGTGGGCGAAAGTACATGGACTGTTGTATTTTGTGTATGAATTTCAGAGATGAAGGATGAAACAATGACACGTGGCATGTCGTACAAGTTTTCTCTACTGAACCAGCCCATAATTAAGTCATTGTGGGAGATTGGGCATAATGTTGTCTTGAAGAATCCAAATCAGGTGAGACCTATGGTATTGGAAATAAGAATTAGAGGGATGCTAAAAGGATGAAGATAAAATCTTGGAGATCGAAAATTACAGAGATGCATTAGTTCCAATATCGAGCTCCTCAAAAGAAAGAAAAAGGTGTGTATTTTTTTCAAATTGCATAAGTCTTGTTTGAAAAATCAGTTTGAAGAGAATCCAAGGGCATACTAAAGCATAGATATTAGTATTGGGTTCTAAAATCCCCCCTAAAAATAATTAAACACCCATTAGGCCCTCATTATAATTCTATACTATGGCTGATGAAGAGGAAGAAGTGCAACATGATATATCAAAATTACAAGAGCAATTGCAACAAATTTCACTCTAGAAAAAAGTAACAAAAAATTAAATGGATGGTTTCATGAAACGCATGGAAGATAAGATGAATGATATGGAAGCTAAAATGGAAGGTTCTAATAAAGGCATGGAAGCTAAGATAAATGGCATCGAAGCTAAGTCAAATGGCGTGGAAGCTAAGATGGATGGTTTACCGAATGACATGGATGGCATGGAAGCTAAGATCGATGGTATAGAAGAAAAAATGAAAGACAACATGGAAGACATGAAGAATGCTATAAAAGTATACATGGAAGGTTTGAAGGAATGTTTTACAAATTTCATACAAGAATTGATTTCTAACGGCGAAAATATAGTAGAGGAAACTCATGATGAGAACAAGATAAATGTTAATCCTACTTTCATAAACTCTAATGTTGGATTGCAGACCCACCATATTCCAAGGATTGATATGAGGAAGTTTGATGGAAAGGATCCTGTAACATGGATATTACAGATGGAGTAATATTTTGATCTCAATAATGAGCAAAACACACAAAAGGTATGCATTGCATTTTTATATTTAGAACAAAATACATTTCTATGGTATCGATGGCTTTTATCCCGTAAAAAAATTGTGACTTGGTCAATTTTTATGGAGAAAATGATATCACATTATGAGGATGAAAAGAGAAACACTTTCTTTAGCCAATTGATAAATCTCAAACAAAACGGTTTAATGCTGGAGAACATTGAGGACTTCCAAAAATTGAATATAAGGGTAACTGATATTCCATAGGAACACCAGATTGATGTCTTCATAGGGAATCTAAAGGATAACACTGAACATGAGGTTCACCTTTTGGAACCTGATTCATTGGAGAAGGCATTCAGGTTGGCAAGGAAAATTGAATGTAAAATTATGGTGACAAGGAAGCCTACCACTCACTTCTATAAAGATGGAAGTGTTGCTGCTCCTAGACTTCCACAACCTACAAGGTTAAGACCACAACAATTTGAAGAAAAAAGAGTAAAATGGATTTGATACAGTTGTGATAGAAAATACATTAAAGGTCATAAGTGTGCTCAGAAGAAACTATTTTACATGGATTGTGAAGAGGAAGAAGCAAATTAATAAGAAACTTCAAAAGAAGAGGATCTACACTAGGAACCAACCCTAGAGAGAATAAATGAGTCTAACCATATCCTGTAATGCATTGGCAGGAATTACCACTCCTCAAAATCTCAAGATAGAAGGACATATCAAGAAGAAATAGGTAATAGTGTTGATAGATTTAGGTAGTACCCATAATTTTACTCATTATAAGGTAGCCAAGGAATTGAATTTCTTCCTATACCCAACACTAGAGTGTCAAGTGATGGTTTAAAATGGAGGAAATATAAATTTCTCTAAAAAATGCCATAATATCAAGCAAACCATGGGGGAATATGTATTGAATTTTCCACTTCTTTCCATTCAAATGGGAGGTGGTAATGTTGTACTGGGAGTACAATGGTTACAATCTTTGGGGACTGTAGCTTTCAATTTTTAGGAAATTTTCATTGAAATTTTTTTCGGAAGGAAAGGAAGTTGAATTACGGGGTGTCTCAGGAAAGTCAGGAAAAGAAATAAGCTCTAATTTCATGACAAAGCTTCTAAAGAAATAAGAATTAGATGTAATTTCATAATTATTCTTACTAGAAGTTCCAACATCAAAATCATCTATTTCTCTACATCTCCAAAATGTCTTGGACAATCATTCTAAGGTGTTTGAAACTCTTAAAGGAATCCCACCTATTAGTTATCATGACCATGCTATTCATTTTATTCCAGGAAGTGTTCCTCCAAACATCAGCCCTTAGAGATATCCTTATGTCCAAAAAATCGAAATTGAGCGTATGATTACAGAAATGCTAGAGGTTGGCTTAATTCAACCTAGTCAAAGTTCTCTCTTTTCTCTAGTAGTATTGGTGCATAAGAAGGACTAATCATGGCACATGTGTCTGGATTATAGGGAGCTCAATAATCTCGTTGTTAAAGATAAATTTCCCATCCATGTGATTGATGAATTATTGGATGAATTACATGGAGAAATATATTTTACCAAGTTGGATCTTCGTTCAAGATATCATCAAATTAGAATGAAGACTAAAGATATTCCAAAAACAACATTTAAAACTCATGAAGGTCATTATTAATTTTTGGTCATGCCTTTTGGCCTTACCAATGCACCTTCTACGTTTCAAGGTTTGATGAATTCCATTTTCAAACCCTTCCTTAGAAAATTTGTGTTAGTATTTTTTAACTATATACTGATCTACAACAGGGCTTGGAAGGATCATGTTCAACATGTTGACAAGGTTCTCAAACTATTGGAGGAGAAACAATTATATGAAAAAACCTCCAAATGTTTCTTTGGAGTACAAGAGGTGGAATATCTGGTATATATTTTATCTCATGAGGGTGTTAAGGTAGACCCTAACAAAATTAAAGCCATTAAGGAATGGAAAGTACCCACAACCATAAAGCAGGTGTGAGGATTTCTCGGGTTAAGAGGGTAATATCGAAAGTTTGTTAAGAAATATGGGAGAATAGAAGCACCTCTAACAACAAATTTGAAGAAAGATGCATTTTCATGGACTCTTGAAGAAACTAAGGCCTTTGAATATATTAAAGAGGCAATGTGCCTAGCACCAGTCTTAGCTACGCCAGACTTCACAAAAACCTTTATTATGGAACGTGATGCCTCTGGAAATGAAATTGGTGATGTTTTAATGCAAGAAGGAATAACAAATTCTTTTTAAAGTCATCCAATCAAAGGAAAGTATTTACAGAAAGCTATTTATGAGAAGGAAATTTTGGAAATACTACATGCACTAAATAAATGGTGACCTTACCTAATGGGATGACACTTGAAGGTAAAAAATGATTATGATAGTTTTAAATACTTTTTGGAACAAAGACTATCTTTAGAAGAGCAACAAAAATGGGTCATAAAGATGTTGTGTTATGACTTTTGAATCATCTACAAAAAAGGGAAGCTAATTGTTGTTGCAGATGCACTCTCAAGAAAGGATGAAGAGGTGGAATTATTTTTGTCCCATTTCTATTATCCAACCATATTGGATAACCGAAGCAAGGGATGAATGGAATAATGACGAAGAAGTGTGGACACTCAATCAAAAGTTGCATCAAGATCCTAGTACATATGATACATTTAGTTGGAAAAATGATTCCTTATGGTAGAAAGATCTTTTATATCATTATAAGAATTCCAAACTAAAGAAAAATATTCTTTTGGAATTGCACACCTCTCCCTTAGGAGGACACTCAGGATTTTTAAAAACTTACGACGCGGTGAAGAAAGATTTTTTTTCGGATGGCCTTAAATTTGATATTGAAAAGTTTATGGTGGAATATTTGGTTTTCCAGAAAAATAAAGTTCATACAATTAAGACCCTGGGTCTTCTACAACCTTTATCCATTCGAGGTCAACATTGGGATTTTATCATTGTGTTGAGGAGGTAAATCCCCTCTGCGGACAGAGGCGATCCCTACTAGCCCAGCAGGGGTCTAGCAACAAACAAACAATGCTATGACGCAAGCTCCTAGTTACGAATGAAAGACTAGGGATAAGAGCCTACCTGGATTCCAACGCTAGATCTGAAGAAGAAGATGTCCCCGTCCTTCGGCCTTGGCAGATCACAATCCTTCCACGATCTCCGCGGATGAACACCTGCACACAGAAGAAACGAACAGATACAAGCATAGGAACCAGCATACGTAACTAAACATCGGTCAGAAAAGATATTACTCGCATTAACATGATGGAAAAAGGAGTGGAACCATAATCATAGTCATCTATTAAAATGATAAACGAATAGAAATTACAACCAAGTTCTGACGTCGCAGCTTCCTTCGAACGGGTCTCCGGTCATCCACGTCTCGCAAAGCTCGCCAAGGAAAGGGAAACCTCTCCAGAGTCTCGTAACAATGGTCTCCTCGCTTGAATGGGCCTTAAGGGAAAGAAGGGATTCTTTACAGCACAAAGGCACTTGGGAATAGGGATATGCAAAGCTTCAGCACTTCAAGACTTTCAGCCCTTCAGCCCCTTCATCAATGGATGAAGGCTATATTTATAGAGGAGAGGAGGAGGTTTGGATCCCTACAATAGTGGAAGGGAGGCCTTATCCTTTGGGAGGTTCCCCATAAGGTGGAAACAAGAGGCCAAAGGAGGAAGGCCGTGGTTATTCGAGCGAAAACCCTCACGATGACTTTCATCACGTAATTGTTGTAATCGAAACTTCGCCTCTTGCAAAAACTTTCCATAAACGAGTGGCGCGGGTAAAACAACGGAATGGAAGCGCCACTTAGCGCGGGCTCAGTGTTAATTTTCCCCCATTGGCGCGAGTACATAACGAGACTACAGCGCCAATGCAAAAACGGGTGTTTTTAGGGGTACGCTCGGGGCAATGATAAAACGGAGAAATGGTGTCCTCATGGAAAGGGATGCGATGAAGGTATTTTTCAAGGCATGACAGTGTTCACAGGTCACATAATGGGTCCTCCATTGTGCGGGACGGGGAATGGTAAGGACGGTGACAAATTACTGTGTAACAGATGCCCCCTAAAGCATGAGGCCCGAGAGAGAGAGGGGTGAAATGCTTTACGAGAACATGTCCAACTGAAGGTCCGCCGTCGGAAAACCTGCACAGACAGATACAACTGATATCTCAAGTACATGATGTATATACATGGTATGGACGCAGCCATCCGAACAGAGTATGCTATAATCCGGATCCAGGGTATGGGCGCAGCCATCCAACTAAGATCAAACAAATAGACTCGGGTATGGTCGCAGCCATCCAATCAGTGAGTCATGTACATAATGATAATAATCCACAATCGCAGCCTGGATTACAACAGACACAATCCAGGGTCTTGCGCTCCATCTCGACCCAACGGAGTACAAGTTCAAGCATGTGAATATGTGAGCTGAAGTCGAACATGCAAGAACATCGTCTGATTACCAGCCAATGATGAAAGCTGTTAACAGACGCGAGAGAAACCACCAATAATGACAATGGTCCTCAAGGTACTACAGGTACAATCCACGGCGTGCGAATAAATGAGTTGACGTCGAACACCCGCAGAATCACTCGATCGGAGGTCAATGATGTAAACCTCACGTCGAATGCGACGAACCTGCCATTGAGGCATGCAGGCTCCAAGGTACCATCAGAAGTCTCTAGACCAACTTCCTGGATAATGAGTTGAAGTCGACAGGAAGTGACCTTGATCGAAGGTGGGCCATAATGATTCCCACATCATCGACACGAGATAGAGGAACATAATGTTTTGTTGTGAATCAGGATCATACGAGAAACAGAGGAAGGTTGATATTTGCAGAGGCCAACTTCTCTTGAACATATTGACAGCACGACAGTGAGTTTGGCAGTATTTGACATCAAAATATCAGAGGTCATAGTGACGAGGCAAAGAGCAGATGAGAGGTCAAAAGGGATCACCCAAACCCACGGAGGCAAGTGAAAAATGAGATGAGATTTCCCCAACCCGACATGAATGCAGACAAGTGCCATGTTCAAGAGCGACATACTGCCGACACGACAATGATTAGAGTTCCATTTTTCCTCACCATGCTTGGTGAGTACCTCTTTATTTTTACACAAGCTTGAAGAGGATACCATATGCTTGTCATATAAATTCGCCCTTCAGGCGAATCCATCCTAGTACATTTAACGAGCCCTAGGAAGGAGAAACTCGAACAACGTCATGATTGACTGAATCCGATGTCATCAGGTTTAACGAGTCTGACAAAGGAAGAACTCGGCGTCTTTTCATGTTTCGAGAGTTTGAAAAGACAGCGGAAAAGAAAAATCCATAGGTCCCTTTTCGTAAATAGTTCCCCAGATCCGAAAAGGTAGAAAACAATATCTGGGAAAACCTCCTAGTCGCGATAGGCTAGGGTATTCCTTTTTCGTAATCAATCCATCCCAGCCCGAAAAAGGGTTAAACGTATACTGGGTAGATGTCGATTCGTGTCCATTTTAACGAGATCGAAACGACAAGTGCCTCGGCAATCTTTTCATGTTTAGGGAGTCAGAAAAGAGCTGAAAGATGACTCCACCTGGAGGAACGAGTGGTATAAAGGGTAGCAACTGGTTCCGGTAATGGTGGAACTACTCTGAACAAATAAAGGTCGAGAGGCTGGCTAACAAGACCACTCATAGCAGCGGTTTCTCAGGAACGGGTAAAACAACCAAGTGAAGGCATATGATCGGCCAAGCAGATAGTGACAATGGAGTGAGAAAACCAAGGCTCATCTGGCAAAACAGGCTGATAAGATGACAATCACAAGAGGTAAAATGGGCAAGGTTTCATTTTTACACAAGCTTGAAATCAGGAAACTCTGCTTGATGTTGGTTTCATTTTTACACAAGCTTGAAACAGAAACAAACTATGCTTGAAAAAGTAAGCATGCCCCCAGCATGGTGACTCAATTCGAGGTACATGCCCCCCAAGCTTCAGTCCATATGAAAGGCAGATGGAGTGAAGGTTCAAGTTACGAGATCTAAGAAAGACTCAACTGGGATTTTACGAGAACTAACCAAAGACTCGAATTGAACAGGAACGTGTTTCATTGTTTTAACGAGGTTGACACATTAAAAGAACTATCCTCAGGACACCTTGTTTCATGGTTTAAGGAGCTTGACACAAGACAAGGAACTCTGCTCCGACAACCTTGTTTTATTTTTTAAGGAGCTTGACACAAGAAAATGAACTATGCTCCGACCACCTTGTTTCATTTTTTAAGGAGCTTGACACAAGACAATGAACTGTGCTCCGACAACCTTGTTTCATTTTTTAAGGAGCTTGACACAAGACAAGGAACTCTGCTCCAACACGCTTGTTTCATTTTTTAAGGAGCTTGACACAAGAAAACGAACTGTCCTCCGAGATCCTAGTTCCATTTTTTAAAGAGCTTGACCCAGGGGGGAAACCATGCTCTAACCGACTTACATCAAAACGAACAAGAAGGCGGTGCTTCCAAGAGTTCCACTCCTGATGGAAGGGAAACATCCTGGAAGTCAGGACCCAATGCCCCCAGCACATTATGCACAACGGCATCATCACTGAGCACAGGCACGGGGTAAGTAGCCACATAGTTCCCGACTGCGGTGGAGCGGTCTAGCGAATTGGATAGAAACCAGGAGGGGGTGATGGAGGACCAGATGCCATATTAGGACCAAAGAACGAAAGCTGATCAATGGTCACAATCCGTCCTTCATGTGGAAAGCACATCACGCGAAAGAGGGAGGAGAAAAGTGCTCCCATGGCATAGGTGTAATATCGCCCCAGGAGCAGATTGAAATCCAAGGGGCCTGGAACAACCATCATGTCCATATGGACGTTTTTGCCTCCCAAAGTAACAGGTAACCTTGGAAGGATCCCCAACGGTTGACTCGTCCTTCTGTTAAAAGTGAGCAGATTCTGCGTAACAGGCGCAAGTGGCGGTGAACCGAAAGCTTGCCAGGTAGTTGAAGACATAATACTAACAGAGGCACCTTCGTCTATAATGGTGCTGGGAACGACCAGACCAAGAGCCTGTACTGTGATCTCGAAAGGCACATAAGACGGAGGGCGGAATCCTGCAAATCGATTCCAATCAAAGGAAGCGACCAAACTACTCGGAGGGGTTACCATCGAAATGTGAAGGTCTTCCCCTGATGTTACGGAAGAAGGAGCATCCTCCATAACCTCCATCTCGAAGGTGGGAGGGGTATCCTCCGGAGCCTCCATCATGGGAGGCGGAGGAGGGGCTTCTTGAAGCACAGGGACAGGAGAATCTTTCTCCAATTCTGAAGAATCTGAAGAGATCAGAAGGACATGGGGGGTGGGAGGTCCACTCTCGACAGAAAAGACCTGGTGCACCGCGGACGGGGCCAGTTCAACCGATCCTACGACCAATGGTTGGTCAGGGACGGATTCGTGAATTTGAGTTTCTGGAGGAGTGGGATCGACCAAGGATGACCCTTGACCAATCACGACATCAGCCGGTGGAAGACTCAAAGAAAGCTGTTTATAACCAGCCGGGAGGCGTGGTGTAGAAACAGTCAGGTTGTCCAAGACTCACTTGGCTTCATCCATATAAGGACAAAGGTAAATAGCATGGTGCCCTTCACACAACTTACAGGGATTGGTGATCTTACCCTGCTTCTTAGGAGCATTACCAGTGCCCCCAACCTGACTCCCGGAAGCCAAAGACAACGGTGGGCGACCGTTGGACCATACTTCGAGTACCTTGGGAATGCCAGGGCAGTCTCGAAGAAGATGGTCTCCCGTGCACAACATGCAGGGGAACTTGACTTTCCGAGGAGGGTTGGAAGTGTTATCAAGAGGAGACGTTTCAGGAGCAATAGCAGCACTTTTAATCTCTCGCTTATCAGACTTCTTCTTCTTTGTCTTCTTCTTCTTCTTCTTAGCCACCTGGTTACTCGAATCCAGACTTTCACCAGGCGAAGAGGAGGAGGAGGACTCAGAAACAGGCGAAGAAGGGGAGAGGTCCACTTTAGAATCAACATGATGTGGTTCGGGTGGAGGAACTGATTGACCAGTAACTGAGACATTCAGAACGACAGAGGTTGATAACAACCAAACAGGCAACCCAACAGTTAACCCAGGAAGGGACAACGTTGCCATATAAGGAGCACCAACATTTCCAAAACGAGGAAAATGACCAGGATTCCCTTTTGAAGGGATTCCTTGGTTGGTAAACTCTGAAAAAGTTGCCATCAAAACTCAAAAACACACACGGGCTGAAAAAAGAGTTTAAGACACACGATCAAACGGTCAACAAGCAATATCTAAACGGGCGTGTAATCGTGGGCGATTAATTTTACCACATTGGAAAGTAAGAAATTCTACCGTTTCATATTTTAAGAGTCGAGAAACGATAAAAAGATGACTCTATCTCTTTCAGAGTTGATACAAGCGTGAAAGGACAAGCGCTTGACGGTCTTTTCAAGTTTAAGGAGTTAGAAAAGACCAAATGACTGCTCAGGAAAAAACTAGGCACAAAGGGTGTACCAAATATCCGTGAACTGCAATATACACCTTGGTTTCAAATAATGAAATAGAAATCGACCAAGGACTTTCCGTACGTGTAGGTAGTCTCCCCGAATGCTGTGTTCGGTGTATCACGGGTATAGGGCGGCAGACTCGGCTTCCTGTGGATAAAGGATTGAAAACCTATAGGGGTCTCCCTTTATATACGCGATGGTACGGGGAGCGCAAGTCCGTACTAGCGCTGTCTCAAGCCAACAGGCGAACGACAGCTGCTAGGTTTAACGACGCCGGAACACGTCTCTAGCCTAGACTTTCTAAATATGTTTCGTTAAGTTCCAATGTTGCCTTAGGTTAATTGAATAAATTTTACAGTTGATCTTCAATTAAGTTTCAATTTTCAGGCCCTATCGTATGTAGTGTCTTAAAAGACTCCTAAATGCAAAGCTATATGAGAAAAGAAAAATTTTCAATTCGATGAATGCTATCTAGTTAAGGGAAGAGCTTCAAACAATGATGCAACGAACAGCAAAACTGAAAACGAAACTTTTCCAAACTAGATGACTTTCACTATCCAAAAGTATTCTAAAACATTCAACGAAGCGAATTATGCAATGTAATCTATGCAAAATTCTTTTTCCGAAAACTATGCAATTGTAATCTATGCACAATTTCCTTTTCTTTTCAAATAATACGAATGCACTCAATGCATTTTTCGATGAAATGAGAATCTACTTAATGCATACTTTCAATAAAAGAGAATGCACTCAAAGCGATTTCTAGTTTTCAATCATTAAACAATGTAATCTAAGTTCAATGATGGATCTCAAAAAATATTTTCCAATGCAATGTGATCTAATGCATTTTAACAAAAAGAACACTTTGAGACCAAAACTAAATAAACGCAAATCTCCTTAATGAAGGATGAAGGCAAAAGGGATGCAAACAAACACTAAGAATGCAACCGTTGTTTCAAAATACTTTGTGACAAAATCCCTCAAAAGTTGACAAGACATATGCGGTCAAACACAAAAAGGACTTCCAAAGCAAGAGATCAAAACAAGGCATTCATCCCTTTTACATCAAACAATCATAGAAAGAAGACATTCCAAATAATGAGCAATGTAATCTATGCTCATACAGAGGAAAGACCCGAAGGGAAAGACACACTGGTGAAGGATTAAGGAAAAAAAACTCAATTTTCATACACCCTGAAAGTGGCCCGACTTGTACATTGGCAACTGGCGCCACTTGGCGCGAATTTTACTTGAAAACTAGCGCCAATGGCCAATTGGCGCGGGTTGCTAACTGACAACAAGCGCCAATGCCTGAAAATGAAAAAACAAAGAATTTCTCCCAACCAAGACCAGACTTCCCACTTCAAGCTGAATCTAAAACAAACCCAGAAGCAAAGTACTGACCAAAAGAAGCTTCCGAACAAGGGTAACCCTACCACCTACAGGAAATGGCGCGACTGTCTGACTGTAATCCGTGCCAGACAGGGGATGGCGCGAGTGATAAACTAACAACCTGCGCCAACTGGCGCGACTGTCAGGGCTAAACTCGCGCCAATAAAGCCAACTATGAAAAGGTGAAAATTCGGAAAAGCAGAGGTCAGATCTGATCCTCTGGGGGCTGAACCAAAAGCCAAAACACAAAAAGAACCCAACCCAGAAGGTTCATCAAGCAAGGAAAAAAGATCAAAGCGAAACAATCATAAACGAGACAAGGAAAACCGGACGATCCCCAGTGGAGTCGCCAACTTGTTGAGGAGGTAAATCCCCTCTGCGGACAGAGGCGATCCCTACTAGCCCAGCAGGGGTCTAGCAACAAACAAACAATGCTATGATGCAAGCTCCTAGTTACGAATGAAAGACTTGGGATAAGAGCCTACCTGGATTCCAACGCTAGATCTGAAGAAGAGATGCCCCCGTCCTTCAGCCCTGGCAGATCACAATCCTTCCGCGATCTCCGCGGATGAACACCTGCACACAGAAGAAACGAACAGATACAAGCATAGGAACCAGCATACGTAACTAAAAATCGGTCAGAAAAGATATTACTCGCATTAACATGATGGAAAAAGGAGTGGAACCATAATCATGGTCATCTATTAAAATGATAAACGAATAGAAGTTACAACCAAGTTCTGACGTCGCAGCTTCCTTCGAACGGGTCTCCGGTCGTCCACGTCTCGCAAAGCTCGCCAAGGAAAAGGAAACCTCTCCAGAGTCTCGTAACAATGGTCTCCTCGCTTGAATGGGCCTTAAGGGAAAGAAGGGATTCTTTACAGCACAAAGGCACTTGGGAATAGGGAGATGCAAAGCTTCAGCACTTCAAGACTTTCAGCCCTTCAGCTCAGGCCTTGTTTGCTGTCAGTGGATGAAGACTATGCTATCAGAGAGGAGGTTTGGATGCAATAGTGGAAGGGAGGCCTTATCCTTTGGGAGGTTCCCCATAAGGTGGAAACAAGAGGCCAAAGGAGGAAGGCCGTGGTTATTCAGGCGAAACCACTCCTGATGACTCATCCACGAAGTTGTTGTAATCGAAACTTCGCCTCTTTTTAAAAAACTTTCCATAAACAGAGTGGCGCGGGTACAACACTGGGACAGAGCGCCAATTGGCGCGGGCTCAGTGTTAATTTTCCCCCATTGGCGCGAGTACATAACGGGCTACCAGCGCCAATGCAAAAACATGTGTTTTTAGGGGTCTGTTCAGGAAATGATAAACAGGAGAAATGTTGTCCTCATGGAAAGGGATGCAATGAAGGTATTTTCAAGGCTTGACATTGCTCACAGGTCACATAATGGGTCCTCCATTGTGCGGGACGGGGAATGGTAAGGACGGTGACAAATTACTGTGTAACACATTGGTTTACCTAGGTCCAAAGGAAACAGTGTCATCATGGTGTTAGTTGATAAAAATTCCAAGTATGCACACTTTTATGCATTATCTCATGAATTTAAAGGAAGTGCAATTGCTACTAAATTTAAGGAAACAATTCAAAAGCTACATGGAAACCCAAAAATGATTGTAAGGGGCAGAGATCCCATTTTTACTGGAATTTTTGGGACATAATATTTTTCTTGTTTGGCTACTCAACTAGCGCATAGATCATCTTATCATCCTCAATCCAGTGTTAAAACTAATATAGTGAAAAAAAATTTGGAAGGATATCTTTGTTGTTTTGTATCTGATAAACAAACACAATGGGTCAAGTGGTTACCTATGGATGAATTGTGGTATAAAATTTCCTTCCATACTATAGAAAAAATGACCCCATTTATGGCACTTTATGGATATCATCCACCGTCCATCACATCAACTTGAAGAGAAAATTCTAAGGTTCAACCAGTGGAATATTACATCGAGCATCAACAATAAGTTCTCCAACTCTTAAAGGATAACCTAAATTTGGCAAAAAATCGAATGAAATAGCAGGAATATCAAAATCGCAGTGAGAGAATATTTGATGTAGGAGACTGGGTATTTTTATGGCTACAACCATACAAACAAATGTCACACAAGCAAGCTAAGAAGGATAATAAATTATCTCGAAATTACTATGGTCCTTACAAGGTGTTGCGAAATATTGGTACTATGGCATACAAATTAGAGCTTCCTGCTTATTCTTGAGTGCACCCAGTTTTCCATGTTTCATTCTTAAGGAAGGTTATAGGTGACAAACATCCTGCTCTAACAATATTTCCAGAAATTGATGATGAATGAAAAATCATATAGGAACCTGAGAGAGCCATGGAAACAAGGACTCAACAGTTATGAAATTGATCAATTTTAGAGTATCTCATCATGTGGAAGAACTTACTCATTGAGGATTCCATATGGGAGGATGATAATTTTATACAGAAGCATTCAGAGCTACTCAAGCGTTTATGGAAACACTTTTTTGAAGGAGAGGGGCATGTTAGGTCCCTATATTGCTAGTGTAGTACCTTATTATTGTTAGTGTAGCCCACTTATTGTTATTATTGTACCCTTGTAGACCCTATATTGTTGTTATTATGCCCCATAAAAGCCACTATTATTATTATGGTGCCCTTACATTATTATTATTATGCTGACTTTGATTATATTGTGACCCCATGGACTCCTATATATATAAAGGAGGTTTTGTAATTTGTATCATCCAACAATTATTCATGTATGTAATGTAAAGGAGGTTTCCCCTTCGAAGTGGCTGATTTCTAAGGAGTTGACCTCAATTTTCTTCTATTTTGGAAGCTGGTTTCATAAAAAAAAACATCAAGGATAATGAGGAAAAATAAAAACCTTTTTCCTTTTAATCATTAACCCAACCATTGAGACACATTGGATAATTTGATTGGACATGAACCTTTTATTTTGAAAAATATGATGGGAATTCACTCTTTTATTATGATGAAGAGATTACCATGTTATTAACATGTAGAACAATAATTTTGTGCCAACCAATGCCACCTATATCACTTATCTTATCTCCTACCCAACACTGTAGTTGTGTCATTGGTGTATATAGTAATATGTTATCGACCTAGATTCCCATAAGTCACATCACATATGTGATATTTCGGGGGGGGGGGGGGGGGTGTGGTGGTGTTATGATGGTTGATTTAGAAAAACTATTAGGGATCCTTCACATAAATATTTATTTGGTCGGTTTCCAAAATTTGAATCACTCAAGCATGACTTTAGACCCCCGAGTCCCCTCCTTCCATTAAATGTTATACACATAGGGGGGCCTATATGGCTTCTTTACTGCCAATAAAAAAAAAACAATGATGTGCTCTCAAATTTGCGTGGAAATTAAAATTGGGTGGTAGAGTGAAAAATATTCCCTTTCTGATAAAAATATTACTTTTTGAAATAAGTAAACAAGGCATAAATACAAAAAAATTAATTAATGTTACAACACCTTCAATGCTAAATCAGGAAGAGGACCAAACCACACCTTTTTAAAGAGGATTTAGAGAAATAATCTTAACCAGAGATGATAGAATATATATTTTTGCATGAAAGGTATACAACTACAAGACACATGTAGCATCATCTTTGGAAAATCGAGTTAAAAGGATAGCTTCCAAATAAGGCTAAATGGTACTCTAGTGAGAAGGTAGAGGAAAAAATTCCTCACCTCACTCAGTAAATTATTTTTGGGATGAAGGCCCTCCAAAAATATGGAGGTATGATCTGATTTATATAAATATATTATTTTTCGTCTATCATGATGATTTTAGAGTAGAAATTTTGGAGGAATCATCTTACAAGGTCATTTTCAGCAATGGTCCTAGTCTGGAAAATTTCGATGAAAAAATTTAACAGTCATTTTGAAGATTGAAAATACTATTTTTTATGCACTCAACCTTACTATGGACCTATATTCCATAATTTCTAGCAACACAATAATCACCTTAGTTAGAGCTCAATCAGAAATTTATGCCTCCTAGAGTTGACCTATCAAAAGTGACCAACATACTTTGAGAGGATGTGATGCCAACCTCTATTACTCATGGAAAATGGGATTTACAAATGATATATCTTAAGAAGACTCTCAAATTTTTGTTTGTAACTCACGTTGAGGATTTAATGGGTCACATTTAACCCCTATTTGGTTATTAAACTATATTATAACCAAACTACTAGGAGGAAAAGGGGCTCCATTCTATTTGTGTGCATTTTATTTCATAGTTTAGAAAATTAGTTTAGAGTCAATAGAGAGAGAAAAAAAATATGGTGTTTGTGATATAAAAACCCATAAACCGCATGTCTCACTTATTTTGTGCTTACTTCCATTTCAATTTAAAGAAAGTGGGAGTAGATCAACCTCACCTACCAGTTGTGTTTTATGCCATAAGGATTTATAAAATAATATCTTGTGTTCATTGTGTCATATGATTTTTATTTATTTTTCTCTATTTTCCATATTTTATCTATTGCATTCATAATCATAACAAAATAATTAAAAAATCCAAAAATATAGGGAAAAAATTTTCCTCACTGTAAATTTTGAATTTTCAAATATATTTTATTAGATCTGTCATGATGAACTATCTAGTGGAATATTCATGGTAGTATATCAATAAATCCAGGTTCCATAGTAGTAACATAAGGACTATTATCCCTAAGAGATGTCACCCTAGTATTAAAGGGATTCCCTGATTTTTGGTTTCTGGTAGGACCAAAGGGTGCACCAAGGGGAAATCCTCCTAGAAAAAAAGGGATAACATAAACACTAAGACCCTAAGGGTAGAATTCAATTTCAGGGACATTTTTCCCCACCCCTAGTCCATTTCAAGGAACATGAGTGTTCCTTATAAAATATGACTCTTCTATAGCTTTATTTTCCTAATGCTTAGGAAATATCTAAAAATATTTGTTCCCCTAAAAATGCAATAGAATGAAATTTATCTATTATTAGAGTTCCATCCAAAAGAAGACCCATCATTGGGTGTAAATGAACTTCCTACTGAAATAGTAGGACCAAGGGATAGTACCCCAATATTGGATGACAATACAAGGATCAATCCTTCAATAGTGGATGTTTGTCTACTACTCATAGCGGTACTAGATCCTTCATCAAAATTGAATAAATGGACCAATGTCATTGTTGTTGAGGTACTTACATTGGTTGTAATAAAGGGTGAAATAGTGAACTTAGGTTAGTCTCTCAATAAGAGAAATTAGAGGTTATGGGTATGTTTTGGATGAAACCTATGCAACTTGTTGATGGCATTAAAGTTACCTCATGCGCACCTCTAGTGACAATAGGAGTTGACATTCTAGATTCCACCACCTAGTGTACACCAATCACATTTAACTCTTGGTAAGGACTTTGCAACCAAAATGACTAATTCCAATTTTCACTGCCACCTAAGAGGATGGGACCAAGGGGATGAGTTAAGGACTAGAATAAGGTGGTGGAATTTCATTAACTACTTCTGGAACTAAGTGTTCATCCCCTTGAGAACTAATAATAATCCCATGAAATATAGGTAATTATAACTCTAACTATACTATCAGTTCAATGATTCCTTTACTGTGAGGCGGATCCTCCCGTTTAGATGGAAGGCCTCATTTTCTATGGGAATGACATATACTAAACTAAGCCATTGTGCAAAACAAGGTTGTACAGTAAAAACACATCAGCACCTATGGGAAATTAGACTTAGACCAAACATAACTCTTAACAAATATAAGAATAAGAACAAGTTGAAAAGTAGCTCAAGGTTCCTTCCATTGGTTGGGCCTCAATGATAATGGCCTAAGTCAACTATGAGGGTATGAGAGGAAGTTAAATGAGCTCATGATTAATTTCTCAATTCCTCACACAAGTACCCTTTACTATTGTTTGGTACCTCTTGGGGGATTTGAGTAAATTTTAACCAATTTCTATCTTGGCTACTATAAGAAAATCCCACACATTGTAACCTTTGTAGCTTCCATAAAAGGAAATAAATTATGGTTTCCACCTATAGCCAAAAAATTATCGAGAACAACTGTGGCATAGATCCACACATGTTGATAGGGTAACTAAGCCTGAATATTCCCAAATGAAAGTCCTATATGCGAATAGGCCACATAAATATAATCTAAAGAAGTCTTGATATTACTCCATGCACCCCAATGTGATCTTGTGCTTGACCCCTATGTTAGAGGGGATTTTAGAGTAAGAACTTGGAGATAAATAGATATTTAGTCCTTAGCTCAGATTTTATTTTTAAGTTTTATGGCCTTGGAAGGTGAACTCTCCAACCAAGTCCAAGGCCATAAAATCCTAAGTTAATGTGGGCGTCCTAATGAAGAAAAATGTCTAGATTGTTTTAATTAAGTGTTTCTTTTAATGGCTTTGTTTAATGTCAAGGTAATGGAGTGAGTGTTTATATGATGTGCGTATTTGACTATTTTCAAATAAAGGTATGCAAAGTATGATTAATGAAAAAATATGTTTCAATGAAAACTATCATATAGTGAGGAAAATGATATTTTCTTTGTGTTATCTATTAAAACTATCCCCATCGCCCCCACCTTTTACACTCTTAGCACTCAACTTCTTATCTGAAGTAAAACAACCCAACTTGTAATAAAAAGGAAACAAAATAAAAAATTGAAATACCATAATACCCACTCAGTAATAAGAAAACAATCAAAGGAGTGATCAAGGAGTAGAGAATATTGGGCATACTATACAACAAGAAGAGAAAAAAGAGATTTTGGGATAATGGAAGCATAAATGTACCCAACCCTAATGTCTCTGTAGGAAATCAAACCCATCACTAAGTCAAAACTCCTTAAAAATATCACAAATTAAACTTATCCATGTGGTTATGAATTTTGATGACAATTTATAAGCTCTTATGAATCAGATATAAACACTAAAGAATATTTGGGCATAAAAGTTGTAGAAAACTCAAAATAACTAGAAAAATCCTTAGAAAAACCTTACAACATAGGTAACAACACTCAAAATATGAGTTACAAGAGCATTGCAATGCTCCTAGTATACCATCAAGGAGGTTTTATCGGGGTATGAATGCTATGTCTACAGTGCACATGAGTTTGATCAAGGAACTTGGCCTAAATATTTAATTTTCAGAAAAATCACCAATCCTAGTTCCTACAAGGACCCTAAACACTACTTGGAAATAGGAATAAGTGGCAATGATTGAAAAAAATCAATAAAAAAAATGAAAAAAATAAGGAGCTAAAGTTTTAAATATTAAATCTCTAGTGGAATCACAAATTATAATTTCATATATCATTTTTCTATTATCAGATAGTCTTGCCCATAAATATACCCATTGCTATGTGATGGACATTTGTGCATATATATTACCCCAATGAATTAGATATTCGTGCATTTACAAAAATGGAAGAATGATTCTATCTCCCTGAGCCCTTCTCTTAACCTACTCTATCATAAACATGTAACACACATAAGTGCAATGGGGAGAAACATTGACATTATATTAAGAAGACACTAGCAACACATGCTAGTCTCTTGAGCTCATTGATGAGAGCCTCTTCCCCTCATCTATGCTCATAGTCAAGCTCATCATAAGGAAAAGTATTATAGTCACTTTGGAAACATGATATTACTTTCACTCTTTCTCTCTTATTTTTTACTCCTACAGTTGATGCTTATTTATAGAAAATTTGAGAATTTGGGGTGGATGAACCTAGACCTTTCAGATTTTTTTGACATGGTGTTTTCATCCTTATCCTCCTTTTGATTTTTATTCTTTCCTTTTCAAACCTTATCCTCTAGATCCATAAACTCTAGCGAGTTCAACACTCTCAGTTTGAAGGACAAGAGTGTTCAGCACCTCTTAATAGTACTTTGAGACTATTTTAATTCCCTTTTCCATTATACTAGGAGTGATAAAGGACTAACATGGCCTATTTTCAACATTTTTCCATGTGGCGAGTGAACCATCTCAAGCTCACTTTGCAAGGATTATCAACTAGTTTCGGGAAATGTCAAATTAAGCTATAACACAAATCGAAACTATTGGTATCACTTTACTTAGCACGACATATTTCCCATCAATATAATGACGATGATGATGTTTAAAGCTTCTACATCATATTCAATGTCATGTTATAAGGTATTGAAACCTTATTTAACTGAATAAAAATTTTCCCCTATATATCTTTCTTTCAACAAAAAAAATACAATCATTATATGATAAAGAAACTAGAAATATTATATTAATTTATCTCTTACACTAAGGAAGTTCGTTTACTCATCCTTAAGGTTATTTAATTACAAACAATATCTATATTATCAAAAATATTATCACAACTCTACACCTTTCTAAGAGAAACTCCAACATTTATTTCTTTGAAATTTTTTTAAATAACATACTCATCACTCTTCATGTTATCCTCGATATCCACCCAACACATCATAACCAAAAGAGACAAAATGAAGCTACTACTACAATATCCTTTACCATCACCTAATAAACATAGATGAGTTTAGAACATTTCATTTTAAATAGTCAAGCTTGATTACACAGAGTTTACATGATTAGATTTTAAGCAATCAAGCTGGAATCCTATAACATAAAAATATTTAAATACTTCCTAAGTGGGATTTGTATCTACTTCTTATTTTTACATTCTTTCTCATAAATAATAGTATGGATCCATGGTAAGTTCCACTAGCACAACTATTAAAGGATGCGCTTCTATTTCTTCAGTCGATGGTTGTGCCCTATGTTAGGGGAGGCGACTTGCTAAAAAATCTAGTTAGGTAATGGCTCGGGTGGCCTAGGTTGAGTGCAATAGCCAAGTGAATTTTACAGCTTAGATGCCCTTTAAGTTACAACTCCTTAAGCCACAAGTCAACCCTGGAAGATTACAAACAACTTGACAAACATAACAAATATTATAGTTTCATCAATCCTTTCTCTAGTAACATCCCATGCTTACCCTTTCCCCGGTCAGTAATGATTTCCAAAAATATTGGATGGTGGTAGAACCATTGGCATTTAGGCATCATAGTTTATGTTTTACAAGTGCATAGGTAGTTAACCATTTCTATCAGAGTAAATATCTTAACTTATTATTGCGAATTTGCATCAGCAATGATGAAGAAATGATTACAAACATGCTTTGTTGTATTTGAAGAAGGATGGCCAGTTGTATTTGACAGGATAGACTGACTTACCAATTCCCATATTGATTGTCAACTCTCAATTATCAAGAAGTGCTATAAAATAGGAACATCGCTTTCTTTCGGGTATAGATGAGTTTAAGCTAGATATCACATATTTATGTAAAATCTCAGAATAAATCACTCACTTTAACTTACCCATTTTTACCTTATGGATATATAAGTATTTATGTGTTTTTAAAAAATAAGGAGAGACTCATTGCTTTGTAACTCTATTTTTTATTGTTATTTGTTTTTTTTTAGGGTTATGGTATAATGTAATAAGATAGATTTATAGTTTTTTATATGGAACTTGAAATAACATGCATTTGTAAATAAAATTAAAATATTCACTAAATAAAAAAATAATGTAAATTATAATAAAAGGTGAAAGTAAGTTAATTTTAATTAAAAGTATTATAAACTATTTGCAACTTTATTTTTACCAAGCTTGCTCAATTTTTTTTTGAGTTTTAGCTTCATTTTATTTTTTGTCTTGGCAATACTGGTTGGGAGCTATGTTATGTAATATCGATGTTTCCATAGAAAAAAAAAAGACTAGAAAGAGAACGATATAGAAATTTAGTAACATTTTTTTTAAATTCTAAGTAAAAATTTTATTCACTCTAAAAAGAGGTTTGCACTTCAAGGGATTTGACTCTTCTATGTACGTAATAAATCTAGAGTTAAGCTGGATCTACACTTAATCTAAAAAGAAGTTGCACACTTCAGATATATTGATATATGTAGATAGATTGTTAGGTCCCTATATTACTAGTGTAGTATCTAATTGTGTTAGTATTTCCCCCCTTATTGTTATTGTTGTACCCCTATAACCCCCATATTGTTATTATTTTTCCCTTACATTATTATTCTTATTTCGGCTAGGATTACATTGTGGCCCCACGACGATTAAATTGTGACCCCATGGACTCCTATATATAGAGAGGAGGTTTTGTCTTTTGTATCATCCAAGAATTTTTCATTCATGTAATGTATTGGAGGTTGCCCCCTCAAAGTGGCTTGATATCTCTTTTCTTCTATTTTTTGAGCTGCTTTCACAACATTTGGTATCAAAGCTTTGGATTCTATAGTTTCGCTGATCCAAACAAGTCATCATGGAATTTTCTCTATAACCTTTTTTTATACAAAGGTTCAAAAGATAAAATTTCTAGAGTGCGAAGCCGAAATTCTGAGGAACATCATCACAAAATTTTATATCTTGGTTCACAATATTGTCAGAGATATGATATGTGGAAGTAAGGGCTTTTTATAGGCTCCTGAATTTAACCTAAACAGGTCATCATGACCTTTTCACTATAATTTTTTTTTCTACGAAGTTTCAAAAGCTCAAATTGTTAGAGAACGAAGCTGAAATCCTGAGGAACATCTTCGCAAAATTTCAGAGCTTGGTTCGTAATAGTTTTGGAGATATGATCTGTGGAAGTTAGGTATTTTTTAGGCTCCCGAATTTCATCTCGAAGAGGTGATTGTGGGAAAGCTTCATAACTCTCTCTCTGAGCATCGGATTGGAATTCTGTAAAAAGTGACTAGAAGAACATGAAATTTTGTTTCTTGTCTATAAATGTTAGAGCCAAAGGAGCAAAAAATGACACGTGGCAAGTCATAAAAGTTTTCTCTACCGAAGTAGTCCATAATTAGGTCATTGTGGGAGATTTGACATAACTTTGTCTTGAAGAATCCAAATCAAGTTATACCTATGGCATTTGAAAGAAGCTTCAGAGGACTACTACATTGCCAAATTTTAGATATTGAAGATCTGAAATCACAGATATAATTCAGTTTCAATATCGAGCTCCTCAAAAGCAAGAAAAAGGTATGTATTTGGTTTTTAAAATTGCATAACGTTTGTTTGAAAAAGCAGTTTGAAGTGATTCCAAGGGAATATTTTAGATTTTTTATCAGTATTGGGTTCTATAATGCCTCCAAAAAATAATTCCATACCCATTAAGCCCTCAAAAATCTATACTATGACGCATGAAGAGGAAGAATTACAGTATGAGATATGAAAATTACGGTACCAAGTGCAACAAATTTCCATCTAACAAAGAGCAACTAAAGATGACATAGATGGTTTAAAATTCGAAATGGATGCTAAGTTGGATGGTCTGAAGAATTAAATAATAGCTAATATGGATGATAAATTAGTGGAATATCACATCGAGCATCAAAAAACAGTTCTCCAACTCTCAAAGGATAACCAAAATTTGGTGCAGAATCTAATGAAACAACAAGAAGATCAACATCACATTGAAAGAAGTTCTAAAGCAGTCACAGAAACAAGAACTCGACAAGTATGATCAAATTCAGAGTATCTCAACAAGTGGAAGAACTTTCCTCTGAATATTCCACATGGGAGGAAGATAATTTTATGCAAAAGCATCAAGAAAGAATCAAGCTTTGAGGATGACACTTCTTTGAAGGAGAGGGGCATGTTAGTTCCATATATTACTAGTGTAGTCTATTATTGTGTTAGTATAGCCCCCCTTATTGTTATTGTTGTACCCCTATAACCCCCATATTGTTATTGTTGTGCCCTTACATTATTATTATTAGTTCGGCTAGGATTACATTGTGGCCCCATGGACTCCTATATATAGAGAGGAGGTTTTGTCATTTTTATCATCCAAGAATTGTTCATTCATGTAATTTATTGGAGGTTTCCCCCTCGAAGTGGCTTATTTCTAAGGCGTTGATATCTCTTTTCTTCTATTTTTGGAGCTGGTTTCCCAACATAGATCCTGAGCTAAAATCGATCTACACTTACTCTAAAAAAAGTGTTTTCACTCTAGCGATTGATCCCTATAATCACATGATATATTTGAACTTAAAATGGATATGCTCTTGTTTACACATATTAAGATTAACGATCATTTTATTGAGTTAATTTTTTCTTAAAATAAAGATCTTGTAAAAGTTCACATTTCATGTAAAAAATGAGCTTCAAAATAAAAAATTAACTAAAAAAATTAACTTTATAAGAATCAATAGGATTTAAGATGATGGTGCAATCAATAGAGGTAGATACTTTAGAGGAAAAATAGGAAAACTATTTTTTTTAATCTTATATGTCTACTAAAATGTGAGGTGTAGATACCCGTTTGGTGTGGAATCAAATTCCGCATCTAACAAGTAGAAACTCTTCATAATTTTGAGTAGACCCACATTAAAAAATTGAAAATACATGGAAAGTCATGTTAGCACATTTTTTCATGTATTATCAATCTTTTTCAATCTAGTTCTACTCAAAAGTATGCGAAATCAGTGCAGGTGTCTACATTTGACATTTGAGTAAATCTATTAGGAGATAAGTAAAAAAAAATATTAAAAAATAGTTTTCTCTTTTTCATTAAAAGTCGATAAATTTTATTTTATTAACTATTTTTTTATTATTTTGCATGGGAGGCCCATTTTAGACCTCAAAATTCCCATAATGATATTGTTAACAATATTTTTTTTTTTTAACATATGAACCAATAACTCATTGAAATGATCTAAACTAGTTCTAGGATCAAACCTGATAGCTTTGATTGTAAGTCAAGAGTATATTAAAATCTTTCAAGTGAGATATATCAAGAACTTGTGAGTTAGTAAGGGCTAAGACATCCCAGGTCATACTGGGGTGGACCTATATCCTAGGAGTGCGTATCCTTCTAGCCTTGTCACGATAGACCAACATGTCACTCATTGGAATTGAACGGAAGTGGAGAGGAGAATAAATACTCCACATTTTTACTAAAGGAATTATTCTTGAACCAAGGTGGAGAGGATAATAAATACTCCACATTATTACTAAATCATGTATTTATTTAATAAACATTTCATTTTTTCTCAGAATGGAAAAATGACTTCTTGGAGTACCCTATCTTTAGTTGTGGGGAGAATATCTCTAATATTTGAGGGTACATCTATGTATAATATAAGGTTTTACCCCACAATCCATTTCACTAAAATTATTATCCTAAAATTTAAAAGAAAAAATACTTTAATATTAAGGTAAACAAATCCAATAAGAATTGTAACTTTTTTAAATACTAATTAGAATTACACATATCCTTCATACTAAGTAGTGAACTATTAAAATATTTTACACATCTCCCTTATATTACATGGTTGAATTCATGAAGACAATATATACCTTTGATTTATATGTGGGCAAATGCGTAAATATGGGTTACAATTTTGGTCCAAATCTGCCAAAGAAATTTCAATTTTTCCCTCTTTTATCGAATTGAAGCCCTAAAAAGTCATATACACATTGTGAATTTTGATTAAGAGTAAAAATTCTATATATGGAGAATTATGTTGTTTCCCTAATCATATATTTTGCCAAAAAAAGTGTGTTGTATAATCTCTAAATTTTCCATTAAGTGCAATAGTTGTCCCTACAAATGTTTACACATCTTAAGAGGTATTCATGTGTTTGTGTAGCATAAGTTAGTCTAAAATGTCTAATTTAAAATATATATAGGAGCATGATCTATGTTGAGACAACTAAGTTTTTTATATTTAAAATATATTTTTTATGCAAAACTATATTTTTTTATTATTTTTCGTAGTTGGTAAAGTAATATTTCAATTGCATTTTGGAGATATATGTGCTCGCTTAAAAAAAAAAAAATCAGCTCTTTAAATAAGTTTAAAAACCAAGAATACCCTTCTTAATAATACTCATAAACAAATATAGTTGTATTTTTTGAATTTTTTTAGTTTTGGATATTTTATGTTATTGATATTTCATTGACCTCCTTTGAAATTGTCCAAACAAAATTCAAGCATTATGTTTAAAACAAATTATATGAAAAATATCATATGAATTGAAAATGTCAAAATCATATGCCATTGGATAGAGGATTATTTCAAGAATCGAACATGATATGTCTACCAATTAAGGACAAATTCTTCCATAAATTCATTAGGGCACAAAATGAGGTTGCAAAGAAATCTTCAGAAGGGGTGTTAAATCTATGATTTTTAGGACCTCAGGAGATCGATTGAGTGCTTGATTTTAAAACTCAAATAGTTTGATTGAGGGTTTAAGAAACCCATAATTGAGCTCTTAACATGGTTAAATAAAGGATCGATCTAGCTTTAAATCCGAATATAGCCTACAAATCGATCTAACTTTAAGGCTAGATCTAGCCTATATCTAGATCTAGATTTAAGGATCAATCTAGCCTATAACTAGATATATCATTAAGGTTCGATTGAGCTTTAACACACCATCGAGCAATGCTTTTTAATTCCGTGCCTAGGTTGTATTGGTTGGAAATTTCAGAAACATGGCTTGATCAAGCTCCTAACCTCGGGTTACATTGTTTAAGCTCAAATGAAACTCAATCAATGACTCAAATATTGCTCAATCAAGCACTCAAAATGTCCCAATCAAGCTGTTAAATTTTATCCAAAAGGTGCCCTCGCAAAATTTTTTAACCGAACTCCATGTGCTCACCCATGTTTTAAAAATAAAAAATTATTTTCAATATGTTATATCAAAATATTTTATTTAACACAGATATTAAAATATCCTATTTTAAAAATATATATTAAAACATTTTATTTATAACAATATTTTTGTATTTTTTATTACTAATTTTTTTTTCTCTCTAAATTTAAGTTTAATTTAAAAATATTTTAATTAAATGAATATTCAAATAGTTTATTTATGACTATCATTGAAATATATATTTTTTAATTATTAATATTTTTTTCTTAAATATGAAGTAACTTCTTTTGAGTATGAAAAGATCACACATCTTCATGTAAAAAGTGCTTATATTATATAGTCACTTTAATTATTGTAAATTTTTTTATTATCAATCTAACTATATAACTTTTATTTATTTGAATTGCATCTTTTTTTTGTAAGCTTGGAAGAACTACATCTTCATCTTCATCTGATATATCACTCCAATCCGAACATGACTTTACATAAAGGAGTGCTTTAACATAACACCGTATCAATGTCAATCCAAGAAACCATGAACTATTTGAATTACATTTTGAATATATAATTCTATCAATACCCTAAGTATCAATAGAAAACTTGAACTATACAAACTACAAATCATAAAATTAAATGCACAAAAGAAAGAAAAATGTAAAAGAATTAGTTTATGTTTGGTTAATATAATATGAAACTTTAACCTTTCTCAACATCTAATATATATCTGAAATGCACATTGAAATTTTTTATTTTTATTTTTTTTAAATGTAAAAAATAAAAATAAATATTTAAAAATATATTGATTCAATTATAATTGACATTAATTTTTTTATTTTATTAAATTTTTAAATGCTATATGTAATTTTGTGTTCATCATAGATAAAATTATTCGTCTTTATAATGAATAGTAAAAAGCATACAAATAAATTAATAATAATAGTCACATTAAAATTACTTATATTTACATTGATATGAATAATAAATAATAATAATAAAATTATATTCTATCAATATTGAATTTGTAAAAAATATATTAATAAATTAATAATATTAATGACATTAATGTCACTTATTATTATAAAATTATATGATAATCAACCTTCAATTTGTCAAAAAAAAATATATTAATAAATTAATAATAATAACGACATTAAAATCACTTATATTTACATTTATTTGAATGATCAATTATAACAATAATAAAATTATATCGTAATCAAAATTGAATTTTTGTTATTTAATCTTTCAACACCTATCAACTTCATTATTAAAAAGAAGAAACATTATACTTAATTTCATTTTATTTTATGTTTTTTAAGTTCGTAGTCACCGAGTTGCCTCATCATCTTAAATATAACTAGATAGCTGTCATTCAACATTTAAAGGAAGAAGTACACTTAATTTGATTTTATTTTACGTTATTTAAGTTCGTAGTCAACGAGTTGCCTCAACATCTTAGATAAAACTAGATAGCTCATTCAACATTTAAAGGAAGAAGTGAACGAGTATTCTCATACTTCTAAGTTATTTTTCTGTATATAAAAAGATAGCTTTAAATGTGTTAAGACTTTATGTATTGAGTGTATAAGAGTGAATTGTGCCCGACACCTCCCACTCTTAAGAGATTTTAGTGTTGGATAAGGTTAGTAAGTTCTAATACTCATTCTGTAAGATTTATAGTAGATGTATATTCTATGCTCTTTACAACTAAATTTCATTTTTACAAATTAGATAAATTGATTTTTAGAATAAGTGTGAACTTTTAATATGCATCATAACAATCCATATGTTATGATACATTTTATATTAAAAAAGTGAAATAAAAATCTTAAGAAATAATTAAATTATAAATTTATTTTAATTATTATTATTATTTGTAATTTTATTGTAGTTATGTTTTTTTAAAACAATATCTTTAAAATAGGTGTCATTTTTTAATATGCATTACAATCTAAATATGATAATATATTTTATATTCTTGATGATGAATCACACTGGTTGGTTCGAAAGGTGTCGACTACGTTCCATTGCATGTGATTAAAGAATTTTTACTAATTTATATGATGGATCACAAAAGCTTAGATTCCAAAAATAAAAAATCTTAAAAAATAATTATATTATAATTTTATTTGAAATTATTATTATGTGTATTACTTATAAAATATTAATATATGTTAAATATATATTTTTTTAAATGATATATAAATAATTGATAAACTTTAATGGCCATGTATAAGCTATTTTTTTTTTTTTAATATTTAAATAAATAAATTTATCTATCATAATCTATTTTAAATTAGCAAAATAAAAAATAATATTAAAAATTCATCAAATTTTAATTTAATTATTATTATTAATGATAAAAATAATTAATATATAAATTAAATTTATATATGTTAAAAAAATATTACTAAAAAAGCATATAAATTAAATAAGAAATATTAAATAAAAATAACAATTAAATATTATTGCGCGTTTCACACCAGTATTAAACATAAATATGCTTATTTTTTTAATAGAAACTCTAATCTCAATTTATTTCTTTGAATGAAAATTACATAGCATGCTGATCCCTCTTCATATTCATATTCTCCTTGATATGTACAAAGCCAATCACACTACCATGAAACTGACACCGGAAATACCACACGGGGAAAAATGAAGCTACTACGACAATATCATTTATCGTTAGATGACAAAAATGGGAGGAGCAACTAACGGTTGATTTAAAGTGGTCAAACTGAAATCCCCTAACTTTATAGATAGTTTAAAATTTATTATTTTAAACACACTATGTTTTAAAGAAATGAGAATTATATTATTGATATTTTAAAAATTATTATCTTAAATACATGATATGTTTTAATGAAGTCAGAATTATATCCCATTTGCATGTATGTAATCTTGCTTGAAATATTAATCTCTTTTGTTCTGATAAATACTATTATGATTTCCTGAATCATCGTGTGTTTAATATTAATTAAACCACCAACGGATTTCAGCCTGTCTCGGGTCAAAAACAATTACTAAAACACTTGAAGGTGGTAGACCCATTGGTCGGAGACGAGGTTCAGCTAGCACTGTTTGTGTTGTTGAGGTAGTTAACCATTGCTGTCGAGTATAGAGGTTATCTTATTATTGCCATCATCGATGGCGACACTAAAGAATGTAAACAACATTCTTTCTTGTCTGTGAAGGAATGGATTGGCTAAATGGATAAGTTCCAACATGCATTTATGTGTTTTTAAAAGTTAAGTATGGATTAATTACTTTGGAATTACATATTTTATTAATCCATCTTAAAGGTGATGTATAATTTTATTCTTTGGTATTTAAAATATATATTTTTTAATCTTTCTCACACAGACATATATATTAAAAAAACACGACTAATTATAAGTAAAAAAAATAAATTAACTTATAATATTATAAAATACTAATAATTTTATTTTCTCTGGGGGTTGTGCTATTTGATATCTCTTTTTCTCTAAAAAAAGACTTTGGTTCAAAAGGGAACGCTATAGAAATTTATCAATTTGACGTAAAGAAAGTATAGACACATTGATTCAAAAGGTAGCCATATATAAATTTAGCAATTTGAAGTAAAGAAAATATGCACCTCTAGCCTCATGATAGATTTGAAGCTAATATATATCTACACTTACTCTAAAAAGAAGGTACTATTTGATCTCTCCAAGGCATGATAAATTTAAAGTAAAAATAAATCTATGTTGGTTTACTAAAGTTTTGGAGAACAAAAAAATGTGAAGATTCATTTTTCTTTTTATTTTGTTTCATTAAAATATTTTTTCTCAAAATTAGAGAGATATTAAAAAGTTCGCATCTTTTATTTTTAAGTGTAGAGATTTCGTAAGGTAGATTGAACATCTATCCTAGGAGGTGCCTACCCTACAAGCCTTGTTACAAGAGGCCAACATGTCACTTGTGGTAATCAAACCTAGAAAGATAAAATAACAAACAATACATATTCTTATGGAAGAAAATGTTCTCTTTTAAGGAATGTAATATTTTTTAGAGTAGCTTTTTCTATTGACTTCCCTTTGAGCACCCCCAAAAGGTGACATATAAGAATTACATTTTAGAGTACCCACATCTTACTTAGGTTCCAGTATTTTTAGATCCATATAAATATAATATTATATTTTATATCACAATATATTTTTCTAAAATTATTTTCATAAATATTAAAATTAAATTTTCTTTAATGTCAAGTTAAGACAAATTCAATACAAATTGTAGATTTGTTAAACGAAAGTCAGAATTATATATCACCTTCATATTAAGAAATACATTATTAATTTCTTTATATATATATGTCTTATATTGAATAAAGCACCACTAAAATATTTTAACTATAATAAAATGTTTATATATATATATAAATAGTCTAACTAAGAAACAAAATGTTTTTTTTGACAAAATTTGGTAATAAAATTATGACGAAGATTGTCATTTATTATTGTTTAAAATGCACTTTTACATGCATAAATGGATTCAATGCCAAAAAAAAACTTTAGGAACTTGAACTCAACCCCTTTAGGAACTTGAATTTTTCCAATTACATCAATTGAAATTGTGATTATTAAAAATCTCTACCGAATTTTAGACAAAATTGACGAAAAAATATAGGTTCAAATATATTTTTAATATCATTGTTATATTTTTTTGTCACTAATATTTTTTCTAATCCCACATGTTAAATGCATGTTATTATACATTTTCATTTCCTTCTCTATAGAGAAATTTTACATAAAAATATTATAATTAAGGTGGATATTGAAATAATTTATTCATGACTGTGATTGTCTATTTTTTTTCCCTAAAGATGAAGTATTAGCTCCACTTGAATTTGAAAGTAATAAGAAAACTCTATATGAAAAGTGTCTATAGGTATTTTAACTATTTTATATTTGGGCTTTTTGTTGTTGTGACACAACCAACCTAGTTTGCACTTGCTTATCGGCCCCTTTTATTCTCATAGAGCCTATGAGATATGGGATTTCTATAGAATTTGAACTTTGGTTTTACCATTATTATTCACTACTTGAATCTCATGATAAATTCACAAATTCTCATGACAAATCACATGATTCCCATGTAGTGAACAAATGTCGCACATAAGCCATATTTAAAACTAGAGCTTATCCTATGGTGCTTGGCTTTGCTGACCTGAACCCAAGTGACCCCAAGGATGATCGACTATCTATGATCACTAAGAGTTCCCTTTAATAAACATTCATGACCAATATAAAAGAAATGTTTATCTCGGTGAACTATGTGGGTCTCCCCCTGTTCCATAAGCAAGGGCAGGGGTGCAATTATTATCCACCATCGATTTAATTGATAGTTTATATTAATTGTGGGACGAGGACTCCCCTGTGACATAAAATAAAGGGTGGGGGTTCTCAGAGAATCATCATTTAATCCTATATGTTGAGAAACCTATGACATCCTTGCTTCATCTATGTAACAAAGCACATAACCACACAAAACGACCCTAGATTTTGGTTTTTGACACCTCCTTACTATACACCAGATTACCTACCCCCTGCTCTGATAACTTCATGACATCGACTCCTCCATTTTTAACCACTTCCACTCCCCTTGTTACTACTACTTATTGATTCCACTAATGTGGTTAAATCCAAAATTTTCCCTAGGGTCTCGATCCCCTTAATGCACCACCTAGACCTCCAATCAACAATGAGTAACTTTTGGTAGTGATATGAGAGAACAAAGGATTTTTTCCTCACCCTTCCACTAGAAATCAATGTAATCAACGAAAGGAATTAATTTTGATTCCATGAAATACACACAGTTATTTGTACTTAACAGGGAGACACTTTTCTCCTACACACACAAAGCAACAACACATGTTCAAGAAGAGGAATCAAATACATAGAGGATAACCTTAAGGGACTTCAAATTAGTTTATAAATCATAATGATATATTTACAGAGGAATGGTATAGATTGCATTCATACTTTGAAGGTGATCTCATGCTACACCTCAATCTACCGTCACCAAGCTACTCGATCTCTCTCTATCTCTCTAAAAACTACCTAGTCTCTTTATCTGCACATACATGTACGATATCCTATTGTTTAGGAAATATATGGACAAAAAAAACACGAGTTTGACATATTTCCCAACTTCTAGAAACTTCCTGCCACCTTAACCAGGGATTTGTTATGTGTACAAAGGCCCATTTGGCCAAAACACTAGCTCACCAAAACAAACTAACCACAAAGACTTTTCTAAAATCTAGACACTTTTATTTACATCAAATTGCTTAATTCTATATAAATTACATTTGAGGGAATTTAGATCCCTTTGGATAATTTCATGTCCCCTTGGGTATAGAAAAAAATGGTTGACTAAGGTTTGACGCACCTACACAACACTCCCGAGGTAGAAAATTTTATGACCTCCCTATAATATGTATTAAATTTGTGGAAATCCTCTAGGTCAAAAACTATGTGTTGCTGATTTCCACATAGTTTTCGTAAATGTTTTCTTGTTGCCTACACTTTTCTAAGATCCCATGTTTTAAATTGTTTTTATTTGCTTAGTTGATTAAATCCTCCACAACTAGCCACAATTTCATACTTTTTTCCTCTCTTTGGTAGCTCCCATACTGAAAATTTTGCAAAAATATCATGACCTACTCCTTGTTCATTATTACTCTCATTCTTCTCACTTGTATAATGTAGTGTATTACAATCAACCTTGTCTCGTAGTGGATTGTTTCCTTGTCTTCACTATACCATTTCATAGGGACCATCAACATCTTCAATTTCTTAATCTTGATGTCATCTTGTTACTAAACCAATACAGTTGATTACAACAACACTTCAAAAAGCCTGATGGATTCAGTTTCCACTTCTTTACTCCCATAACCCTTCTACTTCAACTCATTATTAGGAACCTTTTCAAAATATGTAACCCTAAATTTTGAACAATGGAGGAGGTTACCACAACAATATTTATTTTTTTCCTTGACAAAACATGAAAAATAATTATTTATAGGTGGTTTTTTATTTTCCAAAATAGGTTGCAACTCCATATCCTTTTGCTAAGAGGATTAAAATTTCAGTTTCTTGATGGAAACCTTCCTCCTCTCTCTCCTTCTCATCTTCTTTAGGAAAAACTTGATTCCATTTCATTGAACCCTATTCTCCATTAATATCAATTAAATTTTGAAATTTATCAACAAAATATCAAGATAATTTTACAATTTATACCTCCTCCTTCTTGGTTGCATTATATATATATATATATATATATATATATATATATATATACATATATACTCTCCTTCAGCCCTTAGACAATCGAACCAAAATTTTAAACCATCTTCATAGTTTAATACCACAATACCTACATTTTGTCCCTTCTCCTTTATGAGGTTTTCCTCCTCATCTTCACTTCATTTTATAATACCTTTCAATATAAGTTCTTCATCGTCCACATGGCTATACTCTCAAGCCTTTGTGAATTGTTTGCAGGACTTCTTTTGATTGTTCAAACGTATTTCTGGTTTTCTCTTCTTTTGAGAAACCACTCTCATGCTTTATTCCTTCCTTAGGGAAATCTTTAAGGATTTTCCATCATCTACTAATTTCTCATCATCTTGTCTTCCTAGGAGTAAATTTTCCTTACCCAATTGGAAAATTTGTCACTGCTCCTTGCTTGCAAAGGCTACAGTCACATAAAATTTATTACTTTTAAAAACATGAGGCCTTCTAGCCTCTTCTACTATGTTCATCATCAATCTATCCTGTTTTGTATATATCTCCTTAAGGTTACCTTTATGAGACAATACGCTTTCAGCGTATATTTTAATATATTTTAAATATTTTCCTCCTTCAATGCTTTGAGGAGGTATTTATTCACCCTTTTCTATAATTAAGGAAGTTTCAGTTGGTTTTCTACGTTCATCATGATTGTGATCTGAAATCATACATACATTATCAAATTTAAAAGCACAAGGCTTTCTAGCCTCATTTGAGAAATCTTCTTTCATATATCGAAGTTAATCTAAAATTTGCACATAGCGTAAGAGACTTTCTATCAGCCTCCTCTAGTCATATTCATCATCATATTCACCAAGGAATGTTTCTTATTCTATTTTAAAATAGTTAACTCTCTCTTTCTTGTACACAACTTCTTAGAGTCTGTCATCTTTAAACTGAGCACTCAACATGTGCCTCAATTTCTTCCTCAATTTGCTAGAATATATTTGTCTAATAGGACATTGGATATTTTTCTTTAGATCTCATCCACATCTCTGGTATTCATTCTCCATATAGTAGCATGTGCATCACCCTAAGTCTTTTTTTTAACTCAACCATCTATGTATCAAACTCGTCATCGCTCATCTTTCTTCTCTAGATGTCATCTTTGTTATCATCCATCTCCATTTTCTTGTGGATTTCACTTAAAATGTTATTATGATCGTCAATGGTACTCTCCTTCAACTTCTCTATGAGCTTCTCCATGATCATCGTGAGTTGAAAAAATCCTCCACAAAACACCTATCTAGGCTTCATCACTTCGGGGCTCGTCTTTAGCTATCATAGGTTCACCTCCTCTAGAACCTCTTGAGATTCTTATGCCCTTCCGGTTGTTGTTGTTGCAGTCTGCTTACCTCTCAATAACTTTACTTATTCTCTCCTCTTATCTTAATGAATTCCTCTTCCCTCTACTCTATTCCAACCATAGCTATAAACACGTATGATATCCTTTCTATGACGCAAGGTTTATTTACCACAAGTCCTTTGTTTCTCCTATTTCCACCTACAATCAATAATTTATCTGGCTATATTAAACTAAATTTTCAAGACCATATTACCTTTTAGGTCTCAATAATTTATTATCTCTACAATCTTCTAATTCTTTGCTCCAAATTGTTGGTAGTTTCAATCCTCCAATTCTATTCTAAATACTATGGCTCTATATGTTCTATTTTTATTATTTCTTTTGCTCGCTTGCTTGAAATCCTTCCCATGAGTCTCAACCACAAAAATCTTTGTTCTCTTTTCTGGTTGCAAATCTCCTTTTTGTATTTAGCCCACTACGCTTTCCTTGAGGTGCTTACCCTGAAGAATCCTCTCTTAAGATCTCTATAACCAATTCTTCATAAATATCATGGGAACAAAGAAATGATCACTTGAATATCATTGTCCTATTGAAATTTTGTACCATCTTACCAAATGTGAACTTCATTTGTATCTTACTACTAAATTGTTGAATTGAATCATTAAGGTTACCTCTATTACTAAATTTTTCAATGGTAGGTCCATCTGGGCATGTTAATTCCACCATGTTTATGTACTTTCACAATAAAAGTATAAACCCACAGTTTATAATTATGCATACGAATTACTATGTACTGAATAATCTGATGTACCCATGTGAGTGTTTGATCTATTACTTTCATGAGAAGCCGATACTATTCTTGTATTAAATTTTCATACGTTGGGGGCATAATTAGAAATGCCATTCTATACATATTTAAACACAAATATTTGAGTTATCATAGGCTAGGCGTTTTCACCAATTATATCCCACTTTGGTTATACAAAATTAAACTCACAAAGGCTAATACTTTGTCATGTAATAGCTATTTCCATCACATGGTTTAAAAAAAAGGATCTTGATTCTCGAAGAATAAAATCCTCTTTACAAGGCGTTGACAATCTAAAATGTAACTCTATGAACTGATAAAAATATCAATTTTTCTAAGCCTCTTACTTTGCTTCATATGCTCAACTTTCCATAGAGACTTCTAATGGAACAACGATACCTCAATGAGTGCTCTGGTTCATTTATACTCCCATGGCGATTATCCAAAATCCTTTCACATTATTACATCTTATTTTTTTTTCAATGCTTTTTCCAAATATGACTACACTCCTTTGAATTCTAGCATAGTTTTCTATTAAAAAATTCAGACCATACAATAGAAAAAAGAGTGTAACTATCCTTTGATACAACTCTGACTTATCAAGTCTATTTTTAATTTTCTTCTTGGCCCCTTGTTTTGTTGTAGATCCTATAAGATCTTATTTTTCTATGGACCTTCACCTCTATTTTTACTCGTAGGATTCAGTACGAGAATCTGAGGGTCAATGAGAAAAACGATCACAGCCAATCAATAGATTGAGACATGGTATATACATCTCACCCTTATGATATATTTCCAACTATATTTTATACCATGGAGTCGGCCTTGATCACCTGGACGTAAGTAACCTTACTGATCACAATGTGTCTCCAATACCAAAGAGCACGCTCCAATTAACGATTGCGACAAAAAAAAAAATTTGATGGTGTTGGTGAACTACGAAGGTTTCCCCTTGTGTCGTAGTGGAGTGGGGGAGGATGGGCGCAATGGCTATCTATTGTTGATAAAATAGACGATTTATATTAATTGTCTATGAGGGTGTCTCCCCCTTTGACATAAGCTGAAACAGGGGGTTGTGACAACTGTAATTTACTCTTATTCATTGAGGACCGTGTAGCCTCATTCCATCTGTAGAACGAAGTGCATAACCACACAAAGTCGCTTGATCTTCTTCATATAGATGTCTCCTTACTATACGCTTGACTACCCTTTCCTTACTCTGACATCTTTATGATGTTGAATCCTCAATTAAACACCACTTCAACTCCCCCCATTTATGTTAATTATTGATTCTGCTCATGGGGTTTGATCCTCCAGATTTCCCTTGGTCTTGGTCTACTCAACGCACCATCTATATCTCCAATCAGTGATGAATAAACTCCTACTGTTATCTTATGTAAAAAAGGCTTTATTTCTTTCCCTTCAGCTCGAAATGAATGTACTTAACATAGAGGAACTCATTCTAATTTCAACAAACGAATGCACTCAACATAGACGAAGTCATTCTAATTTCAAGAAAAAAACACAAAGCTATTTGTAATTAACACGAGGATACTCTCACACTAAACACATAGGGAATCAAAAAATGTTCTTTGAGAGGAATCAAATAGATGGAGGATAATTTTAAAGGACCCCAAATTTTTTTATAATATATATATATATATATATATATATATATATATATATATATGTGTGGTGATAGAAAATTTAATTATGAGTAAAGAACAATATTTTTCACAATACAAATCATACATTTTATTTTATTTATTGCAAAGGTTACATATATAAAGGAATATAGAACTCTTCTAGATCTTAGAATAGTGGATCTAGATAGCTAATACAACTCACAGATATGAAATTGACTACTTCCAGATTGACACCTAGGGAATCACAATGAAAACTCACAACAACCTAAAACAAATGGAAGAATTACTTCCAACACCCTCCATTAATGCTTACATGTAACAAATGTAGAAGACACACGTTACAATAAAAATATTATCACCCTCTGACTAGTCTTTACCAGTGCTCATATCCACATTGGAATCTCGCAAACACTGCTCTTTCTTCACCACCACATCTTCTAGTTGTCACTTGACCTCCATTTAGAACATAAATTCTTCTTACTATCCTTGAAAAAAATTGTATAATTGACGCTTCTAAACAATCCCAAAGAATAGCCTATATACTGAATCTTCCATCCTAGTAGCATGCATCAAAATACATACCTCTAGGTAAGATGTCTATGTACTGAGCTTATCCAACAATCCATCGTACAACTGACCTTTTTTACATGCACACTTACATACTCACAAAAATTATCGTGTAATTGATGCTCTTGAAGCCTGAAGCATAAAAAGACTCATGAACATATAAAAGATTCACATAAACAAGTCAATGACGTGTTCTCTCGACGTCAAAGAACGCTGAGAACCATTAACTTTAAGGATTTTTTCTACTCATTAACTAGTATTTAATTACAATAAAATCATAATAAATTTACATATCAAACCCTAAAAACATTGACCCAATACAATCCGATAAGAGACATCATTTTCTGACGCAGTCTTTTTAATTCAACAATTGTAAGCTACATAAAATCTGAGAATTGATTCCCATCAACATGGGATAGGTACAAGCAGAAAAAAAAAATCATTTTATTTTGCATTGCGCAACCATCACAAATAAATCACTTTTTCCAAGCATGACAAATTATGTTTTTCATGTGTCTTTGTTTATGTTAACAACACTTCCACCTACTCAGTTCCAACTTGAATATCTGTGTCATAATTTGACAATATTTTCACATTATTTAACAGTTTTTTCCTATAATACTGGGAGAGAATTCCACCCATTGTAAACCTTCATCTCGAACCCAATGCACATGTCAAACATGGAGGATCTTCAGATATTTTCTCAGATCGAACCAAGAATTCCTACTTGGATTCCTCTTAGATCTTGAATTAGAAATGAAAAATGGACAACTCCCATTGAACTATATATATCCATAAATTTTACATAAGTTACCAATCACTCTATCTCTAGTTAAAGGTCTTCTCATTTTTCATTCCAACTTGCTTGTCCTGAATAACCTAAAAATGGAAAATTGGAATTCTTCGGACAAACAATCAATAATAAGGCCTTGATAAAGAAGTATATTTTGGTTCAGGTCCTCTCTAAGATTAATTATTTCTGGACGCATTTGTGGCTACTCACCTTAATTCTTGCTAGATCGGAGGGATGAGGGTATTGATTTTTATAATTTTTTTTTACAACCCACTACGCTAATTAGATTCCTTCCTAAAACCCCTTATGAAATTTTTTTATTTATTTTGGATGGAAACACTCTTCTTTTTCAAGTTGAATAATGGAAAGGAAACAAAAATTTAGAAATGTGAAAAATTGTGATGGTTATATAGAGTATTTGCTATCACGCTCAACTGAAGGGAGAGGTACGAAGTCTCATTTATACTAAGAGAACAAAGATGGTTCTATAAAAAGGAAAGGACCTCATCACTACCCAATTGGTTAGATTCAGTACAAGAAAGAAATGGTATAATAGAGAATTGCTCTTCAACCTTTTGTGCCAGCACCTTACTGGAATTAACACTGATCTATTTAGTTATAACCGTTGCTAACTTATTTTGATTTACTGTAAATTTATAGAGTTTGGGACAAATAGATCATATTTATAATATGTGATTAAAGCATAACATTAACTATGTTTCTCTTCCCATTAATTATGACCACTCAAAGAAGCTTAAACTCAAAACATTTCTCACGTCCACTTTAATTAAATGAATCAAACCATTTGACTCAAAGCTTCAATTTTTTAAAAAAATTCTCCATGTGACCTTAAAAAAAAAAAATAAATAAATTGTCTGCAACATAAAGCCACTCACGATAGGTGTTAGCTCACAGCTCTTTAGTGATTGATGGCTTGAATAATGAAATAGATGTTGTCTCTATTGGATCTTGATTCCGTACGACCTGGTAATGATCATGAAACATACCCCCTCCAGCTCCAAATCCATAATGCAATAATATACTCTTTCCATCTACACACTAATCCTGTGGATCAACCCTCATATATTTCCATTTTCCTGAGCCCTCTCGTGAGAGATTCAAGCCCAAATGGGCTTTGATACCATGATAGAAAATTGAGAGTTGACTCAAGAGAAGGATTTTGAAAAATAAAAATCACACATTTAATTTTATTTATTGCAATGGTTACAAACATATAGGAATACATAACTCTTCTAGAAACTAAAATAGTGGATCTAGATAGCTAATACAATTCACACATAGGAAACTGAATACTTCTAGATTGACAAATAAGGACTCGCAATGACAACTCACCATAACCTGAAACACATGGAAGTATTACTTACAACATATGGAGGACTATTACAACTTGCATTTGTTCTTTGCAAAGGCTTTCATGCTCATCCTCAAGCTACCCTCTCCAATCTACTCTAGCTCTACTCCCAAGTTGCTTAAACACTCTCTCTCTATAAAAACTACCTAGCTCCTCCATTTGGACTTAAATACACATTATTCTATTTGTTAAGAAATATCTTAGTAGAAAGAAGACAAATAAATCTTGCTCAACCTCTAGAAACCACCTAACACATTAGCTTGACCTTTGTTACTTTTACAAAGACCACGATGGTGATAGAAAATTTAAATATGAGTAAAGAAAAATATTTTTCATAATACAAATCATACATTGTATTTTATTTATTGCAAAGGTTACATATATACAGGAATACAGAACTCTTCTAGATCCTAGAATAGTGGATCTAGATAGCTAATACAACTCACAGATATGAAATTGACTACTTCCAGATTGACACCTAGGGAATCACAATGAAAACTCACAACAACCTAAAACACATGGAATAATTACTTCCAACGCCCTCCATTAATGCTTACATGTAACAAATGTAGAAGACACACGTTACAATAAAAATATTATCACCCTCTGACTAGTCTTTATCAGTGCTCATATCCACATTGGAATCTCGCAAACACTGCTCTTTCTTCACCACCACATCTTCTAGTTGTCACTTGACCTCCCTTTAGAACGTAAATTCTTCTTACGATCCTTGAAAAACATTGTACAATTGATGCCTCTTAACAATCCCAAAGAATAGCCTATATACTGAATTTTCCATCCTAGTAGCATGCATCAAAATACATACCTCTAGGTAAGATGTCTATGTACTGAGCTTATCCAACAATCCATCATACGACTGACCTTCTTTACATGCACACTTACATACTCACAAAAATTATCGTGTAATTGATGCTCTTGAAGCCTGAAGCATAAAAAGACTCATTAACATATAACAGATTCAGATAAACAAGTCAATGATGTGTTCGCTCGACATCAAAGAATGTTGAGAACCATTAACTTGAAGGATTTTTTTCTGCTCATTAAATATTATTTAATTACAATAAAATCATAATAAATTTACATATCAAACCCTAAAAACATTGACCCAATACAATCCGATAAGAGACATCATTTTCCGACGCAGTATTTTTAATTCAACAATTGTAAGCTGCATAAAATCTTAGCATTGATTCCCATCAACATGGGATAGGTACAAGTAGAGAAAAAATTCATTTTATTTTGCATTGCGCAACCATCACAAATAAATCACTTTTTCCAGGCATGACAGATTATGTTTTTCATGTGTCTTTGTTTATGTTAACAACACTTCCACCTACTCAGTTCCAACTTGAATATCTGTGTCATAATTTGACAATATTTTCACATTATTTAGGAGTTTTTTCCTATAATACTGGGAGAGAGTTCCACCCATTGTAAACGTTCATCTCAAACCCGATGCACATGTCAAACATGGAGGATCTTCAGCTATTTTCTCAGATTGAACCAAGAATTCCTACTTGGATTCCTCTTAAATATTGAATTAGAAATGAAAAAAGGACAACTCCCATCGAACTATACATATCCATAAATTTTACATAAGTTATCAATCACTCTATCTCTAGTTAAAGGTCTTCTCATTTTTCATTCCAACTTGGTTGTCCTGATTGACATGAAAATGGACAATTGGAATTTTTCTGACAAAAAATCAATAATAAGGTCTTGATAAAGAAGTATATTTTGGTTTAGGTCCTCTCTGAGATTAATTATTGCTGGAAGCCATTGTGGTTGCTCACCTTACTTCTTGTTGGATCAGAGGGATGAGGGTAATTATTTTTATAAAAAAAATTTACAACCCGCTACGCTAATTAGATTCCTTCCTAAAACCCCTTCTGAAATTTCTTTATTTCTTTTGGATGGAAACACTCTTCTTTTTCAAGTTGAAATAATGGAAAGGAAACGAAAATTTAGAAATGTGACAAATTGTGATGGTTATATAGAGTATTTTCTATCACGCTCAACTGAAGGGAGAGGTACGAAGTCTCATTTGTGCTAACAGAACAAAGATGGTTCTATAAAAAGGAAAGGACCTCATCACTACCCAATTGGTTAAATTCAGTACAAGAAAGAAATGGTATAATATAGAGTTGGTCTTCAACCTTTTGTGAAAGAACCTTATTGGAATTAACATTGATCTATTTAGTTATAACTGTTGCTAACATATTTTGATTTACTGTAAATTTATAGAGTTTGGGACAAATAGATCATATTTATAATATGTGATTGAAGCATAGCATTAACTATGATTCTCTTCCCTTTAATTATGATCCCTCCAGGAATCTTAAACTCAAAAAATTTCTCACTTCCACTTTAATTAAATGAATCAAACCATTTGACTCAAAGCTTGACTTAAAAAAAAAAAACTCCATGTGACCTTAAAAAGAAATAAAAAAATAAATTGTCTACAACACAAAGCCACTCACGATAGGTGTTAGCTCACAGCTCTTTAGTGATTGATGGCTTGAATAATGAAATAGATGTTGTCTCTATTGGATCTTGATTCCGCACGACCTGCTAATGATCATGAAAAAGATCCCCTCTAGCTCCAAATCCATAATGCAATAATATACTCTTTCCATCTACACACTAATCCTGTGGATCAACCCTCAAATATTTCCATTTTCCTGAGCCCTCTCATGAGAGATTCAAGCCCAAATGAGCTTTGATACCATGATAGAAAATTGAGAGATGACTCAAGAGAAAGATTTTGAAAAATACAAATCGCACACTATATTTTATTTATTGCAATGGTTACAAACATATAGGAATACATATCTCTTCTAGAAACTAAAATAGTGGATATAGATAGCTAATACAATTCACACATAGAAAACTCACTACTTCTAGATTGACACATAGGGACTCGCAATGACAACTCACCATAACCTGAAACACATGGAAGCATTACTTACAACATATGGAGGACTATTACAACCTACATTCGTTCTTTGCAAAGGCTTTCATGCTCATCCTCAAGCTACCCTCTCCAATCTACTCGAGCTCTGCTCCCAAGTTGCTTAAACACTCTCTCTCTATAAAAACTACCTAGGTCCTCCATTTGGACTTAAATATACATTATTCTATTTGTTAAGAAATATCTTAGTAGAAAGAAGACAAATAAATCTTGCTCAACCTCTAGAAACCTCCTAACACATTAGCTTGACCTTTGTTACTTTTACAAAGACCAAGGTGGCCAAAGCACCATTTCACTGAAACAACCTAACGACCCAGATTCTTCTAGAATATGAACACTTGTATTTACATTAAATTTCCTAATTTTATATGGATTACATTTTGATGGAATTCCTTCGGCTTTGGATAATTCCATGACCCCCTTGGGTATTATAAAAAATGGTTCATTATAGGTTTATGCTCTTGCATTATGTTGGCATCTCATGATATAAATTTTCGCAAATTGTATTTTTTTAGTAACTTAAATTGTGTCTCGGAATGCATAACTTGATTCAATGCCATAAATAACCTTGGGGCATTTAATTTTGTAGACTATATAACTCAAAATTAGGTGAAAATGACTAGAAAAATATAATTTAGAAAAGAACATATAAAATAATTAGAATAAACTCTATTAATAAAATAATAGTTTTTGGTTTGCCTCTATAATTTTTTATTACCAAAACATATATAAATATATAATGTTAACATAAAAATATTAAATCAATTTATTTATAATTAATATCCCAACAAAAAAAAAATATTATTATTTTTAAATAGGAACCATAATTTTATATTCAAGGTGAGAATAGTGATAGAGATCTCCCATATTAAGCATTGATATTAAGCTATATAGAAAGCATTGAGTGAATACTATCATATTTTCATCCACTTTGATTTGATTAATAAATAATAATAATAAACCCAAAAATTAAATGACATAATTGACATTTAATTTGTATCCACTACAAGAGTTGTGTACTCCCTTTGGTCATTGTCGTGTTTTTACTTCCCAAAATTTGGATTCAAAGTCTTTGAATCAATTTGATAGTGATCACATGTTTACTTGCGCACCTATGAGATCAATTATTTAGTAGTACCGGACGTTTATTTGGAACTCCACTTATATTTTTGCAGGACTTGAATGTATGTTGATATCAGTGGTGAGGGAGCGACAACAAATAAAGTGCTGGTGTCATAGGCCCAAAATGATAGACGAAAAGAACATGCCATGGGTATGAATGAACCAAAAAAATCAAATAAGTAAGATATTTGGCATTAGGTACCATGGATAAACCTATGGCTTGGGGATTTTTCCACACTTGGAGTTCCCTCTCTATTTGGAAATCCACACGTTGAAATTTTGATTTTGATTGAAAATCTATAATCTAAATTTTTTCTTTTCATTATTTTTCTTATCTATTTGATACCTAAGCAATTGCCTTTGTGAAGAAATTCATGAATAAATTTCTAATACATTCTCTTATATTCATTCAAAATGAAAGTAACAACTTGAGCACTCTAATAATCTTCTTTAATATCACATGAGTCATTCAAGAATTGTGGTTTGATATGGAACACACAATCAAAATATATGACCAAGAAAAAATATATGCTATTTATGTTTACATCTTTTGAAATAAGCTACTCTTCTCTGGCCTCTTTGATACCCATTAGAGAACTTTTGAGGTTTAAAATGGGTCTCCAAAGAAAAATAAAATTTATAAAAACCAATAGGATTCAAGGTGATGATGTAAACTATGGAGGATGACTCACCATTTTTTGGATAATAAAGTAAAAAGATTAAAAAATCATAAAAAAATAAAAAACTATTTTTTCAACATGTATTTTCAACTTATTTCCCTAAGTTTTTACTCAAATTTCGAGCAGGAGTACTCGTTGGATGCAAAATTTAATTTATCATCCAAGGAGTACATAGACTTCATACATTTGATGGACCTATCTACACGAAAAATGATAAATACATGAAATAACGTGATTGAAATCACATTTTTTATGTATTTCTCATTTTTAGTGTATCAAGGTCTATAAAAAATATGTAACACAGGTACTCCTTGGATCAGGAATTAAATTATGCATCCAACGAGTGTTCCCGGTTGAAATTTGAATAAACCCATAGGGATATAAGTTGAACTTTTTTTTTTCTTTTTTCCCTCTAAAATTTGATGATATAATCTAATCTTATTTTATTATTTCCACTATAATTTTATAATTTCCTTAGGAGGCCCATTTTAGACCTCAAAAGTATTCTAATGCAAGGTTTTGATAAAATGAAGCAGTTCTAATAGGTCTTGGAAGACATGCAGAAAGATGTAACCATTTCCATATTGGAGCTCTCTACTTGGTTTGGAATGGGATGTTGTTTTGTAGCTTCTGGTTCCTTCATAGTCTACATGCCAGAAGATGTAACCATTTCCACATTTGAGCTCTCTACTTGGTTTGAAATGGGATATTGTGTTGTAGCTTCTGGTTGCTTCATAGTCTCAGGGGTAATATCTTCGAGATATGTTTGGAGCTCAATTTCTCCCATGGTATTGTATTTTTGCATTAGGTATTATGGATAGATCCATGGGTTGGAGTTTTTTCCACACACTGAAATTTTGATTCTGATTGAAAATGTATAGTCTGATTTTTTTCTTTTTATTATTTTTCTTAGCTATTTGATACCATCTTCCTAAACTAGTAGCTATGTGTTTTTGAAATATTGTGTTATTTTTCTTTGATTCCATCTTCTCAATAAAGTAGTTGTCTGTTAATAAAATATTTTTTTTATCATCAAATATTGTCTTGTCCATGTGCATAGTATATATGTAAGTTTTGAAAACATAATTCTTTATACTTGGATTTAAAGTACCAGAGTTATTTGAAGAATAAGAATAGAGCGACATTTAAAAATGATGAATCTCCAATATTCTATTCATATAATGAGTATTTTTCCAAAATTTCAACTTCTCTTTCAAAATGTCAAGTCTTTTTATTTTAAATGAATGATTAAAAATTCACCTGCGTCACAAGTGCTTAAAGTGTAATCGTGACATAGTTACACATAAAGTGGAAAACCACTCTCGATATTACAACAAACCATTCAATTTTATTGTTTAATTTAAAACATAATCCTATTAAGTATTCTCATTATGTTATAGCTTAAATTAGCACAATTATTTTAGTAAAAGTGGTTGACATATGTCGATAGAAAATATTTTCCACCTTTTATACAGTAATCAACGTATGAAAATGATGTCGATCGATGTATATCATCGACATTTACTAATATGGCTGTGTATGTTGATGACCAATGTGTGTGGGGTTGATTCCTTGACCATGGTTCAAGAAGGTTGACTAAGGGTTAATGGTTGACCATTGTTGACCATAATTAACCACTAACATAAAAATATGTTAATGTTACATTGATATTCACCATGGTTTACCATTATCAACCATTCTTGACAATGAGTGATGTTACATTAATGTTAATGTTAATGGTATAATGTTTGATTATGGTTTACCACTGTTCACCATGGTTGAACGTTGGTACATGGTTAAAATAATGTTACATCACTATTGACCGTGGTTGACCATGGTTGATATTGCATTAATCTTAGCAGTAGTGTTGATATTACATTAATGGTTGAAGTGGGTTGATGGGGTTGACGATGGTTGACTTTAGTTGACCATGATTGCCAATAATTACCATGGTTAACCTTAGTTGAGCATGTTTAACAATGATTGTCATTGTTAGGGGAAGCGTATAATTGGCCTTGGTTTACCATGGTTTACCAAGGCTAGAAAGTGTTGAATTTGGATTAAAAGGATAACTTAGTTTGACCATGGTCAACTGTAAATATAACAATATATATATTTCACATTAATCCAACAATGTGATGTTAATATTGTCACCTGTTATGTTGTCACATTAATGTTGACCATGGTTGGTATTACATTAATGTTAATGTTAATGGTACATTAATGTTACAAAAATGGTTCTAATAATGGTTGAATAGGGTTGATAAGGTTGACCATTGTTGAAGAGGGTTTACCAAGCACACTCTTGTTGAACTTGTTGTTTATGGTTGACTATGACTAACCATGGATGAACATGTTGACCATATTTGATGATGGGAGAATATGATTGACCTACTTAAATATGGTCTACCAAGACAACTATAGTTCATCAAAATTACATTGGTTTTGATTGTACTATCGTGACATGGATGTTCAATTCCTTGTAATGTAATTTTTTGGTTTCTCAAAATAGATCATCGATTTTTGTTAATTACAATGTGACACCAATTTATATTCAACACATAGCAACATCAACATTTTTTCATCAAATTTTGATATCAATTTTCTTATCATCATATTTCAATAAAGACATTGGTTTTGATGCATCGTAATGTCAATTTTTTGTTTGCTCAAAATACAATATCAATTTGTGTTCATCACATTGTGACTAAATTGATTTATATTCAACACACAGTGACATCAATATATTTTTGTCACTTATAACGTCAATGCTTTTATTGTTACATTGTGACATAGATTTTTATTTGTCAGATTGCAGCATCAAATTTAATATTTATCTTTAGCATATAAGTATTTACATATCTAATTATTTGCAAAAAATAGAAAAAATAAAATTATATTTATTTTACCTTCGTTTTTTTCAACATCAAAATATATTAATCTTTATTAGTTACTTAACACTATTGGTCAATTATTTAACTATATATGACTATGCTTAACCATGTGGACTATGATTAATGTTTATTTTACAACAGCTAACCAGGTTTGAAGATGGGAGAACATGATTGAACTACTATATTTGTTCACCGAGATAGCTACTCAATTTGTGTACATCACATATCAACATTGATTTATATTTGACACATAGTGACATCAAAATTATTTGTCGCTATAATAAAGGTCCTATTTTCCATTTTCCATTTCCTTAATTTATATTCCTTTCTATTTTATCTACATTTCAATTGTATTCTCAACATTTGTTTCTCACATTATGACCTCAATTTTTTTATTTTTTTATTGTAACAAGAATATATGTTTGACACACTGTAATGTAATTTTTTAGTTGCTTAAAATACAACATAAATTTGCGTTTGTTACATTGAGACATCAATTTATGTTGATCACATTACAATGTTAGTGTTTTTTTAAAATGAATAAATATGTTATTGAAATTTTAAATTTATTTTTATCACATTGTATCATCAATTTATTTATACTCGTACACTTAGCAACATCAAGTTTTTTGTTTCACATTCTAAAATCAATGTCATTATTTTTATAGAGTGGAATAGATTTTTATTTTTCACATTTTGATGTCAAACTACAAATTTTATCTTTACTGTTCAAGTGTCTACATTTGAAGTTATTTATAAATAATTAAAAAATCACACTTGTACTTATTATAGTTTCTATTGTTTCAACATCAAACTTGTATAGTTTATTAATATTTATTAAATATTGAACGTGATCGAACTTCAGTAATTATTTCATGAAAAAATAGTGATGATTATATCTAAAATCAAATGTAAAAAATAGTATATAAAATCGATTTCGAGTATGAAAAACATATATCACTTCTATATCAAGATGGTTTATCATAAAATTTCCAAACTTCATTAAAACTTAACCACACAAATTTATTATTAATTTTATTATCAATATGAATTTATAAAATTATATAAATGCAACAAAATCTTTTTATATTATGTTAATTATTCAAAATTTAGATTATTTAAACTTTTTAGGCCATTCATCCACGGCCTCCATTGCCTCCTTCATTTATTTAAGATAACTACCTAATTAAATCTCTAATCCCTAGGAATCTCCCTTCCCTATTAAGACCGAAAGTTTTTTTTTTTTTTTTAAGTGTTTTTAGCTTCATAATTTGAATATTTCTGACTGAATTATTTTTTGATTTCTGATGTTAAATGATGGAACACAAGAGCCAGTTCTCGAGTGTGCCTGGCAGAAGGTAAGAAAACCCCTTCCCTATCTCGTGGGCTGCTTAAGCTAGCAACCAAGCATTGATTCTTCTGGTTTATGGGTAACTGGCCATATGGGTTATGGTTCGCCTCATTTTCAACATGTGGGTAGCACCAGCGATATATTATTGATGGCCAGCATCACAAATCCCACGCACGAAAAGTGCAATAGATACGTGGAAGACACTGCATCCACCATCTACCCGCTATAGAAATCCGAAGGTATGTCATTGCTTATCTGCCATGGTGTAGAAGAAAAAGTAGCTGTGCGGAACTTGTACAGAATAAAAATGGATAGACTCATTTTACAGGTATGTGCACATTTCATCATTGACTGTCTTCATTCTTTCCTGTTCCCTTCTTTTCCTTGTATTCTCAGTCCATGTAGGAGATATTTCCCAACAATGATATCAGAGGCAGATACAAGGATGCTCAAACACAACGGTATGTTACACATCCAAGAATTTAAACTTGAATATGACAATAAAAAACTAAATAGTAATCCCTCGACCCTAATGTTTCTCAACTCCAAGTTTCCCTACCTATCAAAAGGGTATGCGAACATCGTTAGAGAGGAAATGATGAATCTGGAGTTTGAAATGAATTCACAGGACAACTTTAGACAGTTACCTGTACACAATGAAAAATTTGCATGGATACTTGACATGACACAACTGCAGCTCTTATCCACTTGGTTGTGCAACTTCAAAAAAAATTTGCACTTGATTATGAGGATTTTTTTGTTCACTTGTAGTCAATGTGAGATATTGAGAAGCGGTTTATTTCATTTGAGGAGAACGATGAAAATTTTGATGAGACATTGGAAATTTACAGAAATAGTGTTTTACTGAAAAACAAGGAGCATTCACCATACTTCTGAAACCTCATAAGTTGGGTTCATGGATGTCATAGTGGAGAATGATTTTTATTTAGGAGATGTTTCAAGACTTAAAAATGAAAAGGCTCCAGAGTCTATAGCGAGTCAGTCGTATTATCTATTAAGTGAAATTATACTGGAAGAAAACTGTGCTTTCGAAGGTAGTGTATCGACTTCTATCTATGATGTAGATCCGTCAATGCAAGAAAGAACACGCTGTGAGCTTACATCAAGCACTTCTGCAGAGGATATGCATGCCCCATGTCAACAAGATACTTCCTTTTCATTTATAGAAGATTATTATTTTCCTGATTCATTCCCCAGGTCACAAAGACTTGAAATCAAAGAGTCAAAGGTTGGAGATTCATTTAGGCCTAGTGATACAACTGCGGTTGTGGCCCGTGGGTTAAGATGTTTTGAATGGAAAGGGTTGATGGTACGAGGACAAATCATTGAGAATCTTGTAAAACCATATTTCAGACACTGACAGAATGCAAGACAGGGTTGTTGGCTCCCATAGTAGCCCTGGAAGTTCAATTTCTGGAGGCAGCAATATTTAGCCAGTTGGTCGAATTTCACTCAAGAACATAAGGGTAACATGGAGGATGTGTACGGGTTCCAAAGGGTAACATGGAGGATGTGTGCGGGTTCCCAACTGGCCCGCCTGGAGAAAGTGTGATTCCATCCAAATGCAATGGGACTCGTGCAAGAAAGGCAAGTTCACTGCTACAGGTTGTGTTGTGTGGAATGATCTTCCAGTATAATACTTTCCCTGAGGCTTGGTTTTATTCATCAAAACTCGTTGCACGTCAATACAAGACCTATGGATTTCAGATCATATTAAAAATGCCCCTTGGACAATGGTATAAATTTAACTTTGGAATTATTCTTCCCTGTTGTTTTGAAAGTTTACACTAATTAAATACAATTTTTTTCTCATTTTTCTCAATATAGCATGTTTCCATCTAAAGAATTTAACATTGTTCATTTTTTGAAGTTCTTACTTGATTATCATTAAATAATGCATCCTTCAACTCCTCTTGCAGAATCTTTTTCCCTTAATGTGATTTTTTAAAGTTCTTTTTAAAGTTTTTGATTGTGAAAATGCCTTTTTTGTTTCGAATTTTAATGGAAATTTTCCATGTATTTGTTTAATGTGAAAAGTTATGGATGTAACTTTAGAGAAGCTTTGAATTAGAAAAGAGGGAGTATGTTGCCATGTTACAATCTATTATCGTTAAAAGGAATTATAAAAAAAAAAAAAAATGTATCACTCTCCCATCAAGGAGAGATTGCTTGACTGCAATTAGGTTTTGTATTCTAGAAGTTTCCTCATTCAATCACAGAGAAGATTTTGGTTCAATGTGTCTTACAATGTTTTTTTTTTTTTTTTTTTAAAGATCTAGATTGAATGCCCGACTTGAAGAATTTATTGTGTCTTAGCTTGTCTTGACCACTTATAACCTTTATTGAGGCATAATAATCTATATTTTAATCTAATGGCTTGAATTTATTTTTATTTTTTCACACAAACATACTATGAAGGGTTGAGTAATACACTTTAGGCATCGATGAATTCGATGTTTTACTGTTTAACATTTAGCCTATGACCTGAATTTTGTGGGCAATTCTATTCATCAGGTTTATGTTCTTGATGGAAGCTTGGAAGTTACCATTTGAGATCACGCCCTTGTTGAAGTGCATATTATGTAATATGAACCCTCAGTCAAGTTTATATACATGTTTCTCTATATTGTGATGCAATTTACATGAGATAGGATAGGATATACATTAGGCGCTCCCTTTGCAAACAATTTTGAGCACAATTTTATTTTCTGGTCCCATTTACCATTTACAATTTTATGATTTACCATAACGATTTTCAGGTATTTAGTTATAGAGTTTATGTCTTTTTTGTGGTCAAAATTTATTTGTATATTGTATACTTTTCTCTAATTATATTATGACATAGCTCCAAACAAATTTCTATCCCTAGTTTTTGCAAACCTGTACACATAACTCAGATGTGGCATTCAAAAAACAAGTCACAACTAAGTTTATTTCCTGTATGCACAACAGAAAAAAACGCTTATGCAAAACTCAGTATCTATTTATAATATAAATTACAATGTGAGGACCCTTGAAAAAAAATATTATTGCATAGTAGAATCTGTACATAGAAAGTATCTCTCAAAATGAATGATTCTTCACAGACTTGGTCTGATTATAGATATCCTCAAAGGAACATGCACATGAAAAAAAGCTCAGTGGTTATAAATATATGGAATGTTCTGGCTATGAATTTAAATGTTTTATGTTTTAATTGATTTCTATAATACAGTATGTAAAATTTGTTGTAAGATTAATCATGTTATGTTGTACAAGTATTTTTATTAGGTCAAATTACATAAAAATAAAAATAAAATAAAACTAATTATAATTATTAACTATTAATAATGATTAATAATTAAAAAAGTTTAGATTATGCTTAACTTCCAATCTATGAAACTCCAAGAAGGATCAAATCTCTTTTACACTAAAGAAAAAGAGATTTGCATCTCTCTCCCGAAACTTGGTAAATTCAAAATTAAAATAAATCTAAACTTGTAGATTGAAATTTAAACTTTCCTCCATTGATGAGAGGAGCATTTACCCCTGAGAGTTGCAATATATTTGTAGGTATTTCTATTGTTTATATTTATTTTTATGATTTGGACCAATGCAACATATATGGCATTATGTATGTTTTGAAGAGTGGAGTATTTATTTAATCACCAGTTTAGAGGTTGAAGCAAAAGGTGTTAATTTGATTTCTTGAAGATGTTTGCATGGTGTTTATATATATAGATATATTTTTGGTATTAGTAGATATCAGAAAACATATCGAATTTACAAGTCTCTCTCTATATATAGAAAACATTAAAAAACTTAAATTTAATATGTACATTTCTTTCAATTTAACAATCCTATCGGCCTCTCTTCACAGCTTTCGTCTGAATTCTTCATGACATGTTCCATGTCGTCTTTCCAATCTCGAGTTTTGATTAGGAGAATTTGAATTTTTTTCAAGCAAAAAAAGACATTAATAAATTAAAGTTATTGTGTTTGAATTATTTAAATGGATATTGGGAGTTAAAATTGAAAATGTATATTAGATATTGAAATTTTCACTGAATTTATTGATTTATTTATTTATTTTTAATTAAATTTTGATTAGTATTTGCAATACTATAGAGTTAGATATACTTTACATATCTCAATTTTTCATTGAAAGAATTAACATATTTGTTTCTTTTTTTTTGGATTTTGAGAAGGAAATTATTATATAAAATTGGAAAAAAAATTTCAAAAATAATATGTGCTATATTACAATCAGATTTAGTGTGATAGATTGAAAATATTAAAATAAACTTTCAATCAATAAAATTATAAAATAATATAAGTAATTATAATTTTTTGATCTTAGATTTTTGTGATCCATATGGATTATACACTTCATAATTAGTACCTAATCTTCAGAAAAATTCAAAAGTACTCTCCATATTTAGTAAGTTTGTATGCCTTTTTGTTCCTAATAATATTTTCTCTTCTCGAAGAGATATCTAATTTCATTTTCTATTTCTTCTCTATTTTTTTGGCAATTTCTCGGTGATGGTGTAGTTGTTAGGATAGAGATATGGGATAAGAAGCATTTTTGTAAGACCAGAATGATTTAATTGCTATGTACTCTGCAATTAACAAGGAGCAACAAATGGTAAATGATGAGTATTTGTTATTAGATTTTTTTTATTTGTTCTCTATTTTTCGACAATTTCCACGTGATGGTGTAGTTGTTAAGACAAGGTTATGGGATAAGAAGCATTTATGTAACACCATAACGATTCACTTGCTATGTACTTGCAATTAGCAAGGAACAACATATGGCAATTGATGAGTATCTATTATTAGATGCCAAAGTTTGTTGGCACTTTCAGTTACTACATGGTGGCCTTCTAGTTATTCCTTTGTAAATATATCCAAGAGCACATAGATATTCATATTTGAAGGAAGAAAAATAAACTATATGAACTCTAATATAGACCATCAAAACAAGACACATTGGGCTATTCACCAGAGTAATTACAAGTGGGAAAAAAACCTCTTACATCTTATTAATTTTACTAAGTTGATAATGAATTACATTAATAGTCATTGGTTTTTTATCTTCAATGATTTTTTATATGTCACAATTCTTCTCAAATTTATGCCTTAAAGAGTTTCGTTTGCAACATCTATGTAATTGCTAGTTATTTAAATTCTACAATGAAAATATGTAAATTATTTTAGTTCTAGATAATTACATAATTTATAAATGTCACGGATTTGAAATTTATATTTCTATTACAATCATATTATTACATAATAATTTTTATTCATTAATTAACAAAATTTATAATTTTTTTGAACTTCAAAAGTTATTTTACTAAAAAGGTAATAATTCTTTTATATATATATATATATATATATATATATATATATATATATATATATATATATATATATATATATATATAATTGTTTTATTAAATGCATAAAGCAACAATACCGATAACTTGAATGTAAAATTATGCAATAATGAATTTAATGCTATTATTAAATTATATAAATGCATCCTCTCTGCTTATTAAGACATTTAAATATGGTTCTTTTGCACTTTTTCATTCATAATAAAACTAGCAAATGGCCCAAAAGGTGCAAAAAAAAAAAAGGCTAATATGTTTTTTTTTAAGTTGAAGAGATTGTATTTTGGTTTTAAAATTTAAGTTTTGTTTTATGGTTTTTTAATAATTTTTAAATTATATATATATATATATATATATATATATATATATATATTCCATTTGAGAAAATATAATAATATAAAAAATTAACTTAGATACTAACATCAACACAATTTTTTTTTTTAAAGTCTTTGACCTATTTGATTGTATAATTCAAAAACTAAAACGAACCAACAAACAAAATATCACCTCATTAAACTATAACTTTTTAATATAATTTGATACTGTCCCATCCAAATAGTAAATATGATAAATAGCAAATCTAATCAAAATTAAAATTCTTATAACAACATATTCATGCAGTTTTTAAATATGATAAATACCAAATCTAATCAAAATTAAAATTCTTATAACAACATATTCATGCAGTTTTCAAAGGAAAAGGCAAGGAGAAAATTAGAAATCTACATCTAAATAGATTCTAATCAATTGACAGGTTGGAGTTGATAAAAATACCAACATTATAATATAGCAAGCAGGATTTCAATATAATTCTGTTAAATTCGTTAAATGACAGCCAAGGGTTCGTAGTTATATTTTCGTGCTGATAAATTACAAGCAACTTCAACGCGAGCTTGATACACTTATTGGAACATTAAAATAATCGTAATAACTAAGAGTGAGGTTAAAATGATTCATTTTCTCATAAATTATGTTTATTACATGAATGTGAATTTTGATGGGAAAATATTTATGCAGATATTTTTGCATTGTCTATATTTCATAATCATAAAATATTTTTTTATCTTATATACCATTTCATAATCATAAAATATTCATTCATCTCATACACCATTTAATAGATGATATGAAAAGTGTTTGAATGGCTTTTCCGTTTCAAACCACAATTTCAGAACTATTTTTACGTTTCAGCCTTTTGTTAAGTGATTTTGAATCGATCCACGTCCATATATTTCCACTGTTGAGCACCTGAACGAATGAAGAGGTTGTCTGCCTTCTGTCTGTGTGATACATTTTATCTTCGTGCATGTTCACTCAATATCCAATATTCGTTGGCCATCATTTGGATTTCTATGATTATTGCCCTTGTAATATTTTGTTAATATGTATTTCAATTTTTGTTCTTTGTGTATTTGGTTTTTCCGAATTAATTCATTGATGATATACTCAATTGCAAACATTTTCCAAATTAATGTACGATCATAGAAAGATCTAGTACTCTTGTGATGCATTTAGTTCTTGCCCAGATTAGATTGTGTTGCATATTTTATTGATAGACACCATCACTATGGATAGGAAGCGACAACACATAGCGTATAGCATGGTTGGAATGTATGTAGAGTAAATGAATTTTAACTAGCACAACCACATTATATTTACTAACGTGGTTGATATACGCCGATAGATGTATATAGAATAGATTTACAACCGCATTTACCAATGTGATTGATATACGCCGATAGGCCTATATCCACTACCCATCACATTAATTTATATATCAATAAATATTATATATAATAATATTATTATATTAACTTGAAATATATATAATACATATTAATAATATTTATTAATATATTAATTATGATTAAAATCACCCAAATATTTTATATATATTAATAATATTAACTATATACATACTATATATTAATTATTGATATATTAAAAATATAATAATATTTATTAATAAATATTTATTGATATATTTTTTATTTATTATAATATATAATATTTATATATTATAATATTTATTAATAAATATTTGTTGATATATTATTTATTATTATTATTATTTATTTATTTATTAATATATTAATAATACTAAACTCAAAAACATAAGAAAGTAATAAACTCTAAGAATTAATATATTTAACTTAAGAGATTAATAAAGCATATGAAACAATATTTAAAAACAAAAAACCTAAGAGATTAATAAACCCTAACAATTAATATTTTAAACTTCACATATTAATAAACACAAGGGATAATTAATAATACAAACCCAATGTCATCATAAACCAAAGGTTTAAATATTATAAACCAAAGGAATTGGTGAACCCAAAGGATAAATATTATAAACATAAGACATCAATATTAAAAACACAAGAGATTAATAAACCATAAAAATTTCTATTTTAAACTAAAAAACCTAATAAATTAATAAACCATAAGAATCAGTATTTTAAACATAAGATAATATTAAACCAACGGGATTATTAACATTATAAACCAAAATAACTAATAGACCCAAGAGTTTAATATTATAAACCAACGGAATCAACGAACCTGAAGGATAAATATTGTAAACCTAACGGATGAATTTTAAAAACAATAGAGATTAATAAACCCTAAGAATTAATATTTTAAACTTAAGAGATTAATAAACCCAATGTGTGATTAACATTATAAACCCAAGAGTTTAATATTATAAACCGAAGGAATCGGTGAACCCAAGCGATAAATATTTAAAACCTAAGGGATCAATAAGGCTAAGGGAAATATTAAAAACAATACAGATTAATAAAAACCAAGGGTTTGATATTATAAACCAAAGGAATTGGTGAACCCAAGGGAAAACCATTACCCAACAAATTATAAACCAAATAAATTGGTGAACCCAAGGTAATTAATTTAAACATTGAAACAATTGTTGTCACAATGTGAGATTAGACCAACTATGATCATGGTTGGCCATGGGTGATTTTCATATTGAGACAATATTTGTCAGAATGTGACATTTGATCATGGATGACATTGATCAATTATTCATATTATAAAGCAAAAGAACTAATAAACGCAAGGGTTTAATATTATAAACCAAAGGAATCGGTGAACCCAAGAGAAAACCATTACCCAAAAAATTATAAACTAAAGGAATCGGTGAACCCAAGGGAAAACCATTACCCAAAAAATTATAAACTAAAGGAATTGGTGAACCCAAGGTAATTGATTTAAACATTGATACAATTGTTGTCACAATGCGACATTGGAACAACTATGACCATGGTTGGCCATGGGTGATTTTCATATTGAGACAATATTTGTCAGAATGTGACATTTGATCATGGATGACATTGATCGATTATTCATATTATAAACCAAAGGAATCGGTGAATCCAAGGGAAAACCATTACCAAAAAAATTATAAACCCAAGGAATTGGTGAACCCAAGGGAATTGATTTAAACATTGAGACAATTGTTGTCACAATGCGGCATTGGACCAACTATGACCATGGTTGGCCATGGGTGATTTTCATACTAAGAGAATATTTGTCAGAATGTGACATTTGATCATGGATGACATTGATCGATTATTCATATTATAAACCAAAAGAAATAATAAAACCAAGGGTTTAATATTATAAACCAAAGCAGTTGGTGAACCCAAGGGAAAACCATTACCCAACAAATTATAAACCAAAGGAATTGGTGAACCCAAGGGAATTGATTTAAACATTGAGACGCATTGTTGTTACAATGCGATGTTGGACCAATTATGACCATGGTTGGCCATGGGTGATTTTCATATTAAGACAATATTTTTCAGAATGTGACATTTGATCATGGATGGAATTGATCGATTATTCATATTATAAACCAAATGAACTAATGAACCCAAGGGTTTAATATTATAAACCAAAGGAATTGGTGAATCCAAGGGAAAACCATTACCCAACAAATTATAAACCAAATGAATTAGTGAACGCAAGGGAATTGATTTAAACATTGAGATGCAATGTTGTTACAATGTGACGTTGGACCAACTATGACCATGGTTGGGCGGGGGTGATTTTCATATTGAGACAATATTTGTCAGAATGTGACATTTGATCATGGACGACATTGATCTATTATTCATATTATAAACCAAAAGAACTAATAAACCCAAGGGTTTAATATTATAAACCAAAGGAATTGGTGAACCCAAGGGAAAACCATTACCCAAAAAATTATAAACCAAAGGAATTGGTGAACCAAAGAGAATTGATTTAAACATTGAGACAATTGTTGTCACAATGCGACGTTGGACAAACTAGGACCATGGTTGGCCATGGGTGATTTTCATATGGAGACAATATTTGTCAGAATGTGACATTTGATCATGGATGACATTGATCGATTATTCATATTATAAATCAAAAGAACTAATAAACCCAAGTGTTTAATATTATAAAGAAAATGAATTGTTGAACCCAAGGGAAAACTATTACCCAAAAAATTATAAACGAAAGGAATCGGTGAACCCAAGGGAATTGATTTAAACATTGAGACAATTGTTGTCACAATGCGACGTTGGACCAACTATGACCATGGTTGGCCATGGGTGATTTTCATATTGAGACAATATTTGTCAGAATGTGACATTTGATCATGGATGACATTGATCAATTATTCATATTATAAACGAAAAAAGTAATAAATCCAAGGGTTTAATATTATAAACCAAAGGAATTGGTGAACGCAAGGGAAAACCATTACCCAACAAATTATAAACCAAAGGAGATGGTGAACCCAAGGGAGTTGATTGAAAAGTTGAGATGCATTGTTGTCACAATGCGACGTTGGACCAACTATGACCATGGTTGGCCATGGGTGATTTTCATATTGAGACAATATTTGTCAGAATGTGACATTTGATCATGGATGGCATTGATCTATTATTCATATTATAACAAAAAGAACTAATAAACCCAAGGGTTTAATATTATAAACCAAAGCAATTGGCGAACCCAAGGGAAAACCATTACACAACAAATTATAAACCAAAGGAATTGGTGAACCCAAGGGAATTGATTTAAAAATTGGGACAATTGTTGTAACAACGTGACGTTGGACCAACTATGACCATGGTTGGCCATGGGTGATTTTGATATGGAGACAATATTTGTCAGAATGTTACATTTGATCATGAATGATATTGATCGATTATTCATATTATAAACCAAAAGAACTAATAAACCCAAGGGTTTAATATTATAAACCAAAGGAATTGGTGAACCCAAGGGAAAACCGTTACCCATCAAATTATAAATGAAAGGATTTGGTGAACCCAAGGGAATTGATTTAAACATTGAGAGAATGGTTGTCACAATGTGACGTTGGACCAACTATGACCATGGTTGGCCATGGGTTATTTTCATATTGAAACAATATTTGTCAGAATGCGACATTGATCATGGATGACATTGATCGATTATTCATATTATAAACCAAAAGAACTAATAAACCCAAGGGTTTAATATTATAAACCAAAATAATTGGTGAACCCAAGGGAATTTATTTAAAAATTGAGACGCATTGTTGTCACAATGTGACGTTGGACCAACTATGATTATGGTTGGCCATGGGTTATTTTCATATTGAAACAATATTTGTCAGAATGCGACATTGATCATGGATGACATTGATCGATTATTCATATTATAAACCAAAAGAACTAATAAACCCAAGGGTTTAATATTATAAACCAAAATAATTGGTGAACCCAAGGGAAATTATTTAAACATTGAGACACATTGTTGTCACAATGCGACATTGGACCAACTATGACCATGGTTGGCCATGGGTGATTTTCATATTGAGACAATATTTGTCAGAATGTGACATTTTATCATGGATGTCATTGATCGATTATTCATATTATAAACCAAAGGAATTGGTGAACCCAAGGGAAAACCATTACCCAACAAATTATAAACCACAGGAATTGGTGAACCCAAGGGAATTGATTTAAACATTGAGACAATTGCTCTCACAATGTGACATTGGACCAACTATTGCCATGGTTGGCCATGGGTTATTTTCATATTGAGACAATATTTGTCAGAATCCGACATTTGATCATGGATGACATTGATTGATTATTCATATTATAAACAAAAGGATTTAATAAACCCAAGGGCTTAATATTATAAACCAAAGGAATTGGTGAACCCAAGGGAATTGATTTAAACATTGAGACAATTGTTGTCACAATGCGACATTGGACCAACTATGACCATGGTTGGCCATGGGTGATTTTCATATTGAGACAATATTTGTGAGAATGTGAAATTTGATCATGGATGACAGTGATCGATTATTCATATTATAAACCAAAAGATCTAATAAACCCAAGGGTTTAATATTATAAACCAAAGGAATTGGTGAACCCAAGGGAATTTATTTAAACATTGAGACGCATTGTTGTCACAATGCGACGTTGGACCAACTATGACCATTGTTGGCCATGGGTGATTTTCATATTGAGACAATATTTGTCAGAATGTGACATTTGATCATGGATGGCATTGATCGATTATTAATATTATAAACCAAAATAATTATTAAACCCAAGGGTTTAATATTATAAACCAAAGGAGTTGGTGAACCCAAGGGAAAACCATTACCCAACAAATTACAAACCACAGGAATTGGTGAACCCAAGGGAATTGATTTAAACATTGAGACAATTGTTCTCACAATGTGACATTGGGCCAACTATGACCATGGTTGGCCATGGTTGATTTTCATATTGAGACAATATTTGTCAGAATTCGACATTTGATCATGGATGACATTGATCGATTATTCATATTATAAACCAAAAGATTTAATAAACCCAAGGGCTTAATATTATAAAGAAAAGGAATTGGTGAACCCAAGGGAATTGATTTAAACATTGAGAAAATTGTTGTCACAATGCGATGTTTCACCAACTATGACCATGGTTGGCCATGGGTGATTTTCATATTGAGACAATATTTGTCAAAATGCGAAATTTGATCATGGATGACATTGATCAATTATTCATATTATAAACCAAAAGATCTAATATACCCAAGGGTTTAATATTATAAACCAAAGGAATTGGTGAACCCAAGGGAAAACCATTACCCAACAAATTATAAACCAAAGGAATTGATGAACCCAAGGGAATTTATTTAAACATTGAGACGCATTGTTGTCACAATACAATGTTGGATCAACTATGACCATAGTTGGCCATGAGTGATTTTCATATTGAGACAATATATGTCAGAATGTGACGTTTGATCATGGATGGCATTGATCGATTATTCATATTATAAACAAAAAGAACTATTAAACCCAAGGGTTTAATATTGTAAACCAATTGAATTGGTGAGCCCAAGGGAATTGATTTAAACATTGAGACAAACAAAAAGATTATAAACTAAAAGATTTAATAAACCCAAGGGTTTAATATTATAAACCAAAGGAATTCGTGAACCCAAGAGAATTTATTTAAACATTGAGACGCATTGTTGTCACAATGCGATGTTGGACCAACTATAACCATGGTTGGCCATGGGTGATTTTCATATTGAGACAATATTTGTGAGAATGTGACATTTGATCATGGATGGTGTTGATCGATTATTCATATTATAAATCGAAATAACTATTAAACCCAAGGGTTTAATATTATAAACCAAAGGAATTGGTTAACCCATGGGAAAACCATTACCCAAAAAATTATAAAACATAGGAATTGGTGAACCCAAGGGAATTGATTTAAACATTGAGACAATTGTTCTCACGATGCGATGTTGGACCAACTATGACCATGGTTGGCCATGGGTGATTTTCATATTGAGACAATATTTGTCAGAATCCGACATTTGATCATGGATGACATTGACCGATTATTCATATTATAAACCAAAATATTTAATAAACCCAAGGGTTTAATATTATAAATGAAAGGAATTGGTGAACCCAAGGAAATTGATTTAAACATTGAGACAATTGTTGTCACAATGCGACGTTGGACCAACTATTACCATGGTTGGCCATGGGTGATTTTCATATTGAGACAATATTTGTCAGAATGTGACATTTGATCATGGATGGAATTGATCGATTATTCATATTATAAACCAAATGAACTAATGAACCCAAGGGTTTAATATTATAAACCAAAGGAATTGGTGAATCCAAGGGAAAACCATTACCCAACAAATTATAAACCAAATGAATTGGTGGACACAAGGGAATTGATTTAAACATTGAGATGCAATGTTGTTACAATGTGACGTTGGACCAACTATGACCATGGTTGGGCGGGGGTGATTTTCATATTGAGACAATATTTGTCAGAATGTGACATTTGATCATGGACGACATTGATCTATTATTCATATTATAAACCAAAAGAACTAATGTCCCAAGGGTTTAAGGATATAAACCAAAGGAATTGGTGAACCCAAGGGAAAACCATTACCCAAAAAATTATAAACCAAAGGAATTGGTGAACCCAAGAGAATTGACTTAAACATTGAGACAATTGTTGTCACAATGCGACGTTGGACAAGCTATGACCATGGTTGGCCATGGGTGATTTTCATATGGAGACAATATTTGTCAGAATGTGAAATTTGATCTTGGATGACATTGATCGATTATTCATATTATAAATCAAAAGAACTAATAAACCCAAGGGTTTAATATTATAAAGAAAATGAATTGTTCAACCCAAGGGAAAACTATTACCCAAAAAATTATAAACGAAAGGAATCAGTGAACCCAAGGGAATTGATTTAAACATTGAGACAATTGTTGTCACAATGCGACGTTGGACCAACTATGACCATGGTTGGCCATGGGTGATTTTCATATTGAGACAATATTTGTCAGAATGTGACATTTGATCATGGATGACATTGATCGATTATTCATATTATAAACGAAAAAAGTAATAAATCCAAGGGTTTAATATTATAAACCAAAGGAATTGGTGAACGCAAGGGAAAACCATTACCCAACAAATTATAAACCAAATGAAATGGTGAACCCAAGGGAATTGATTTAAAAGTTGAGACGCATTGTTGTCACAATGCGACGTTGGACCAACTATGACCATGGTTGGCCATGGGTGATTTTCATATTGAGACAATATTTGTCAGAATGTGACATTTGATCATGGATGGCATTGATCTATTATTCATATTATAACCAAAAGAACTAATAAACCCAAGGGTTTAATATTATAAACCAAAGCAATTGGTGAACCCAAGGGAAAACCATTACACAACAAATTATAAACCAAAGGAATTGGTGAACCCAAGGGAATTGATTTAAAAATTGAGACAATTGTTGTCACAATGTGACGTTGGACCAACTATGACCATGGTTGGCCATGGGTGATTTTGATATGGAGACAATATTTGTCAGAATGTTACATTTGATCATGAATGATATTGATAGATTATTCATATTATAAACCAAAAGAACTAATAAACCCAAGGGTTTAATATTATAAACCAAAGGAATTGGTGAACCCAAGGGAAAACTGTTACCCATCAAATTATAAATGAAAGGATTTGGTGAACCCAAGGGAATTGATTTAAACATTGAGAGAATAGTTGTCACAATGTGACGTTGGACCAACTATGACCATGGTTGGCCATGTGTTATTTTCATATTGAAACAATATTTGTCAGAATGCGACATTGATCATGGATGACATTGATCGATTATTCATATTATAAACCAAAAGAACTAATAAACCCAAGGGTTTAATATTATAAACCAAAATAATTGGTGAACCCAAGGGAATTTATTTAAACATTGAGACGCATTGTTGTCACAATGTGACGTTGGAACAACTATGACGATGGTTGGCCATGGGTTATTTTCATATTGAAACAATATTTGTCAGAATGAGACATTGATCATGGATGACATTGATCGATTATTCATATTATAAACCAAAAGAACTAATAAACCCAAGGGTTTAATATTATAAACCAAAATAATTGGTGAACCCAAGGGAATTTATTTAAACATTGAGACGCATTGTTGTCACAATGCGACGTTGGACCAACTATGACCATGGTTGGCCATGGGTGATTTTCATATTGAGACAATATTTGTCAGAATGTGACATTTTATCATGGATGGCATTGATCGATTATTAATATTATAAACCAAAATAATTATTAAACCCAAGGGTTTAATATTATAAACCAAAGGAATTGGTGAACCCAAGGGAAAACCATTACCCAACAAATTATAAACCGCGGGAATTGGTGAACCCAAGGGAATTTATTTAAACATTGAGACAATTGCTCTCACAATGTGACATTGGACCAACTATTGCCATGGTTGGCCATGGGTTATTTTCATATTGAGACAATATTTGTTAGAATACGACATTTGATCATGGATGACATTGATTGATTATTCATATTATAAACAAAAGGATTTAATAAACCCAAGGGCTTAATATTATAAACCAAAGGAATTGGTGAACCCAAGGGAATTGATTTAAACATTGAGACAATTGTTGTCACAATGCGACGTTGGACCAACTATGACCATGGTTGGCCATGGGTGATTCATATTGAGACAATATTTGTGAGAATGTGAAATTTGATCATGGATGACATTGATCGATTATTCATATTATAAACCAAAAGATCTAATAAACCCAAGGGTTTAATATTATAAACCAAAGGAATTGGTGAACCCAAGGGAAAACCATTACACAACAAATTATAAACCAAAGGAATTGGTGAACCCAAGGGAATTTATTTAAACATTGAGACGCATTGTTGTCACAATGCGACGTTGGACCAACTATGACCATGGTTGGCCATGGGTGATTTTCATATTGAGACAATATTTGTCAGAATGTGACATTTGATCATGGATGGCATTGATCGATTATTAATATTATAAACCAAAATAATTATTAAACCCAAGGGTTTAATTATATAAACCAAATGAATTGGTGAACCCAAGGGAAAACCATTACCCAACAAATTACAAACCACAGGAATTGGTGAACCCAAGGGAATTGATTTAAACATTGAGACAATTGTTCTCACAATGTGACATTGGACCAACTATGACCATGGTTGGCCATGGTTGATTTTCATATTGAGACAATATTTGTCAGAATTCGACATTTGATCATGGATGACATTGATCGATTATTCATATTATAAACCAAAAGATTTAATAAACCCAAGGGCTTAATATTATAAACCAAAGGAATTGGTGAACCCAAGGGAATTGATTTAAACATTGAGAAAATTGTTGTCACAATGCGATGTTTCACCAACCATGACCATGGTTGGCCATGGGTGATTTTCATGTTGAGACAATATTTGTCAAAATGCGAAATTTGATCATGGATGACATTGATCAATTATTCATATTATAAACCAAAAGATCTAATATACCCAAGGGTTTAATATTATAAACCAAAGGAATTGGTGAACCCAAGGGAAAACCATTACCCAACAAATTATAAACCAAAGGAATTTATGAACCCAAGGGAATTTATTTAAACATTGAGACGCATTGTTGTCACAATACAACGTTGGACCAACTATGACCATAGTTGCCCATGAGTGATTTTCATATTGAGACAATATATGTCAGAATGTGACATTTGATCATGGATGGCATCGATCGATTATTCATATTATAAACCAAAAGAACTATTAAACCCAAGGGTTTAATATTGTAAACCAATTGAATTGGTGAGCCCAAGGGAATTGATTTAAACATTGAGACAAACCAAAAGATTATAAACTAAAAGATTTAATAAACCCAAGGGTTTAATATTATAAACCAAAGGAATTCGTGAAGCCAAGAGAATTTATTTAAACATTGAGACGCATTGTTGTCACAATGCGATGTTGGACCAACTATAACCATGGTTGGCCATGGGTGATTTTCATATTGAGACAATATTTGTGAGAATGTGACATTTGATCATGGATGGTGTTGATCGATTATTCATATTATAAATCGAAAGAACTATTAAACCCAAGGGTTTAATATTATAAACCAAAGGAATTGGTGAACCCATGGGAAAACCATTACCCAAAAAATTATATACCATAGGAATTGGTGAACCCAAGGGAATTGATTTAAACATTGAGACAATTGTTCTCACGATGCGATGTTGGACCAACTATGACCATGGTTGGCCATGGGTGATTTTCATATTGAGACAATATTTGTCAGAATCCGACATTTGATCATGGATGACATTGACCGATTATTCATATTATAAACCAAAATATTTAATAAACCCAAGGGTTTAATATTATAAATGAAAGGAATTGGTGAACCCAAGGAAATTGAATTAAACATTGAGACAATTGTTGTCACAATGCGACGTTGGACCAACTATTACCATGGTTGGCCATGGGTGATTTTCATATTGAGACAATATTTGTCAGAATGTGACATTTGATCATGGATGGAATTGATCGATTATTCATATTATAAACCAAATGAACTAATGAACCCAAGGGTTTAATATTATAAACCAAATGAATTGGTGAAACCTAGGGAAAACCATTACCCAACAAATTATAAACCAAAGGAATTGGTGAACCCAAGGGAATTTATTTAAACATCGAGACAATTGTTGTCACAATGCGACGTTGGACCAACTATGACCATGGTTGGCCATGGGTGATTTTCATATTGAGACAATATTTGTCAGAATGTGACATTTGATCATGGATGACATTGATCTATTATTCATATTATAAACCAAAGGAATTGGTGAACCCAAGGGAAAACCATTACCCAAAAAATTATAAACCAAAGGAATTGGTGAACCCAAGAGAATTGATTTAAACATTGAGACAATTGTTGTCACAATGCGACGTTGGGCAAACTATGACCATGGTTGGCCATGGGTGATTTTCATATGGAGACAATATTTGTCAGAATGTGAAATTTGATCATGGATGACATTGATCGATTATTCATATTATAAATCAAAAGAACTAATAAACCCAAGGGTTTAATATTATAAAGAAAATGTATTGTTCAACCCAAGGGAAAACTATTACCCAAAAAATTATAAACGAAAGGAATCGGTGAACCCAAGGGAATTGATTTAAACATTGAGACAATTGTTGTCACAATGCGACGTTGGACCAACTATGACCATGGTTGGCCATGGGTGATTTTCATATTTAGACAATATTTTTCAGAATGTGACATTTGATCATGGATGACATTGATCGATTATTCATATTATAAACGAAAAAAAGTAATAAATCCAAGGGTTTAATATTATAAACCAAAGGAATTGGTGAATGCAAGGGAAAACCATTACCCAACAAATTATAAACCAAAGGAAATGGTGAACCCAAGGGAATTGATTTAAAAGTTGAGACGCATTGTTGTCACAATGCGACGTTGGACCAACTATGACCATGGTTGGCCATGGGTGATTTTCATATTGAGACAATATTTGTCAGAATGCGACATTTGATCATGGATGGAATTGATCTATTATTCATATTAAAACCAAAAGAACTAATAAACCCAAGGGTTTAATATTATAAACCAAAGGAATTGGCGAACCCAAGGGAAAACCATTACACAACAAATTATAAACCAAAGGAATTGGTGAACCCAAGGGAATTGATTTAAAAATTGAGACAATTGTTGTCACAATGTGACATTGGACCAACTATGACCATGGTTGGCCATGGGTGATTTTGATATGGAGACAATATTTGTCAGAATGTTACATTTGATCATGAATGATATTGATCGATTATTCATATTATAAACCAAAAGAACTAATAAACCCAAGGGTTTAATATTATAAACCAAAGGAATTGGTGAACCTAAGGGAAAACCGTTACCCATCAAATTATAAACGAAAGGATTTGGTGAACCCAAGGGAATTGATTTAAACATTGAGAGAATAGTTGTCACAATGTGACGTTGGACCAACTATGACCATGGTTGGCCATGGGTTATTTTCATATTGAAACAATATTTGTCAGAATGCGACATTGATCATGGATGACATTGATCGATTATTCATATTATAAACCAAAAGAACTAATAAACCCAAGGCTTTAATATTATAAACCAAAATAATTGGTGAACCCAAGTGAATTTATTTAAATATTGAGACGCATTGTTGTCACAATGCGACGTTGGACCAACTATGACCATGGTTGGCCATGGGTGATTTTAATATTGAGACAATATTTGTCAGAATGTGACATTTTATCATGGATGTCATTGATCGATTATTCATATTATAAACCAAAGGAATTGGTGAACCCAAGGTAAAACCATTACCCAACAAATTATAAACCAAAGGAATTGGTGAACCTAAGGGAATTGATTTAAACATTGAGACAATTGCTCTCACAATGTGACATTGGACCAACTATTGCCATGGTTCGCCATGGGTTATTTTCATATTGAGACAATATTTGTCAGAATCCGACATTTGATCATGGATGACATTGATTGATTATTCATATTATAAACAAAAGGATTTAATAAACCCAAGGGCTTAATATTATAAACCAAAGGAATTGGTGAACCTAAGGGAATTGATTTAAACATTGAGACAATCGTTGTCACAATGCGACGTTGGACCAACTATGACCATGGTTGGCCATGGGTGATTTTCATATTGAGACAATATTTGTCAGAATGTGAAATTTGATCATGGATGACATTGATCGATTATTCATATTATAAACCAAAAGATCTAGTAAACCCAAGGGTTTAATATTATAAACCAAAGGAATTGGTGAACCCAAGGGAAAACCATTACCCAACAAATTATAAACCAAAGGAATTGGTGAACAAAAGGGAATTTATTTAAACATTGAGACGCATTGTTGTCAGAATGCGACGTTGGACCAACTATGACCATGGTTGGCCATGGGTGATTTTCATATTGAGACAATATTTGTCAGAATGTGACATTTTATCATGGATGGCATTGATCGATTATTAATATTATAAACCAAAATAATTATTAAACCCAAGGGTTTAATATTATAAACCAAAGGAATTGGTGAACCCAAGGGAAAACCATTACCCAACAAATTATAAACCGCGGGAATTGGTGAACCCAAGGGAATTTATTTAAACATTGAGACAATTGCTCTCACAATGTGACATTGGACCAACTATTGCCATGGTTGGCCATGGGTTATTTTCATATTGAGACAATATTTGTTAGAATACGACATTTGATCATGGATGACATTGATTGATTATTCATATTATAAACAAAAGGATTTAATAAACCCAAGGGCTTAATATTATAAACCAAAGGAATTGGTGAACCCAAGGGAATTGATTTAAACATTGAGACAATTGTTGTCACAATGCGACGTTCGACCAACTATGACCATGGTTGGCCATGGGTGATTTTCATATTGAGACAATATTTGTCAAAATGCAAAATTTGATCATGGATGACATTGATCAATTATTCATATTATAAACCAAAAGATCTAATATACCCAAGGTTTTAATATTATAAACCAAAGGAATTGGTGAACCCAAGGGAAAACCATTACCCAACAAATTATAAACCACAGGAATTGATGAACCCAAGGGAATTTATTTAAACATTGAGACGCATTGTTGTCACAATACGACGTTGCACCAACTATGACCATAGTTGGCCATGAGTGATTTTCATATTGAGACAATATATGTCAGAATGTGACATTTGATCATGGATGGCATCGATCGATTATTCATATTATAAACCAAAAGAACTATTAAACCCAAGGGTTTAATATTGTAAACCAATTGAATTGGTGAGCCCAAGGGAATTGATTTAAACATTGAGACAAACCAAAAGATTATAAACTAAAAGATTTAATAAAACCAAGGGTTTAATATTATAAACCAAAGGAATTCGTGAACCCAAGAGAATTTATTTAAACATTGAGATGCATTGTTGTCACAATGCGATGTTGGACCAACTATAACCATGGTTGGCCATGGGTGATTTTCATATTGAGACAATATTTGTGAGAATGTGACATTTGATCATGGATGGCGTTGATCGATTATTCATATTATAAATCGAAAGAATTATTAAACCCAAGGGTTTAATATTATAAACCAAAGGAATTGGTGAGCCCATGGGAAAACCATTACCCAAAAAATTATAAACCATAGGAATTGGTGAACCCAAGGGAATTGATTTAAACATTGAGACAATTGTTCTCACGATGCGACGTTGGACCAACTATGACCATGGTTGGCCATGGGTGATTTTCATATTGAGACAATATTTGTCAGAATCCGATATTTGATCATGGATGACATTTATCGATTATTCATATTATAAACAAAAATATTTAATAAACCCAAGGGTTTAATATTATAAACGAAAGGAATTGGTGAACCCAAGGAAATTGATTTAAACATTGAGACAATTGTTGTCACAATGCGACGTTGGACCAACTATTACCATGGCTGGCCATCGGTGATTTTCATATTGAGAAAATATTTGTCAAAATGCGACATTTTATCATCGATGGCATTGATCGATTATTCATATTATAAACCAAAAGATCTAATAAACCCAAGGGTTTAATATTATAAACCAAGGGAATTAGCAGATCCAAGGGAAAACCATTACCCAACAAATTATAAACCAAAGGACTTGGTGAACCCAAGGGAATTTATTTAAAGATTGAGACGCATTGTTGTCACAATGCGATGTTGGACCAACTATGACCATGGTTGGCCATGCATGATTTTCATATTGAGACAATATTTTTCAGAATGTGACATTTGATCATGGATGGCATTTATCGATTATTCATATTATAAACCAAAAGAACTATTAAACCCAAGGGTTTAATATTATAAACCAAAGGAATTGGTGAACCCAAGGGAAAACCATTACCCAATAAATTATAAACCACAGGAATTGGTGAACCCAAGGGAATTGATTTAAACATTGATACAATTGTTCTCACAATGCGATGTGGGACCAACTATGACCATGGTTGGCCATGGGTCATTTTCATATTGAGACAATATTTGTCAGAATGCGACATTTGATCATGGATGACATTGATCGATTATTCATATTATAAACCAAAAGATCTAATAAACCCAAGGGTTTAATATTATAAACCAAAGAAATTGGTGAACCCAAGGGAATTGATTTAAACATTGAGACAATTGTTGTCACAATGCGACGCTCGAACAACTATGACCATGGTTGGCCATGGGTGATTTTCATATTGAAACAATATTTGTCAGAATCCGACATTGATCATGGATGACATTGATCGATTATTCATATTATAAACCAAAAGAACTAATAAAACCAAGGGTTTAATATTATAAACCAAAGGAAGGAAAACCATTACCCAATAAATTATAAACCAAAGGAATTGGTGAACCCAAGGGAATTGATTTAAACAATGAAACAATTGTTGTCATAATGCGACGTTGGACCAACTATGACCATGGTTTGCCATGGGTGATTTTCATATTGACACAATGTTTGTCAGAATGTGACATTTGATCATGGATGACATTGATCGAGTATTCATATTATAAACCAAAATAACTAATAAACCCAAGAGTTTAATATTATAAACCAAAGGAATTGGTGAACCCAAGGGAAAACCATTACCCAAAAAATTATAAACCAAAGGAATTGGTCAACCCAAGGGAATTGATTTAAACATTGAGATAATTTTTGTGACAATGATATTGAGACAATATTTATCAGAATGTGACATTTGATCATAGATGAAATTGATCGATTATTCATATTATAAACCAAAAGGATTTAATAAACCCAAGGGTTTAATATTATAAACCAAAGGAATTGGTGAACCCAAGGGAAATGATTTAAACATTGAGACAATTGTTGTCACAATGCGACGTTGACCAGCCCATGGTTCGCCATGGGTGATTTTCATATTGAGAGAATATTTGTCAGAATGTGACAGTTGATCATGGATGACATTAATCGACTATGGCTAAAGAAATTAGTAAACACTAATAATTAACCCAACGTACTATTCATAGTATAAACCAAAAGAACTAATAACCCAAGGGTTTAATATTAGTAACCTAATAGACGAATAAGGTGAAGGATCAATAAAATAAAATAAAATAAATACTCAAGTTGAAGAAATTAATAAACAGTAATAATTAACCAAAGGGGTTATTCATATTATAAACCAAAAGAACTAATAAACCCAAGGGTTTAATGTTATAAACCAAAGGAATTGGTGAACCCAAGGGAAAACCATTACCCAACAAATTTTAAACAATATTTGATTGTATGAATTTGAGTTTTTTATACGACATCTCGAATAAAAATAAATCAAATAAAATAAATAAATAATACAGGTTAAAATTCTATATTTATTATTTATATCTATAATTTTTTTCATAAAATAAATAAATAATACAGATATCTTTATTAATATTTAAGTTTAAAAATATGAACATTATTAAACACTTAAAAGTTGAGAAAAAAGAAATTATTATTCACATTTATTATTATTTAAGTTTGAAAATATGAACATGTGCCTATGTTTATATATAAAATAAAAAAAATAACTAATTAAAAAAGAAAACCTGATTAAAATAATTTCCAATTTATTGTAAATGAAAAACTTATTTTGAAAAAAAAAAAATACATCACTAAAATTATATTTAAAATACATCACTAGTATAAAGTTATCTATATTTTACTGAGCTTAATGGTTAAAAGCATGTGTTTCAAGTTCAAAATCATGGGTTAGAATATGTATGTCTTAGTAAACTGAGGAGTCAAATGGAAGTGGGTCCCTTGTCTCACAAACAAGAAGGTTTCATACAACAATTTAATGTTTATCTCAAAATAAAAAATTTCATCCAATTTTACACTCAAAATAAGATTTACATTTTGACTAAAAATTTAATTCCTCTCTTAACTTTATAAATCCTGCATTATATATTCAATATAAAATTTGATGAAACATCTCAAAAAACAATCATATATTGTGTTTGTATGGTAGATAAAATGGTTTTAAAATGTTTTGTATAAGTTCAAATCCAATCATTTTAAAAATTGGTATTATTTAAACCCTATACTATTTCCGAATGGTTTTAAACACTTTAAATGCCCTGTATTGCAATTTATTAATCACAACCTAATCTCACAAATTATAAACAAACTAATAAACCTTAAAAAATTTCTATAATATCATATTCATTCCCATACCAAAGTCGCCATACTTAGACACCACATTACTCAAGAATTCAAGGCATTTCACGTCCCCAATGTGCATGAAGACGCATGCAGTAGAAGCAGATGAGCCTAAGAGAGACCCATCCTCACTTTGAACATCCATTATTTTCCCCCACTCAACTATATCTTGGATTCGTTCCAAAGAATACAACAATGGTGACGGAACCGTGTAAACTTCCTCCCTGGAAAGTCTGCAAATAATTTGCAAAAAAATTATTAGACTTTGCATAATCGTTCCAGGAAAATAGAATATTTATTAGTGGCCATTCTCAAGCATAATAAAAAGGACAAACTATTTCATTAACCAGTTAGATAAAATGTATCATGTTTGTATAATTCTTTTTTAATTTGATTTCATATTTCATCACAATAATGAAAAAGTCTTAACCCAACACAAAAAATACGAGCAACAGCAACAGAAAAAACTATGTCTTCTTACGCTCTTTGTAGCAGCAACACCGTGGCTCTTTGAATGCTTCGATCTCAGGATTTATGAATCTACAGAAATGGATACAACCTGAGACTCTGACTGGTTAGGTATGTGCAGACGTCTTGTGCCGTACCTGTCATTCAATTTTGTAGAGGACTGTGTTAATTTACACACTTGATTATTGATACTGTCTTCCACAGTTTGTTTGCTTGTTTTCACACTCAATTTCTACATCGACTTCATAAATGTACTCGTAACTCCAGTACTGACACAACCCTTATGCACCAATGTCGGTTGTTTCAAACACATTGTAGAAACCGACTTAGTGGACGCCCTTGGAAATTTCTCAGGCTGCTGTGGAGGTATTTCTTTAGTTTCATCTACTACAATATATTTCTTCTGTTTGTGTCTATGAGACAATCCAGTACTTTCATCCATATCATAAACATTATTTTTCCTCAATGAAGCCTGCAGGTTGATTCTCATCCGAGCTATTTCCTCTTCTAAGATTCTTATTCTGCTGCTCGTTTCATGAAAATCGGCCCTCAAATTTTTTTCCTGACAGAAACCTTCGCCGAGCCTCAGGGTGTAGCAATAATCAAGTTTGTAAATTAACACAGTCCGCTGCAAAAGAGTCTCAGGTTGCTGTTGCTCGTAGTTTTTTGTGTCAGGTTAAGACTTTTCCTCTTATCCATTTCTGTAGATTCAGAAATCCTGAGATCGAAGCATTCAAAGAGCCATGGTGTTGCTGCTACAAAGACCGTAAGAAGGCGTTACCGCAGCAATCACAGTGCTTCTTCATAGATCATATATAGATACTGGTTATCTAGATACATCTATTCTTGTTTTTATTTGGATCCATTGTCTGTGAACAAATTTTAAAAGTTCAAAACATAATAGTTTGAATGGCTAAACCTTCCTAATAACAAGAAGAAGAAGAAGTCTTACTTTGCTAATCTCTGTTGCCGTTTCATCTGCAACTTGTGTATATAAGGCAGGTTGTAGGGAAGTGCTGCAAGTTGGAAAGATTGAGCTTCTCTTAACAAGGAAGGAAAGATGATCTCAAAGTCTATAACCAAGCTTTCTAGTTCATCACTCTCATCCTTTACTACTTCCAGATTGCTTCTTATAAATTTAATGCCTTCATACATGCACATAAATATCAATACACACATACATATTCCTATATATTCCTGTTATAATAGATCATTTGTGAATCGGCTGCAACATCTGAAAATTCCTATATATTCTGGTTCTTACCCTGTTGTAGTTGGGCATCCCCAACTTTCCATTTAAGGAGCGCAAGAACACAAGAAAGAATGGGAAGAAGGCAGTCAGAGAGCAGAAAATGAGAGTGACTTCCACATGAGCTAGCAGAACCATCAATGGCAGGCACCCTCACTATCCATGCTGTGTCATACGTAGATGGAGTAATCATGAAGTCTCGGCCATCTCCTGCATTAAGCATCACTTTAATCTCACTAAGAAGTGCCTCCGCCCGTTCTCTGTAACTGCAATTCTTAGAACAATGAAACTGAACAAGTTAACACGACGAGCACATAAGGAGGAGAAAGCGAAAGAAACGTTTCTTGCGTGTTCGTTGGCTGAACCTTCCACTTCTCGAATCGCACCGCTTGCCGCCACTATGGCTCGTGTCAAAGCCATGGGACACGTTGCACAACCATTTCAACACGCACCGCTTGCTGCCACTATGGTTCGTGTGAAAGGCCTGGGACACGTTGCAGAACGATTTCAACACTTGGAGAAGATTTAATGTTTCAGTTTCCTTCTAGTTGTTAATCTTGATAGGTGGCAATTAATAAATGGTATAGTAAATTTTTAATCAAGATTTGTAAATTTTTAATTTAAGTATGGTTTAATCACATGTTTTAGATATGCAAGGAAGTTGGTGGAGTAGATTTGATCCATTGATTGAGTGGCGATGACGAGAATATATCGGCATCTTTCAAACTAGACCATCAGATCAAAAAGATTAATTAGCATAATCACAAAATATGCTATTTCCAATAGGGGTCTACGCCTATCGGCGTAACTAAAGAAGATGTGGCAAAATATTTAATTAACTCGTAAAAACAAAAACTCAAATTATTTTAATTTCTTCTAGCATAAAATTCATACAATCATAATTTATAAGTTGCTATTTATTTAATATTAATAATTATATGTAAAAATTAATAAATAAAATTTGTATGATTGATTATAACCTAAAAACGAACCACTAAATTTGATTGAAAAACATCCATATATATAATCTCTCCTTTAACTTCATATAGATAGCATTGGTATAATTGTTTATAACCTAAACATAAATAACACTTAAAATTAAATAATACACAATGTAATATATTGATAAAATAATATCAGATATATGCATGAAGTATTGTGTCAAGATAGAGAAACTGTTTTGGAAACATAATCAATTGGTTGAGAGAATAACTCAACCACACATTAATCTAGGAATGAACTAGATCTAAACATCTCTTAGAGAATAGGAACAAACTCCTTTACATAGAAATCACAACTAAGACATGTAGGAATTATTTTCCAGGTCGCCCTCTTAATGACTACTTGTCTCAATCTCAATCTACAAAGTCTAGCTGTGGTCATCATGTTTACAAACATGATAAAAAAAATATGTAAATTTTCATATAAAGGAACAACCATCTACCAGAATGCATGGGTACCAACTGCTGCAACCGCGAGTCAATCGGATGTCCTTCGTGTACATGGTTCAATCAACCATTATTTTCATAAGTGTACTTGTAACTGCGAATCCCCCTCCATAATCATCATCATGGGTTTTATCAGATTACCCATAACCATGCTTTGGGTTTTATCAGCTTACCCTCAACCATGCCCAATGTTTTATCGATTCACCCTAAAGGATGCCTAGGGTTTTGTTAGTTAAAGCTCAACCATGCCTACAAGCATCCCTCTCCAATTCACTCTCACGCGTAGTTTCTGGCTTACCACAAACCTACACTTCTGAAGTATTTTTTAGATGACCACAAACCTGCAATTACAAAGTGGTTTTAATATTACAAAGAGCTTCATGGGGCTACACATGTGTCATAAGGCTTTACACTAAACACTCCAACTGTTGGAGTTACCATGTACATACTTACAAAGACCACTAAAAAACATGTTATACTTGATTAGAATTAAGATGTGTGACTCATAATACAACATGTTAGTGAGTCTATCCCACAAACTCACACTAACTCACACAAAATTTCACTTTGTTTTCCATCATCCTTTAATCATTGTCTCCGATCCTTTACCTCATATTTTAAATTTGTTTAAATATAGGTAATCTTTTTCTTTGTCAATTACATATTGGAACTCCATGCTTAACCTGTCATTTGTTAGAGTAGAAAATTCTAACAAAATAACTTCATATTGGAATGGTTAATCTCAATATGTATATTGATTTTAATTCCAAAATAAATTTATGACCGTAATAATTGATGAGAAATCATTAATTCCATAAGGTTTCTACATTTGAGGAACAAGAAATCTCAAAAAATGCATAGGAACTCGTATTCCATGCCTTGTGGGGACCTCCCAATCCATGGTGAGAACATGGGTCACGCCTCTTGAAATTTTGAAGCTCAATGGCCATGTCTAAGATATCTATTATCATTCTAGAAAACAGGAAGAAAGAAATGTTGTGAAAAAGTAGTAAAGAGACATTCTATGTCCTCTTTTGTCTTACCTGATAAAATATCATCTAAATACCACTCCTAAGTAGCAGGGCTCTGCACCCCTATCTATCAACACTATCAATCGATACAAGGGTTGAAGCTACAATAACAAGTCCTGTCAAAACAGACGAATAAAGGGAAGCATTTGCACGAAATCCCAAACTGTGAAAAAAAAATAGGGGCATAGAACAATATGGAATTGATTCCAGTCAATATTTGAAACATCGGCATACAAATTCGTCCACTCTAAGATATTCTTGAATGGATGCATGATGGATTTAGCGAGTGTTTCTGCATCAACTGTATCCTCATAGACCAGACGAGGCTGCATCTCCTAGTTTCCTGATCCATCATCTTAGAGTTTCAAATCGAAGAAGGATGAGGAAAATTCAGGGCGGGATTGAGGAAGGGAATAATGAGCATCCATATAAGACAAAAATTTGTTGAGGATTTCGAAAGGGAACAATTCAATGACCATTGTTCCATCTCAGAGAGGGCATTGAAGTAGGCCCAACAGTTCTCGCAGAGTGGAAGGAGGTCTCTGTCGGTACCATAAACGGGGCAGGTACTTGTTTCATTTGCAGTAGCGAAGGGAGTGACTGAGAACCCCCATGGAAAACCCCCCTTCTCCTATACCTATTCCTCTCTTGGGAACCTCGACACACTCGCCCTCCCAACCATTGATATCAACCCACTGATAACAAACACTCTCTAGTGTTAATAGATTTTAATGGTGGGTCGATCTAGCGACAATGGTCGCTAATCTAAAATGGATCTCTGGTATATACTCCCACACTCCACGTAAGTATGGAAAACAAAAGGTGAAGGTTCTCAATAAAATTTATTTTTTGGCATTCAACTAGCACGCCTCCTTGTCTAGGAAACACACCACCAAGGGATACTCCACTCGCAGGTTGTTGCCTCATGCAGAATACGATGGAGATAACGAGAGCTTCTTCTTAAAACCTCTCCAAAACCAGAGCTCCAAGAGGGACATTTTTTCGCCCTGCCTTGAAGAACCTAAAACTTATGTCTCTTTTGGATTGATAATTGACTTGATGAAAGACATAATAAGCTAATAAAGAGAATATCTAAGTAATAGAAATAAGTTCACAAATAATTATCAAGAAGAGAATTGAATTAAACTATGCCCTTCCAAATTCTCAACATGGTATCAGAGCTAAGGTGATGAAAACAAAGGGGTACTTGAGAAGGATAAAGTCTAGGATCAAAAAGAAAAAAATCAATTTTATACAAAGAAATAAAGAAAAATTCAATGTCTACATTGAAATTTCAAATCAGTTTGCAAAGCCATCTCTAGGAGAACTTTGACCTTATTCAAAGGATCCACACATCAATGAGATAATCGTTTTCATCAAAGATTCTTGATATTGAAGCCTAATCAAAATTTTTAGAAGACACAACATCAAGCACCATCCAATAGTATGGAAGACATCATCAACTCACCCATGATCATCAAGGATCCAAGAACACCTACCTCCTTTGATGAAATCAATCTAAGGATTTCCTACCATCATCATTGAGGAAGCTGACATAAATAAAAAATCAATCTATGAAAATAATTATTTCTATGACCTCATTTGAATCTATCAAATTGACTAATTGCAAAGAAAGAAAAAAATTGCTTGGGTCATCAAACTTTCATGCATGGAAGAAAAAGACAATTATGAATCTAATTGAAAATGAATTTATGGGCTACATCAAAGGATCTAGAACTCGACCTTCAAAAGGATATGCTCCAGCTCATTCCAAGTACATAAAGGGAGAAATAAGATCCCAAAGGATTCTGATGGAATCCATTAAGGACTAATTCATACCTTATGTATTAAAAATAGGAACTACAAGAGAAATATATGAAATGCTTGTGGAGTTATTCTCTGTAAGTACTACAGGATAGGTAATCTATCTGAGACAAAAACTATAGATGATGAAATTGTCAAGAGATGAAGGAATCACTTCATGTCTTGTGATGATTTTTTAAATACGAGATCAGTTGCAGGAATTGGGAGAAGTAATGTCTAATAGTCAAATGACTACAGTGGTGCTGAACGATCTACCGGAAGAATGGGGAAAATTCACCTCAAGAATATATGGGAAGAAATAAGCAACGCCATTCCAGGATATGTGGTCTCTATGTAAAATAGAGGACACTAGGTTAAAATAATTTTTTTATGAAATACCAAGTGAAAATCAGGCCTTTGCAGCCATGTCCAGAAAGAAAGGAAGATTTGGAAATTCAGTCCTTAGAATAAAAAGAGAAATATGGAAAAAGTACAAGGCTTTGGATGTAATGAACCTGGGGATTATAAAATGGATTTTCCTAAAGCTAGAAATGACAAGAGGAGAAAGGAAGAAGCCCTTGTCACGGAAAAAAGGGGAGAACCTGATGCAAAGAAATATAAGAAAGAAGAAGTGAAATATCTTTACTATGATTGAGATCATTTTCCTCTTTAACAGGTTTTTGTCAATTGTAAAATAGTATGTCAGGAAACATTGAACATTAATGCATCACTCTAGGAAAGGTATCATGATACAAGTATGGAAGGATAACTTGTCATAGGAGAATGTCCGCAATACAACTACGCTATGAAAGAAATGGCTCCTGAGAACCTCACTGATAACAACAATGATGGAAGGCAGCCATCTATATCAAGTGTCATCTATGAAACCTGTGCTGACATTTTCTAATAGAGTCCTCCCTAGATTCACTTGTTAGGAAGAAAGGAAAAGGTTTCATCGAGAATTCTATCTTGCAGAATTTTGGGATATGATGACATATTGATGAAGCAGGTTCAGGGAATGTAATTCTTCATTCCAGGGAAAAATGTTGTAGGATTACTCAAAATAAAAGGATCGGGTACATATATTTATATTCTAACACTCGTTTCTTTGAAGTCATGTCATATGGTTACAAGTGATGCACGTATACCTTTAGAAGTATGATCAAAGAAAGAATAATCTCTTCTAATACACATGTTGTCAATAGCAGATGAAATCAATATAATATATCTTCATATGGAATATGAGGTGGTTGTAAACAAAAAAGGAACTGAATACTGGAAGTTCTTGGGAATGAAGTAAAACCTATATGGAGAAAGAAAAGAAGATATCATGAAGAGAAACCATGATAAGAGGTTGTTACCATTCGAAAGCCAAGAAGATTTGAGTAAGAGATCTCCTGTGAAGATATGCAGACTCTGATAGAAGTATGGTACATATGAATACCCTTGACAACACATATCTTTAGGAGATTTACTGTGAATCTGAACAAGGGATTTCGATGCCTACAAGAAGATGTCATGGAGAAATATCATCATTGAGGAAACTTTTTATTTAAAATTTCATATGTATATGTTTATCTGGATAATTTTATGCAGGTCTTCTTCTTAAAAACACTTCTTAATGGTGGCATTGTTACATTGTGGATAATTATTTTTAACAATTGTTTGTATTACAAGTCATATTTTAAAAGTTGGAATAAATTTATTTTTTTGTTTGGATGACAAAATATGTATGGAAAAAGTTAATAGTACAATTTTCATGCATTCTTGACATGAGGCATGGGAGGGCTTGTTTTCAGAAACCCATGTCTTTCTTTGACATAAATAAATCTTATTAAAAACCAACAACATTAGAACTATGAATTATGTGTTTCTACCATTTATTCTCTAATGGGTTCTGACTAATGTTGATACCTTCAAAATTGGACACTGATGATTGATGTTTGTACTTAAAATAATGGAATTTTGACTATGCAAGGAAACCTGATACGGATAATGAAAATGGTTAATGGTAACCACTTATATCCAAGACCAAGGATGATGATCCTTGAAATTTGTGTCTTTATTTTTGTCTTGAGAAATCATAAATAATTTGGTGTTATTTTGATCTTTTAAGTTATTGTTGGAAAACAATAATGTACATTCCAGGTGTCAATAAATGAGAAATGAACAAGAGAGAGTTCATTCTCGTGGTGGATAATGTTGTGATTGCACAATGAAATGGTTTTGATGGCATTGCATGAAGAATGAAAATGATGGCTTGTATTTTGTATTTGTATTCTGGATGATTAATTATGTCACTAGTTGTGTCCTTGTCAGAAAATCTCAAGTTAGATGAGAATTATTTTCTTGTTTGTATCTAGATATATATAATATACAATCAATTGTTGTGTACTGTTCATGATGTAACAAAGAGTCTTGGGCATGAATTGTTATCTAGTCAATTGTGGTGTTTGACAAGATCAGTCAGTGATGATTGCCTTGCAAATATATAATTAGGTTAATTGGCATGGCTCATAATCTAAATGGATATTTCATATGTTTCCATCATAATAGGAATGCAAGGCCAATCATGCACCATGGCTTGCAAGTGCGGGGAGAAGTGTTGTGTATCAAAGAGGTCTTTGTGAAGCATGGCTCTGTGCACCGTTTAAGTGGTCAAAGGCTCGAACTACTCCGATACCAAATGAAGCGAACAAAGTTCCTTCTCAAGCTTAAATACTCCAGAACACTTGGAATACAAAGATATCGATGAGGATACAAATATTATATTATAAATGATATGAGATAGATAGATGATAAAATGTTACAATGAGACCCTCCTTATATACTTACGCAGGTGACCTTTCAAGACTGGGCATGTCTCTTAGACATGCCCTTTCACTAACTTAATGACTACTTACATAATCCTTAATTGACAATTTAATAATTATATTTTTTATATCCATTATGAATTATAATCATAACACATTGGCACCAAATAACTATGGAGTTCTATAGAAAAATATGAGTTGTAAAGGAGCATGCAAAGCTAACATAAGGTCACATCAACCATTAGAGTGATCGATAATGCCCCAAAATATCTCATATTCTGGGCATGGATATTTCCATACAGAATGACATCCTTGTTGATGTATGCAATTATTTTTCTTGGGGATTTTGCTCAGTGTCCTAGGGCATGCATGTATAGCCAAAATGAGTCTATTTGTCTTGTTATGGTTCCCATCCACATACCCATAGGCTTTATCCATGTCGATAGCTTATAAATTTATTATATTTTGGTTTTAGAAAGTGTCCGAAATGATTCTACTAATTAGTTCCATCATACTAGGAGATTAAGAAAAAAAATAAATTTGGATTTGAGATCCTTCATATTATTTGAGGGATGCATCCTTGATCTATTCCTACTATTACATTTAAATCAATATACTTATTCATGACTCACTGGATATCATAATTCCATCATAGTGAAAAATTTTCTAATGCTACATCTACCAAGTTGAATTTGAAGTTAAAATGTTCATGAATTTGTAGTTGCATGATGTTTAAATTATTTTGTGGAAGATGTATGTGTTAACACTCCACGGATTCTCCGAAGGCTTAGGAGGACACCAACAAAGGTAACCACAGACCGCTTTGACCTAGTAGCTAGCCATACTAGGCTGAGAGGGCTCTCTCAATGAGATCACAACCAAATTGACTTGATGATGGAGATAATATCTTAATGATGATACACTTGGCTTATTTGATGATATGGACCAGCAATTTAAAAATTTTGGAAGGAGTGGAAAATATTCCTAAACCTAATGCCCAGTGACCAAATATTTTCTTGAAGATGTACTAAAATGACAAAAAATTGACTGTGGGACCCTAACAAGACATGATAAGAGTCTATTTGATCATTAGTGACAGGATGCAAAGACTAACACTAACATTGGCTCTAGCTGGGGATGGAAGCTCCTTGGATATTTCAAGAACATCGTAGACCAAGTGAAAAGTTGAAAACCAAAATGAATACTAAAAACTGACGTGATAAACTGACTGACTCTGACTGAAATGAGAACTTGCAGAACTTATTGATGACAACGTATCACCGAGACTTGAGGGCTTTCAAATCCTGATGACAACTACCTGCCTGTTAAAGACATATTTACAATCATGTGAAGTGATCCTTACAATGTAACCAATCCAGCAGATGACTACTTACTTCAATTCTTCTCTCACTTTCCTCTAGCAGGAAGAAAAAACAAATTATAGGAAACTCTGAGTGTTCACTGAAAATGTCCTCATGATCCATAAATTCAAGAAAATATATCATCCCTATTGACTATATAAAATCAATGTAAGGGTCTTCATTGCTTTAGATTTTACCTTGTCTTGGGATCCAACAGAAAAATTACAAGTACTCCCTTCATTTTGATATGAAATAATACTAGGTTTTTGATCCATAGGAAGGCATAGGGAAGTATTATTTTTTGATATCCGAGTGTTGGCTGTAAATTCCTCAAGCATGAGAAACTCGGATTCTATATCTAGCATATTGTATTTCTCGTACTCATTCTGCTCAAATTCATAGTCTAAATCATCCTTTAACATAAAACATTCTTTATGATTGTTAAACATGACTACCCTATCATCTTTGTGAAAGAAAATAGATCCTGTTAGTTGACCTCTTTGTAGGAAATCATCATCACAAATTTTCTTACTCACAACAAATTCCTGTATAGTTTCATTAGTCTCATGACTGTCACCATTTAAGCCCAGATTTTCATTTTCAATAATGGGATAAGTTTCACTAACACATTCTCTACTATGTGAACACTACAAACCTACATTAGCTTGGGTTATAACATGACTTTTCAGGAGCTAATTTATTTCATCTTCAAACATAGGAGAAACTTGAGTTTTATAGCAGTTCACATTGGCTTGATGATTTTCATTTTTAGGATCGGGCATAGGAATTTCTCTTTTTGGTCCCAGTATTCATCCAAGGAGGAAGATACTATTTCTTGTTGGGAGCGAAAAATCATAAAGGGATTATATGATCTCATCATCTAGAAACTCTTCATCCCCATACAAATTTTCAAGAAACTCAATTAATTTTTCATAAATCTCACAACAATTATCAATCACTGACAAGGAAGAATTAGAGCTTTGATAATGTTGAAATCAAAATTCAATGGAAGTCCTTCAGAGAATATAAACTAGAAAATGGTAGAGCTTCATGCCATGATCTTGCTTTTTCCTCCAAGGTAGTCATGAATATCTTCATCATAAAATATTCAGGAATATCAATATTTAGTCTATGGATATGAAAATAAAATTTGACCAAATGAAAAATAGCCTCTTCTCCATCCCGAACTTTAAACTTTGGTAGTCCATTTTTCCAATATATACAAGGAATATGGTTTGGATAACAAGAAACATGAGTTCAATTCATAGGAGCATACCTTCGAGCAGTTGAATCCATTTTTACAACAATGAAGTCGTCCAGAAGTTATTCATACTACCGGTTCTTGAAAAGTGGAGTCGCCATGAAAATTTTGAACCTTTGGATTTTTCAACGTTGGAGTCGCTAGGTGAAATATACACAGCCTTCTTGTTCCTGATCACTGTTCACCATCATCAATAAGATCTGATCCTTTTCATTCTTTCTCAGGGAAGATCTATCATCTCACTCCCCCACAACGACGTTAAGATGCTAGCACTCCACCGGTTCTCTGTAGGCCAAGGAGGAGACCAACAAAGGTAACCATAGACCACATTGACCTAGTAGCTAGCCTTACTAGGGTGAGAGGGATCTGTCAATGAGATCAAAACCAAATTGACTAGATGATGGAGATAATCTCAGAATGATGATACACTCAACTTATTTGATGACATGGACCAGCAATTTAAAAATTTTGGAAGGAGTGGAAAATAGTCCTAAACCTAATGCCCAGTAACCAAATTTTTACTTCAAGACCTAGTGAAATGAATTTTTTTTTACTATGGGACCCTAACAAGACATTATAAGAGTCTATTTGATCACTGGTGACAGGATGGAAATAATTACAATAACAGTATGAATTTTGAGACATATGATGTTTCAATATTATAAGACAAGTTACTAGACACACATTTAGACATCTCAATAAATCGTGTAAACGGAATTTATGTTGTATTATTGGTGTATTCCAAAGAGTCTGATTAATTTAGTAACCCATTAACCCAATAAACTGAGTAACATGCTAAAGAAATGACATAAGTGTGATAATAAATCCATGAGTATACAACATTTATCCATTACCTGAAATGTGACAAAGCAAAGAGCCAAAACTAAAAACTAGGCTATAGAATGAAATTTGTGTTGCAATGGGTTTCAAATAACTTAATTACCAAATAAGAGGGGGAAATCCAAGATGAACAGAATTAAGCCACTTGGGAAAGTGAACGCCATGAGACTAATGGCAAGGGAAAAAATCCATCCTAAACATTACTAGCATAAAACTAGTATGGATAAACATGTGAATAGGGATAAAGTTATAATAGTTCTAATTAATTGTGAAGTCTCTTAATGGGCTCAGAATATAAACAAAAATGTTAGAATTCCACTTTTTAAAATCCATTTTCCATCTATTTAGAATTCTTTTTGGGGCAATGATTAATGGTTTGCGTGCTGGAAAGAAACTCAGATAAATTTGTAGGAAACTTATAATCATGAGTCATTTTCTTGTCATGGGAGAAGGAGCATGAGAAATAATGCAACCTCCAACATGATCAGTACGTTATGATGCCTCTATTTCATTTGGCATTAATCAACCAACAATGTTTCTCCATGTAATTCAAATCTTTGTTTTTAGTTATAATTCATTTTATTGTCCAACTCCAGAATTATTTTCCATACAAAATTGGTATTCTCAAACAAATCATGAGATTGGAAGGATGGGAATTCCTCTAAGGAATCACAAATGCAAATTTTTATGTCTCTAGAACAATTATCATGATGCACTTGATAGCCTAATATTCTTATGCTTCATCTTGAATTCCATACTCCCTGTAAGCTGAAAGGTACAAATGGAATATCAGATGATTTAGGGTCAGAGAAGATTCAATAACATCCTTTTCCTATTTTGACCAAAATTTAACCAAAAGGAAACTATTCTTGATGTCCAATGTCAAATTATCCATATCATGTGTTTACTTACAAATGACTCAAAGATTTTATTTATCTCTACTTCTTCATCCAAGACAAACTCATGCCCATCAATGGACAAATGATTTTCTTCATCATTTTTATTTACTTCCGTTGAGTAGCTAGGTATTGATTTGGTTTTTAAGTCCTATTCCAATCAACTAGGTATTGATGTGTTTCTTGAGTCCTATGCTAATCAAGCAATAGAAGACTATTGGCATAAAAAATATCATCAAACAAAAAGGATGAGCAATCCCATTTTTTGGATTGATTTCACATATCAATCAAGTACCTTTCTAATGTATCTTTCGTAATATTTTTCCTTGTAAAGAAGACTCACTAATTTTATTATGCAAATATATTAATATCATAGCTACATAAATATAAAGGAACTCCCTCAAAGAATTGATTATGCAATTAGATTAATGATTAGAGCTACATAAATAGAAATGAATACCCTTAGATGATTAACACTATCACTCCCACTCTCTATTTCTATGCACATAATTTTATGCATATTTTGTGTTTAATTTATGATGGTATTTGGTTTTTTGCTAATATATTGTATGGAGGATTTCTCTAATGTATTTTTTTACTTCCGGAGTAATATGTTGAGGTTGTCCTAATACTTGTATCTCTTTTTGTTGTGTTTCCTGAGCTTTTTCTTTCAAAATTTATGGAATTATGGGAGCATTTGTTTTTGGAAATTGTACTGATACATAATATAAAGAAACATTTTTTTGTCCTGGAAAAATTAGACGTATGAGAAACTGCCAATTTCAGATAAGCACTTTTACGAAAAATAACAACCATTACTTGAAAATAAGGTGTGATATAAACATCATAATAGTAATGCAAGAAAAAAAGCCACACATAGTTCAATTTGATTTTGATTTCCTTCCAGCTTCCATTGAAAACATAAATATAATATTAAATTTTTGGTTTGAAACCAGATAATCCTCCCTAATATACAATGTTCTGATTCTCTACATTCCCCTAATTGATAACAATAGGTCTCATAAGATAAATGTTTACAAGAAACCACTAGAACCTTCATATCCTCCAAGAAAAATTAGAAAAAAAAGAAGCATAAATGATTTTGTATATGGAAAGAGATATAGGCATATTTTCCCATCCAAGAGTCCATATATAAAATTAATCAACTATTCATCTTCGAAGCCAAGAAATACAGTAGCCATGTTCGATAGAAATAGATTAGCTATCAAAGGTCTAATAAAATCCATGTTCACTTTTGTTGAAGGCGTAATAAAATCCATGTTAACTTTTGTCAGATCAACCTGCATGTTCACATGAAGCAATAAATTAAAATAAAGTTATGGCTATATATTAAAAGAAAAGAATTAAAACCGAAAAAAATAGCAACATTACACTCTACTTCAAACAACGGCTTGAAATAGGAACAAATTAGTGATGTGAACACATAACATATTAATGATGTGCCTCCCTACCATAGTTTGGAAATTGGTATTTTATAGTGCAATTATGGATTAGTTGAAGAATACATTATAGCACCATTGTTACCATATGGTAGTTCATAGTTAGCCTTATTGGTAATGGCTTGCATACATTGGAATGTATTTAGCTCCCTGTTTATTCTTTATTCTTCAAATATTGTGACATACATTTAATACTTATATGAAATTTTCTTAGAAATTTTTAGTTTGAAAATCGTATACATTGGAGGTCTGTTTATTCTTTCCTCTTAAAATATTGTGACATACCATTAATACTTATATGGAATTTGCTTGGAAATTTTAATATTGACAATACAAAAGTGTTGCAAACTTGAGAGACCTTCATTACATCAGATTTCGTTTGGTTAATACCAACAACTAAACGATATCCTTTCCCTCGGAGTAACCTAAGACTTTCACCAAGCCTCATATGCACAAAAAATCATATTAACAGAGGAAGTGAGCCTGCGAAGTTTCGAACCTGGCCATCATGTCTTCAAGGGTTCTAAATTAACAATAGATTCAGCTGGGTGGACTTTTTTATGGTACAGTTCATCTAAAAAGTGTCTCATATTTAGGGGTCTTCGAATGATGCATATTGTATTCATAATAGTGCAAACAATTCAAAAGAGAAAAAAATGGAAAAATAGAACCTAATCAGAAGGTATGGTGAAGATGTTATGTTTGACTTTTCATTTGTATAATCATCTTTGAATTTTCTTAGCATTAGGGGATTTGAATAATTTTCGATAATAAAATAGTAATGTTATTGAACATTCATATGTTAAAATGAGATATTATGATTATCCCACGAGAATATAATTGTAGGACCTATTTCATTCCCATCCTCAATTCCTACCACAAGGAGTACACCCCAACCATACTAATTTATTTTCTCTCATAAATAGCACGATGTCTAAAAAACGTGTGGAGGTCTGCGTGGCCACATTTTTAAGCCTTTTACCTTTCCACTAATTTATTCAATAAATTTTATTTCTCTAAACCTAGAGCAATGCACTTATTCATCAGATCCAGTATTTTTGTCGAGAAAAATTTGCGTTCATATTTTATTATGATGCGATTATCTCCAAGTTCCTCTCCTCTCCAAATATCATCAAAGTTCTCACTATATAGAAAATACAAAATTATCTGCCTGAGATGCCTATGTATAATGAAATATTTCCTCTATGATTGTTGCTTCCTCAAAAGATGTGTCCGGAGTATCTGAAAGTTGACAGTGCTCCAGGTCTCCAAGCATATTAAAGTCTACATCAGCTGGAATCCAATCAAAGTCTTGTACCCTGTTGAGTGGACATGAAATTACTGGTTGCACGTCCTTAGCAGTGTCAACCTAAATACCAATCAAAAGAAAAAAAAATTATAAATTAACGGTCCCTTTTTTTCATAAATGGAGCCATGATGAAAACATATAAAAAACATCACATAAAATTCAATATATTCAACATCAAGAAGAAAAAAGAACCTTTTATTTTGAGTTTTAAACAAGGTATTGAAATCATAAATAGAAGGAACCTCTGCTAAAAAATTAAAATCGATAATCATGAACGAAAAATTCTTTAAGCCCCATTTTCCTTTGGTTATATAACTTTGTAACACAAATTCAATGCCTATCCCACTTCGTTAAATATGCTCTGTGTAAGTAAGGGGTGAAAGGTGTTATTTATGGACTGGAAATTTTGTTTTGATGTTATTTAAAATAGCCTTCTGTTCTATGATGGAATTATTGGTCTCAAATATTCAATGAAAGTTCTGCTCTATAAAATTTTAATCGATAATATAAGTTCAACAATGTTGCTCCTCAGACTTCCTTCATTCATACTCCAGCATTATCATAATCTATGATGTAGGCGTTCATATGCTCTCCCTTGCAAACACAGGGCAACGATATAAGAGCTTAGAACCTCTTCTTTTCATGATCATTAATCTAGACAAATCATAGCCTTCCATTTTCAATTCCGTCCACACCGTTAAAGAGTAGACAAAATTAGGTTGTTACATATTCCATTCAAACGAGCCCAACATTACTTTTGCAAACAAAATTATTTTGTCATTATTGGACAGTAGTGTCAATTGAGGTAAAATATAGTTTCTGGCCATATAATATATTTAGACACTGATTTGCATCATAAATATAAGGTAAAAAGAAAACCTCTTAAAATGGGTTCACTGTTGATCAAAATTTTCCTCATTTATTTACCGTCTCATCTATCGACAGACATAAAACTGAAAGGTTAGCCAAACTTATGAATAATAGTATTGAATAAATCAGTGAGCAAGAAAGGATCCGAAGATGACGTGTACCCTTTAGAATCCAACGATGGAAGAGGCACTCGCATCTGGATTGACATCGGTATCGTAATTGGTATCGACATTAATCAAAACTATATTATATGTCGGCTACGAAATTCTCTTATGATCACAAGCTATATAAAAAAATAATATATATCCATATCCCAACTCTCCATTCGTTCCAAACCCAAACCAATTAATCTAAAATATATATATATTTTTTTTGTCCCAAACCACTTAATATAAAGCCCAAATTACAGTGAGCGGGATCTACAGTAGCAGTTACCAGGAAGTCGCGCCCAATTTAACAACGAATGGGATCTACAGTAGCAGTTACCAGCAAGTCACCAGGGGGACATCATTCTGTACTTCTACAACAATATTATCGATTGTGGTATGTTCTCTAATTATGCATCTTTCATGCTAATGATCCCTTCCCTTCTACACGAGAACAAAACACCCTTTCATTTCCGCATTGTTAACGGGAGAAAAAAACACCCCTTCATTTCCAAGTCATCAGAAGACATGACGCTCACTCATTTTGCTTCCTCGCCTTTCGAAGGAAAATAATGAAATATGTCCCTGCCATTATGAAAATGGTCGAGGTAGAAATCGAAAAAAGTGGTAGTCTTGGCTGAACAAATTTGGATCCGATGAAATAAATTAAGGAGTTGCTTGAGAGTTATAAACTGGTTAGTGAAATCTAATGGCTGAAAATTATTCAATCATCTAACATTAGATCGAGTAGATCATTACACAGGTTGCAGTGATGGGAATGGTTTTCAAAGGGGAAGGTGTTACGCCGGAATTAAGGTATTTAGATATACCAAAACATATATGTTTTGAACTTTTAAAAATATCTTTCCCTTTAATATGTTGCAGTCATCCGCACACAATCACTGTACCTTCGACCTGCCACATCCGAAAGATACCTTGACAAGTGATGTAATTATACAAATAAGACTTGTTGAAGATTGTTAAATTTCTCATGGGTACATTAAGAATATATATGAGCAAATGTTCTTGCTTCGTCCGCTATAGAATAGTTTAAATCAAAATATTTTCCTTAACATAGATATTGAAATATTGTTTTATAATAATAGTGTTATGTTTTTCTAGTATTAGAATTTTTAAAATTAAAATTAATGTTTATATATGTGTATTTTAATTATATATCTATATATATATATGAAAAGTTAATATAAAAATATTTTAATTAAGTTAAATATTAAAATATTTTATTATCATTATCATTAAAATATTTTATTATTATTATAATTAAAAATCATGTTTTTGATGGTGGAAATGGATTCAACACCATCAAAAACTTCTGGGCCACTCAAAATCTTGAAGTTTGGCAATTGTAACCTGAATTTACAGAAATCTCTCCCCCAATTTATTAAAATCTTGCAGGAATTTTCCACTAGTTTTGAACCTCTAGCCTCTTAGGAAGAAACACATACTCTTAACCATTAAACCCACTCAAGTTACATATATATAGCAATTAAACTATACTTTATTAATAAAATGAAATTTTTTTGTATATATATAATGGTATTGTAATTTTATATTAAGAGAAAAATAGTTACATTTCTTTCCCAAGTGATTTGTTAAAAGCATATATCGAATACATGTTAATGTCACATACCATTTCTTAGTTGTTAGGTCTTTACTTTCTAGTCAAACCTTGGGGGGTACGGGTATTCGACGTTGATTTGGAACTTCACTTTTATTCACGCAGGAGTTGTGTGATGTTGATATGGGTAAGGAAACGAGACAGGCCAAAGTATTGGTCTCATTGCCCCAAAATGATAGAACATGCCATTAGTACGAATGCTCAAAAAAAGAGTTCACATGGTTATGCCTGATATACATTTAAGGTACATGTTCCGCACAAGCATAAGTTCTTATATAAGAAAAGAAAACCAGTTGCACTTGCGTTAATTGCAGGCTCATATTTTCAATAGATATGGAGTAAAATTTTATTAAAATGATATAGTAAAATTAAGTACCAATTTTACTAATTTTATTTCTTTTAATAAATATGAAGCAAAGTTTGTTAAAATAAATTATTATATTGGTTTATTATGATAAGTGGAGATTATTGAAACAAACAGAGCACAACGCTCCGATACTAACGAAAGAAATAGAGCGAAACAACAACACGTTTACTATTGTTAAATTAAACATAAAACCAAACGTGAATTTAGAGAATGCCAAGCAGCTACAACTGTGTACAATTCAGACTTTACATACCATATCTATATTTATACACAAAATAAGTTGGTTAATTTCCCTTTCAATTTGAAAGAGTGAGGGCGGTGATACCCTTTGAAGCTCAGCAAGTGAAGGCAGTTGAAATAGGTGCAGTGCATTGGTTAAATGATAGAGAAGGGTATAATTATCTCTAACAGTCCCCTTTAATTAGGATTGACAATTTAACTTTGAGTCAACACAACTTAAACATGTCTACTAGTCTAAGTCTCAGCAAGGCTGACAATGACTCAAAAATTTGACATCAACTCTTGTGCTCAATTTATTTTTCCTTTTCTTCTAGATCCTATATGCTTTGAACTGCTTCATCTTTTCGTTTTTGCTATAGGCTCCAAATTTTAGTTTCTTCATTTGATGTTGCATCTATTCAATTGTTAAAACATAGAAAATCATTTCAAGTTGTCCATGGTTGTCATCTACTTCTTCAAAAATTTGTTTGTATGTGGACTGTTGCTACTTGTCATCTTCTGTAGTTTTTTCTTCATCATCAATCTTCTAATTATTAATTTGCCGCAACATAAGTTCATAATAGAATTTTCTCTCTTCACAACTCCAATACATGAAAATTTCATTAACATTTTCACTTTCAACATTCGTTGCTACAAATTTTATGTAAGCATCATCAACACATGGTGTTTCAAGCCATGCTTCCAAGAACTTTGATTCTTTTTCAAATTTTATATAAAAAACACCTTTAGAACCATATTGGTTATGTTCATTCTTCTCTGGAATGACAATTATCTTCTCTTCTCCCTTCTTCAACTCAGTAGATGCCCCATAATATAGATTCTCCACCTCTACTTCTACAAACATGTTTTCTTCCACTAGGTTTCTAGACACAAGTGGGTTTCTCTCGCCAAATAACAAGATATCATTAAGACATTTATGTTCCATCATATGCAACTACTCATCACTATTTAACTATTCTTTATCAAATTTATCATCAACAATTTTAATTGTTGGATCCACTCAATTAGTTGCTTCTCCATTGGCAACATTATCTATGCCAAAATCAACTCTTGCTGGTAACACATCATCAACATTGTGACCCACTTTCAAGTGAGATTAATCAAACTCTTCATCTCTCTATAGATCTTCTACTAAAAAGCCATTTTCATTTTCATCTTGAAGCAGTACTACAACGGGATGTAAGATAGCGATCTTCGACTTTATTACTCCCCCTTGCACCAAACGATGCATCCTGGATCTTCCGTTATTTCTTGGAAGTTGTAGCTCTTGCTACCTTGCACAAAAACTTCTCATCCAATCCCTGTTTTATAAAATTTAATTCTAAAGCATCACATACTTTGTTATATGGGTTATTAGATTGATACTCAATTAACTCTTTAGCTCAAATAAAAGTTAACATTTTAATAACCCAAAAATCAAAATATTTACAAGTAAACATAGGAGGTTGTAAAAGATCAAAGCTACACCAACCAACATCAATCCCTTCTCCATCTTTAGCTAGACTTTTCAGTTCCTCGATTGCAGCTGCACCTCTCTAAACATGATATCAATCTTTGCATCTTATTTTCGATTACCTTTCTTAATATTCTTCAATTGCACTTTGCGAATGGTAGATATTTATGCAGGAATGCAATAAAATATAGAAATAAACATAAACACAAAGATGTGGTAGGAATAAAACTCATACCATTAATATCAAATAATAAAAAATGCTTTGAGACATAATATCAAATAAAACAGATCAGGCGATGGTAGCTTACCACTGAGAATATATGTGGTGGCTACATGCCTCTGAACTGTGTTATAATGAGGCCCAAGGGCCTTTTTATTATTTAATAATAAAATAAAACCATAAAAAACCAAAACCCTCACACAAGGAGATGTAACACCAAGAGTTTATGGGCCCTACTGGGGTTAGTTGGGAAACCAACTTTCTGGGGTCGTAATTTCGTCATTTTATCTTCATTTGATGCGTATGATACTTCGTTTGAAATATCTCTATGAGGAATACAACTATTGACACAATTTCCATAAAACATTTTGAGGAATCATGCCCAAAAAAAATCAGTTGGGGCCTCAAAATGAATCTGGAAGTTGAGGACCTGAAAAACTACTAAAAATAGTAAATAAGAAAACTAATGAAATTGACTAGGTTGAATAGGTGGGTCGCCACCAATATCCACCTGGATCATTCCTCTCCCCTTAGGAAGAAATGGTCCCCATTGCATGTAGAGCCTCTATGAGGTGGAGAAATTTTTGTTGGACCTAGTCCCTGGTGAACCACTTTCCTGGTGAAGGAGTTGGTCTACTTTAACAACTTGATACAATTGGTTCTTCTACTAGCTAGTGCTTTTAAGTTGTGTGTCAATGATCCAATCACTTGTAACATATTCCATGCAGTTTGGATTTAACTTTGCCAGGTGAGTTTTTTCTGAAATGTCGGGTGTGTCTAGTAATAGAGGATATTATGGCCAAAGGTGATCCACACTGAAAAATGAGTGCATGCCAAGGAATGGCAGAATTCGAAGCTCAAAACAATTGTCTCCCACAACCTTGCTGATGGTGTAAGGACCATATCAGAGTGGATGTAGCTTGCGGTTGAGTCTAGAAAGGCTTTCCTTCTACAAATGTAACGAAACTTTGTCGCCCACCTCAAACTTGTTGTCATTCGATGTTGATCATGTTGCTACTTGTGCTCATCATTGGATTTCTCCAAGATGTCGTGGACCTTCTGGCAGGTGTTCTGGAAAGGTTCAATAAATCTGACTGTTTTATCAACCTGGGACAGTACATCTGTGGTTTATGTCTGTGTGGTCGTATGAGGTTTGGAAACATCAAGCAGTGGTGTGCCTAGGGTCAGATTAATGGACTACTTGACCTAACAGCGTAGGGAAACCTCTATGGTGAGGATAAAATCTCTTTGTATTCCTCCTCATCTTTATCCATCTACTATTTCTGCACAGGGGAGCCTTGTTTGGAGGCTGCAGCCACAATATTCTTCTTTCCCTATGGGCATTTTGTAATGAAAACAAGTTTTCTGGTTTGGGAAATAATCTTACTACATTTCTTTGCAGTACTCAAAAAGATGGTGGAAGGCGATACTATCTCTGATATCCTGTACAATTTATTTAACAAAGTAATAATAACATAATTTGGCCTAGACTCATTCACAACATGTCGTTTCCACAAGTATGGTTGGTCTAATAATACATTAGAAACATCAAGAGGAGCAACATCACACAATACCTCATTCATGAAGGGCTTGATGTTGTACGGAAGGCGACACTGTTGGCAGATGCGGAGATATTTTTCTTGGTGAATCCACCAGATTGTATATAGCTGTAGGTATGTTGTGGTCAGTAGGCCGAGTCGCTTCATGACCTATGCTAAAATGACTTTCTTTTGGATTCCGCTATCGACAAGGAATTGCAGTGCAAAACTCTTCACCCACATTTGGGAATGGAAGAAGAACTCCACCTCCTTTGGATCTTTGGGTTCCTCCTTCTAGATCTTAGTGGTGGAAACAGTGGCATTGGGTTCCACATCAATTATTTTCTTCCCTTTTTCATTCCCCTTGTCTGGCTCTAACTCACAATCAGAACATGCATCTGATTCAAATGCCTTCAGTTCGACCACCAACAAATATTTTGTCTGAAACTCGCTTGTGTTCGTAGTAGTGCTGTTATGAAATTCACACTACTTCCTTGTGTAATTATTTGGCTTTATGGTGTTGTTCTAAGTCACCTCACTTTGGATTTTCCCCTTGTTTTGTGGTTCAGGGGTGCCTTCCCCTGGCTTCAGATTCACAGATCCAAAGTCTCACTTCTTCTCCTTAAATTTCTACGCGATCTTGGTAGCATATCGATATGTTGTGCTAAGCGAGGTTCTGTCGAGGAAATCCATTTCCTCATGAATTTATCTATTTAAGAAATTCTAGTACTTGAGCATGAAATGTTTCTCTAAATCTTTAATACCCAACTTTCTGTGCAGGGTATTTAACAAATTCATGAGCTCATGCACATCTTGATCCCTTTGTTGCCGCAGTGTGGTCCACTAGATGTACTTGTCCTCATAGCTCCCCATGGGGTAATATTTTTACATGATGCCATCTTAGAACAAATTCCACGTGAGTGCGACTGAGAACAGATAGGGTTCACTCTCATCTTTTTTCTCACAGTAGGTTTCCCACAGGTTTTTGATGTGGGGGGCGACTTTGAGGAGTGCAAAAGTAATTTTTTCTCGGTTAGAGAGATCATGGACTGATAAATACGCTTCCAAAAAATTAAACCATATATCTACTGTGTTTTCATGTCGAAGATGACTTGTACCTTGAAAGGAGTGACGACTCGAGAGTGGTTGCTGGATGTAATTGGGTCATCGATAGGCAGTTGTTGAAGTTATCCATAATCGTGTTTCTTTGTTTCTCGACGGCCTCCTCAAGAAATATTTTCATAAGATTACTGCTCCCTCAACTTTATTTTATTCCACCATGGGAGTTTTTTGTAGTTTATGAGGCTGACCTTGCAAAGGTTCAATCTGATCAAACCCTACCTCCTTATACGTCGACCTCGTTGGGGACATGCAAAGAAATATCAATAAAGAGCAGACCACTCTGATACCACTAATTCGGGTTTATGTAGGAATGAAATAAAATACAAAAATAAAAATAAACTCAAAGATATAGTAGTAATAACACTTCATTACCTTAATATCAGATACTGAAAAATGCTTATAGATAGAATAGAAAATAAACTAGCTCGAGTGATGGTAGCTTATCTCTGAGAACATATGTGGCAGCTAAATGCCTCTGAACTATTTTTCAATGTGGCTCAAGAGCATTTTATTATTTAGCAATAAGATAAAACCCTAAAAAACAAAAACCCTCACGCGAGGAGATGTAACACCAAGAGTTTATGGGCCCCGTTGGGCTTAGTTGGGAAGCCAACTTCTGCGGTTCGTAACTTGGTCATATTATCTATGTTTGACACACATGATACCTCGTTGGAAAGATATATCTTAGGAATACACATTCTAACAATTTTTCTATTATATCTCCAGAGGAATAATGCCCAAAAAATGTCGTTTGGGGCCTCAAAACAACTCTATATGTTCAAGACCCGAAAAACTGCTAAAGATAGTAAATAAAAAAATAGATGAAACTGAATAGGTGGAATAGGTGGGTGGGCACCAATATCAACCTTGATCAACCACCCATTACAACTATCTTTCCTCTGTCTTATAACTTCTTTCCTTATTACAAGATAATATCTTTCATATCACCCCGAAAAAAATATGTTTTTTTAATATGCAACCCCGTCGTGCACAATCTTCACACTATCTGCTAATAGATGGAAACACACTTTTATTTTTGTGGATGTATGGTTGGATTAACCTTATAATATTAGACAGGATAGATTAAATCTCAGGGACAAATACGTGGCACTCACGACACACTAAACTGGTAAGATGCAACTAGTACCGCTTAGTGCCAGAACTCATACGAGCATAAGAATTCATACTCATGTCATCTGCAAAAGACAATTACAATATTATGTTGAGTACGATCATGGCTCTACTCATTTTTGTCTTCAATGACAAAGTGGATGTTATTATAAGTCTGTTCAATATGGTAGCGACATTTTCATATATGCTTACAGAGAAACAAATATTATTTCTTTTCACGCACACAACATCTGCACACTCAAGGAGGCTTTAACTCGTTCCTCGCTCTTATTTTTCGAACATCTCCTTAAAAAAACCTCATAGGGTGTGCAAAAATATACATGGTATGCCTCCTCAATAGAATTACGCTTCTTCATCAAAACGATTTGGTCTACTATTGTACACCACCATGGGATTAAAGTGCTCAGACCCTCCACATATCTTAGAGAGGCCTCTCTGTAGTGGAATTGGGAATCAGTATTTCAAGCGGAATATAAAATGGCACAACTTAAATGGACATATTTTTAGGGAGAAATGCGTGAAAACTAACAGGTTTATTCAATGTTGCTCCACTACTAAACAGTAGCACTTGTTGGAATTTATTACCAATTGCAAACCTAAGAAGCAAGACAACAAACTGAAATCTTGATGTGAATTTTGAAGGACAAGAGTAGAAGCATCCTTGTTTTGGTTTTACACTCCACAGTGCATTCAATTTTATGTTTAATTCCCTACAAACAGTCAATTTTTCCCATGGTCATAGCCCTCTCCCGATCTACCAAATCGTGGTTGACCCATGCTACCCCTCGCATTAAACCTATGCACCTACCTGCCATTACAATTAAGCAACCATCATTTTATTTCTGTGCTTTGTCTTCGAATTTAAACCATCCCATGTCATTTATGTGGATCCCACCAGGTCCATGTCACCCCACCATTAACCAATGGGCACTTATCGCAAGCCTTGGAAGTTTACATCATCCCCTCTTTGAACCCGCGAAGTAGATTGGCCCCCATCATGCCATGTCAACAAACCCTCAACCAATGAAGAGTGTATCGCACAATCTAGTGCCGACATCAGCTCCCCTCTGTAAATGTGCGATAGCGATGTCCCACCATCGCCACCTCATTGCGTCTCAAAGAATTTCGCTTCATTGCAATGTATTAAAGCCTAGTCAGCAGGCGGGTTAATCGATGCGAAAACTCTTTGCAATGTTTCCTCCGTTTGTTTATCACATGGAAATATGGTTACATCATCCGTCACAGTGATTGATGTGAAAACATATTTCGCAATGTTTTGTAATGTTTGGTTTAATGATTTTTTTTCTATGGTTTTATAATATGCTTGCGATAGTTTTATTTAATAAAATTGAAACATAGGATTATTTTATATATATTGTAAACATATATGTTTACAATATATATATAGATAACTATAAGTGTATGTTGTGTGGTATATGCCATGAATGCCAAGAGCAGTGTGAAGACTATGTATGTCAAAAGCAGCAAAGGAGCAGTGTAATCTGGAACAACAGTTTTGAAGCAATATTTGTAATAGTTGTCAGTCTTTGAATGAAAAACAGTGTTCTTATTTTCACTGTGTATGTTTTTTCTCCATCTATATGCATATTTTTGCTTTAAAATATCTATGTTGATAGAGGATGTTTGTCCCTCACTATTTGTTAAGGAATCATTATAAACTTCAACATGGTATCAGAGCTAGTCCAGGCTCTCAACAGTTGCTGAAGAAGCTAAAGGAAGAAGAAGATTGTTGAAGAATTTTTCGAGCAGAGTGAAGGTTCAACAAGTTAGGTATTTCTCAAAAAAATAGTTATTGTTTGTTTTAAGAATACACTCCTGAGAACTATAAAAGAGAAGTATTAAGAGTTTTTTTTTGGAGACAAAGGTTATCTCTCCAGCAGTGAGAAAGTTTGTTTAAATACAAAGTCAAGTTTTAACATAGTTCTGCAAGGCTAGTAATGGCAGGAGCCAGCACAAGCTCGAGTATGGGAAACACTCAACTCCCACAGTTCAATGGGAAGAAATATGACTATTAGGCAATCACAATAACAACCTTGTTTGCATCTCAAGATTTATGGGAGCTAGTTGAAGATGGTTTTGAAAAATGAGAAGAAAAAAAAGAATTTAATGCCTTAACACAGGCATAGAAAGATTTTCTGAAGAGTAATAGAAAGAAGGACTCAAAATACCTCTTGTATCTCTTTCAAACAGTGCATGAAAGCATATCTCCAAGAATTGCAGCAACAAAGAAGTCCAAGGATGCATGGGATACCCTCTAGAACCTATCAAGGAATGGAGAACGTAGAGATAGAAAAGCTTCAATTAATGAGAAGAGATGTTGAAGTCATTTGCATGAAAGAGCTTGATATAATAGAATCATTCTTCACATAGTTAATTGGGTTGGTTATCCAAATGAGATATCATGGAGAGACAATATCAAAAATAATAATAGTGGAGAAAGTATTAAGGATCTTACCCTCAAGATTTGATGTGATAGTAAAAACCATTGAAGAGACAAAATATCTCTCAATGTTTACTTTTGATGAGCTTCATGCATCACTCATGACACATGAACAATGATTGAGAAGAACAAAAAACTCATCTTTGGAGCATGCCTTCAAGACCCAAATGCATTTTGGAAGAGGAAGAGGTAAAGGTAGATCAAATTACAGAGGAAAAGGTAGAGACAGAAGCCAAAAAAGAGGAGGAAGAAATTGTCCTGCAAATACAAGTGGAAGGAGCAGCAACCAAAATTAGAATCAAAGCCAAGGTAGCAACCAACAAGGTGGAAAAAATCAAGCACATGGAGAAAGGTATGATAAATCCCAAGTCGAATGTTATTACTGTAAGAAGTATGGGCACTATGCCAACGAATGTAGAAAGAAACAGAGTGACATGGGTAATAGACCTAACCCGGTGCTAACTTTACTTAAGAGACTCTGAGTCAAGAGAATTTATTTTTAGCATGTAATATGGCTAAAGAAAAGAATTCAGATATATGGTTTGTACATTTAGGATGTACAACCATATGACTGGAAACATCTATATGTTTTCCATGTTGGATGAAAATGTGAAGTCTCAAGTAACATTGGGGACAGATATTAAAATATTTATTAGGGGAAAAGGCAAAGTAAGTGTTTTGACAAGAAAAGGAGAAAGGAGATTCATATCAGATGTATACTACGTACCTGGTATGAAGTGTAACCTTTTGAGGATTGGAAAACTCATTCAAAAAGGCCAAAATGTATTCATTGAGGATGATGTATGTACCACCATGGACATATCACCAAGCAATCAAAGAATTGCACAAGTGAATATGACAAGAAACAAAATGTTTCCTCTCAAGATGAGAGAAGATTTGAAGAAAGGAGTTGCAATGACAGGTGTAACTCAAGAGACTTACCAAAGAGAAGAAAAATATGAAAACAGATTGTGGCATTTGATATTTGGACATATCAACTTTGGAGGTCTTAATTTATTGCACAGAAAATGAATGATAAATGGATTACGATTGATTGAGAAGCTAGACAACATTTGTGAAGGTTGTATCTTGGTCAAAAAACATAGAGAATGCTTTCCATCAGAAAGAGCATAAGGGAAAAAGCACCCTTAGAAATATTCCATTCAGATTTGTGTCGACCAATGAAAACACCATCATTAGCAGGAAGCCACTATATGCTGACCTTTATTGATGATTACAAAAGAAAAACATGGGTATACTTCTTGAAGTTGAAGAGTGAAGTGTTTGAGAAGTTCTTCCACTTTAAAGCTCTTTTTGAGAGTCAAAGTGGGCAGCATATTAAAGTTTTGAGGACTGATAGAGGAGGAGAATACATCTCCAAGGATTTTATGTGTTTTTTCAAAGAAAATGGAATTCATAATAAATTTACATCAAGGTATACACCACAACAAAATGGAGTTGTTGAAAGGAAAAATAGAACCATCATAGATATGGTAAGAAGTATGTTGAAGGCAAAACATTTGCCAAATGAATATTGGGTTGAAGCTCTACATTATGGAGCATTTGTTTTGAATAGATGCCCAACAAAGAGTATGATGAACATATTCCCAGAAGAATCATGGAGTGGCACAAAGAAATTTTGTCACCCACATGAGAGTATTTGGTAGTGTGGCTTATGCACACATTCCAGATCATCCAAGGAAGAAGTTGGACAGTAAGGGGGAGAAGTGCATATTTGTTGGTTATAGTGATGAATCAAAGGCATACATACTGTATAACCCATCCACCAAGAATTTTATGATAAGAAGCGATGTGCAGTTTATTGAGGAAGAAGCTTGGGATTGAAGCATTGACAAAACAATAAATGTAAAAACTTGTTTGTTTCGAGAAGATGATGAGGAAGAAATGGATGAAAGAAATTCCTCATTAGTAGCACCACCTCCAACAACACAAGGACAAAAAAGGACACCAAAAGCTGGTATAAGAACACCCTTGAGAAGTGATTATAGTGCTTATACAAGCACATTACAAGGAGTGGATTTAAGTGCTTCTATAAGCACAAGCTCAGCAAGTCAAAGAGAAATGAGATTTAGAAGTCTGAATGAAATTTATGAGCAAGAGGAAACGAATGAAGGCTTGAATTATTTATTTGCATTGTATTTTCATGTAGAATATCCTATTCATTTTGAAGAAGTAGTAAAAGATAAGAAATGGATAGATGCTATGGATGAAAAAATAAATGCAATAGAGAAAAACAATACATGTGAACGAGTTGATCTTCCAAAATGCATGGAAGTGATTGGAGTAAATTGGGTTTATAAAACCAAAAGCAATAATGAAGGTAAGATTTAAAGGAACAAGGCCAGGCTTGTTGTCAAAGGCTACAAGCAGCAACAAGGAAGAGATTATTAGGAAGATTTTTCACTAGTTGCAAGAATGGAAACAGTAAGAGCACTGCTATCCATAACAACAAAATATAAGTGCAAAGTTTAACAAATGGATGTGAAATCAACATTCCTAAATGGAGTATTGATGGAAGAGGTTTATGTTGAAGAACCTTTGGGATATGAGAAAGAAGGCCAAGAGCACAAGGTATGAAAATTGAAGAAAGCTTTGTATGGGCTGAAACAAGCACCAAGAGCATGGTACAGTAGAATAGATGCTTATCTACTGGAAAATGGGTTTGAAAAATGTGAAGGGGAACCCACATTATACATCAAATAAAAATATGATAAGATGCTCATTGTTGTTTTATATGTTGATGATGTGAGATTAACATGTAATGATGCTTGCCTCATTGGAAATTTGAACACAGTCATGAAATAAGAATTTGAAATGACTGATATGGGATTGCTGAGATACTTCTTAGGAATAGAATTAGAAAAAAATGGAAATAAAATTTTTAATCCTCAAGAAAAATATGTAAAAGAAGTTTTGGAAATATTTAACATGCAGGATTGCAAGGAAGCAACTACCCCTACAGTGATGGGATTGAAGTTAAGAAAAGAATACATTAGCAAGGATTTTGATCCAAGTTTGTACAAAAGCACAGTTGACAACCTTATGTATTTAATTGCAACTAGGCCTGATATTATGCATGTTATAATTTTAATTTACAGATTCATGGAAAGGCCAAAGAAGGCACATTAGCAAGTAGCAAAAATAATATTAAGGTATGTGAAAGGAACAAAGAGGTATGGTATATTATACACCTCTTCAGAAAATTTTGAGTTAATTGGAGATACTAACAGTGATTTGGATGGAAGTATAGATGATAGGAGAAACACCTTTGGATATGTTTTTCATATGGGATTATGAGCCATTTCATGGGCTTCTAAGGAACCACTAATTGTGGTTTTATCAACAACAGAGGCAGAGTATGTGGCAACTACAGCAACAACATGTCAAGCGGTATGGATGCGGAGAATTTTAAGAGGTTTGTGTTATGAACAGGTAAAAGGCACAATAGTGTATTGTGATAATAGCTCAGTAATAGCTTTATCCAAGAATTCAGTGTTTCATAAAAGAAAAAATACATTGAGGCAAAATATCACTAAATCAGAGAATTGGTGAACAATGGAGAAATGGCTTTGCAACATTGCAGAACAAAAGAGAAGTTTTTTGATATTTTAACAAAACCATTAGGGTAGAAAAGTTTTAATTTTCTTAGAGAATGTCTGAGAATGAAAGATAAAAGCTGTTGTGATTAAGGGGGAGTATTGGAATTTATTCCCAACTGCAAACCTGAGCAGCAGGATAACAAACTTAATTCTTGATGTGAATTTTGAAGGACATGAGAAGCAGCATTCTTGTTTTGGTTTTTCACTCCACATTGTATTCAATTTTATGTTTAATTCCCTGTAAACAGTCAATTTTTCCTATGTTCGTAGCCCTCTCCCAATCTACCAAATCATGATTGACCCACATTACCTCCCGCATTCAACCTCCGCACCTACCCGCCATTACAGTTAAGCAACCATTGTTTTATTATCGCGCTTTGTCTTTGAATTTAAACCATACCATGTCATTTATGTGGAGCCTGCCATGTCCATGTCACCCCACCATTAACCAATGGGCACTTATCGCAAGCCTTGGAAGTCTATTTCATCCGCTCTTTGAACCCGAGTGAAAATGTGAAGTTGGGTTACACTTTTTTCCTCTTTTTGAGAAAAAAATTTCATTTTTTTCAGTTCTTCAACTTTCTGCGAGATAAAACAATTTTCTTGTTTAGAATTTCATTTTGCGATAAAAATAAACGTTGTCAGAAATTTTGTTAGCTTTCTATTACTTATTTTTTGGATTTTTTTATACACATTTGATATGTCAACTTAGCATTTCTTTGAGTGTGTGTTTTTTTAACAATCAATGGATTCATAAGAGGTCATGTTAATACGCAATCTTGTATTCCTTGAAAATTTATGTTTTTGAGAAACAAAATGTGTTACAAAAATCTAGACAGAGTCTACTTCAGTTTCGTCATATTTAAAAAGCCAATGGATGCATATCATAATTACTAGAATTTTTTCAACTGGTCCAATATAAAAAACTGCATATTTTGAATATGTTTTGCGATGCAAGAAATTTCTTAACATATAAGTTATAAACTAAAAATATAAAGCTACTCATTGGAGACCACAGACCAATGTAATGTACCATAATTTTTTCAATTTTTTTGACAATGTATTTTGGAAGATACAGAATCTTGATTTCACTGAATCACAATGACCTTCAGAGATTGTTCGCATTCATTTTATTACCAAATTAATTAAAATTAATAAATATTTATGAAATTCCATGAAAGTTATATTTCCTGAAAGTAGATTCAATTTTGAAAATTCCTGTCTTGCTTCCAACAGTTAATTCATAATGATTCATGGAGTTTAATCATTCCAAAGTTGCAAAAACATATTCAGGGCTTGGCTCTGCGTAACTGGTGATGCGTTAGCTTGGCCAAACTCTTAAACAAAGTTTGACGGAACTATTTTTTGTGCCGATGGCCCGTTAAGTCAAACAAAAATGTAGTTCAACCGAACTATTTCTTAAAATTTCGGCTGAACTTTCACTTAACTTTCTGTCAGTCGAAAAGTACCGCTGAGCCCCTATAAAAAAACATTTCCACGAAAAAATTCATTATTTTCGCATATTTTCGCACGTTTATTATGATTTTACAAAAGTCTTGATCTAATTTTGCAAAGAACTGTTTTGGGTTTAAGGACTTTTCTTGGAGGTACATTCAAAGGAATTTTCTTTGAGACACATTATTTTCGTACATTTGATCTGATTTTGCAAGAATTTTTTTTGGGTTTAAAGAATTTTCTTGGAGGTACATTCAAAATTTCTTGGAGGTACATTCAGAAAACATTTTTAAAGACTTTTCTTGGAGGTATGTAATACAGTTTTTTGGGCTTCATTTTTTTTTTAAAGTATGGATTTGGGCTTAATTTCGAAAGGACATTCTTTGGTTTTGGCTTGAAGTAAATATTAATGAGTTTTTGTGTAACTTTTTAAGTGAAATTTTTTTGTAGGACTTGGAAGGAAATATTTTGAAGTTCGTTTCATTTTTATAAGACATTTTTTTCTTGAATTTTTTAAAGTAAGTGTTTTCTATTGAGGTATGTATTTTTAGAAAAAAAATTAAAATGATTTTTTTTTTTTTAAATTAAATATTTTGTGATGTTTCTTTTAACTGAGTTTTTGTCTAAATTTTTGAAGGAAAATTTTTGAACTTCATACTCTATTATCATGGGAAATTGAAGAAATTGTAGGAGAAAATATGATGGAAAAAGAGACCCTGAGGAATGTAGAGAAGAGACAAGACAATCTCACAAATGAAAGATAGAAGCACTCTCAAATATTGAAGGGGAAAATCAACCTCAACTAGAAGTTGAAACATGTATGTAAATGTAAATATTATGATTTTGATATATTTAAAATTTTCTTAGTGTAAAATGTGAAGCTTAATTTTTATTTGATGAACTAATTTGAAAAATATTTTGCAATGTAAATATAGAGAGATATTCCTCAAAACATTGATGATGAGGTACAAAATTTTGAAAGAGAAAGTGAAAGAGATATTGAACCAATGATTGAAGATGGTGAAAATGTTGAAAGAAATTCAAGTGAAGAAATTGAATCACAAGGTATATATATATATATATATTGAACATATGCATGTATTATTGAAATTATGCATATATTTATTAATTTAGTTATTTATTGAATATTTAAACTTATTATGTACTATTCATTCGAATATGTACATATGGAATCAATTTCGATGATGAGATGTTAGAAAATGTTGACACTCACACATATGGAGATAAAAAATTTGACCATTATATACGATATCGTGTTATCCACATTTTTGATAAGTATTTCGTAAAGGACAAGGCGATAGTTCAAGCCCAAATGTTGAAAGGTCTCCTATCATTAAGGAAATTAAAAGAAGCTACGACTTTATTGGGTATTCGAAAATCAACCAAAGATAAAAAAAAAAAAATGAAGGAAAATGTGATACAAAATATAAATAGTGCTATAAATTCAATTAGAAGATCTAGACAGAAAAATGTTTCAGTTGTACATAGAGCAATACATATGGCAGTGGTTTCATCAAGTACTAAAGAGAATCGCTTGGTAAAATCTATGGCACGAGCATTAGGAACCTCGTGAAAAACTTTGCACAAACATCAGAAATTTCGGTTGCAAATAGATGTAAATGATGAACTTGCTTGTTGGAGAGCTATTTGTAGGCAACCATATAAAGATAGACATGGAGAAAATGTTAAAAAAATAATATATGAATATTGGAAGAACAATTCACGTGTTTCGCCAACTGCAAGGCATGTGATGCGAAGAAGAATAGTATGAAATCAGTACGAAGAACATGAAAAACATTTCTTGGAAACCACTCAGATAGAGTTGTTCAACAAGTTCAAAGAAGAGAATCATGAAATTCATGTTTCAATCAGTGATTTTGTTCAACAAAAACCATGGTATGTAAAACCTATCACCGTACGCGACACTTGTTGTTGCAGTTATCACGTGGAATTTGAGTTATATTATGACACATTTCTTGATTTTGGTAGAATATTATGGAAGCATTCACCTCCTCCTTCCACTATCCATGATTTCATATCTCAAATTCTATGTGAAAGAGAAAGCGATGAACTATTTTACAAAAAAAAATGTGTTGGTGGTAAAAAATGCGATGATTGTGGAAATTTGACTAAATTTCAAAACAAATATCGTATTGATATAAATGATCAATCATTGTCCAACATGAAAGTGAAATGGAAGAGATATGAATATATTGGTACATCAATTCAAAGTGCAAATAGTGTTAAAAGAATCGAATTACGAGAAGACGAAATTTTTCTGATAGACTTTTTAAGAAAGTTTGAAGCAGAAATTTAAAAATACACCAAGCATTCCCATAGAGCTCGATGGCAAGACTTGCAATTCAAAAAATCTCGTGAATTTTTTCCACCATGGACCATTTTGTCAGTGATTGATTTTGCAGAAAACTACACATTTGTTCCACAAAAAGAAATTCAGAGTGAATACTATCATTCTGACCAAGTCTCCATGCTCGTCCATATTCTATATAGACATGCTGAACAAAATGTCAATCATATAGAAAGCACGAGTGAAAATCGACATATCATTAAAGAATATCACTTTTATATCAGTGACGATCGTACACATGATACATGTTTTGTACAACATTATTTTGGAAAAATTTATGATTCATTGAAAAATCATGGAATAACATTCAATGAACATTGGATATGGTCAGACGGATGCGCAGGTCAATTCAAATCTGCACGATCATTCTTTTGGTTGTGTTCTCTTCATAAGAAAACCTGCATTAAACATTGTTGGAATTTCTTTGAGACTGGCCATGGAAAAGGAGAACATGATGGTGCAGGAGCATGCATAAAACAAGTACTTCGAAGATATCAAATGAACCACTCTGCACGCCGACTTGTGAATGCTGAAGAAGTTGTTCAATGGTGCATCGCTGCTCTAAGCCATGAGAATAACCCATCAAGAGAAGTGCGAAGGTACATTCAATTTAATTTATATTGTAAATCTAATTTTAAACATTGTACATTTATCATGCAATGATTATTTTTAATTGTATTTTGATATCATATTTACAAATTCTTTTTCTAATTTTCCATATAAAGGTTTTTCTGGCATATTGGAATCGGAGACATAAATAGATCAATTGGAAATGACATTGAAACAATAAAAGGGACTCGAAAATTGCATTCAATTCAAACAAAGTTGTCCACAAATGTGTTTGCATTGGGTAAAAGAAAATATTCTTGTTTTTGTGATGTTTGCATAGACAACACAAAATCCAATGAAGTCTGTGAAAACAAAATGTATGTGAACGATTGGAAACATACAGAGCTAAATACAAAGGGAAAAATGTCTGTTGCAATGTTTGAAGAAATGCAATCAAAGGAAACTACAATATCATCCGATGGTGATCGAGTTTCTGATCTTGTTAGAGAAGGTAACATTTGAATTTCTTTCTAATGATTTAAAGATCTAGAAATAAATTTAAATATGTATATAATTTTGTTAAGTTTGTTTTATTGTGCAGGAGATGTTTTTGTTGTAATTGCACCTATTGACAACGATGAAAATGTGAAGTATTATTTGATGCGTTGCACTGAACGAAAAATGAAATTATTAGAAAACTATAATGATCACGGATTTCAATATGAAAGAGGATCTATTATACTGAAAGGTTATTTTTTTAGACAAACTAATCAAAGTGGGGATTTTGTTTACTTTGAAGACTATGAACCTGATTTCATAAGTTGTCAATATAGTCACTTGGTGTGTGCAGCACGCATAAAGTTGATCGAGGTTCAATCAAAGAAAAAAATGAAAATTAAGAAATGGAAAATGTCAAAATCCAATCATGAACAGATTATTGAAGATGGCATTCCATTGGAATTTTTTTGATTGAACTGCCCAACAATTTATTCTCTTTGGATTATATGTTCTAGAACTTCCAGTACTCAATTAAAAATTGAGTTGCCTTGTTATGTTATCTATGCAAGTGTTTGCACATGTACAAATTGTTTTGGTACATGCGCACTCTAGTATCAACTGAAAGTAGATTTTCTATCCATGCATTGATGAAAAATGTTGCATATATATATATGTGTGTGTGTGTGTGTGTGTGTGTGTGTGTGTGTTCTAGAATGCAATTAACTATTCAAGTAGTTTTACTGTGTGCATTGATGAAAAATGTTTCACGTACTCAATATATATGTTCTAAAATGCAATTAACTGAAAGTAGTTTTTCTATGTGCGTTGATAAAAAATGTTGCATGTACTAGATATATACACGAACTCAATGCATGCCTAGTTTTTCTTGTGGGTTTTTTTGGTAAAAATTATCCACAATGTAAATAAATCATCCGCTGTATAATCTTGTACGAATATTCCTTTCAGACAAGAGACTCGGAGCACTTCTTAAATTTTTTGTGGGATTTGACCCACATCTCTATTCCTGATTGAAAATCTAGTACAAAATTTGTCTATCTAATGGTCGAATATTTTCTATGTGCATTGATGAAAAATGTTGTGCACGTATTGAATATATATATATATATATGTGTGTGTTCTAGAATGCAATTAATTGTTCAAGTAGTTTTCCCATGTGCATTAATGAAAAATGTTTCACATATATATATATATATATATATATATATATATATATATATATATATTCTAGAATGCAATTAAAATTGAATGGACCATCAATTTACCAATTTAAAAATCAACAAGGCTACCTAGTTGAGTGCATTAATGACATTGACCCCAATTCAACAAACATATATCTACTTCTTATATTTCCAATCAAAATTAAAGAGATTTATATGGGAAAGAGGTAGAACATATAGCCTATGAACTACTTTAGTTCATAGGTCAATGAAGGTATCATCATGTGGGAAAATGTTTCAAGAACACTTGATCATACTTAAAAGTAATCTTAAGATTGTTTTTGATATTTACATACTACATACTATTGTTTGAGTGATTTTTTTTAAAAAACTTACCAAATGTACTTCAACCATCCAAAACTTGAATTTTAAAAACTTTTTGATTATATCAAAACAAATTACTTCACATGTCATGCCAATTGTAGTTCAAATATCCAATAAAAACATTAAACATTTAACATTATATCACATGCCAAATGTAGATTGAAATGGTATCCAAAACTTAGTTTTAAAAACTTTTTGATTATATCACAACATTACTTCACATGCCTAATGTACTTCAACCATCCAAAACTTGAGTTTTATTTATTTTTTGATTATATCACACATTACTTCACATGTCATGCCAATTTTAGTTCAACTATCCAATAAAAACATTTAACATTATATCGCATGCCAAATGTAGATTGAAACCATCCAAAACTTAAGTTTTAAAAACTTTTTGATTATATATCATGCAACATTACTTCACATGCCATGCCAATTATAGTTCAACTATCCAATAAAAACATTTAACATTATATCACATGCCAAATGTAGATTGAAACCATCCAAAATTATAGATCACAACATTACTTCACATGCACATATTACTTCACATGCCATGCCAATTGTAGTTCTTGACTATCCAATAAAAACATTAAAAATTTAACATTAAATATCACATGCCAAATGTAGATTGAAACCATCCAAAACTTGAGTTTTAAAAACTTTTTGATTATATCATGTAACATTACCTCACATGCCATGCCAGTTATAGTTCAACTATCCAATAAAAGGTTTTAACATTATATCACATGCCAAATGTAGATTGAAGCCATCCAAAACTTAACTTTTAATTTAACAAAAAATTATAGATCACAAAATTAATTCACATGCCAAATGTACTTCAAGCATCCAAAACTTAAGTTTTAAAAACAAAACAAATAATAACACATCATTACATAACATGCCAAATGTAGTTCAGAAGAAAAACATTAATTTATAGATGACAACATTACTAGTAGTTCAATTATCCAAAACTTAAAAGTTTTAAAAACCAAACAAATTATATAACAACATTACTTCACATTCACATTCCAAAAGTACTAAAACCATCCAAAAATTAACTTTTTGGAACAAAACAAATTATATTAACACTGTAATAAAATATGTCCAAAAATTGTAGATCTCACAAGTATCAAGTATCAAGTTATATATATATGACTGTGCATCTAGATAATATATAAAAAAGTAAATTTAAGACTAGAAATCTTGAAATCAAATCTACAAATCATGTCCATCAAATACAGATGGATGTAGTGTCTTTCCTATCAGAGTCTCAATCCGCACGCTATCTTGCAAAGAATGGGGAACCTATACACAATGCACATACAAACATTAAAATTTGATGTTTTAAAAATGAGTGAGAATATATAGAACTTCATGTAAAAAACAAAATATAAAAAAAAAACATGCAATACCTCATGAGGTTCCCTCTCCATTTGTTCGCCTGCTACAACTTCCCCCATGGGAACATCTCCAACAGTACATTGTACAATATACATGTACAGTTATATATATATTAAAAAAATTAGATGAAAATGCATATGTGTACATATATAAACTTATTTTCAATAATATTAAAAAAAAAGTTAGACAACTTGTTCAAATTGTTGAAATGGTGTGGATGTTCCTATCTTCGTCGCTAGAGTCCGTGGACTAAAGGAATCTTCTATAGAAACCTAAAATTCAAAATTTTAAAAGTATAAAATAACTCAAGATCAAGATCTCAATTTATAATAAAACTTAAATAAACTTCAATTTATAAATTATAACTTTTAAAAAAACATATATATATTTAAAAGTGAAAAATTGAATACCTCTGCAGGTGAATTTGGGACATCTCCTAAGAGAGGCTCCAAAATAAAATCTCCAAAAACCTAAAATTTAAAAAATTTAAAATAACTCAAGATATAGATATATATATCTCAATTTTTAATGGAACTTTTTGAGGTGGAATATATATATAACTTAAACATAAATTTTAAAAGTGAAAAATTGTCCATAATTGTTATGGATCTGGCACATCTCCTAAGGAAGTAGAAGGTACATCTCCCAAGCAAGAAGAAGGTACCGTCATCCCAAAAACATCAGACAGAATCAAAATCTGTCAAAACATTTTATTATTATATATGTACATGTACATGTGCAAAATTATTTATTTTAAAAATATCACTTAGAAAACACTAACATTTGTCAACATATCTTGATGGTGAGACCCATCTTCATTGTTTGAACCAGAGGCCCCGAACGTGATATTAAAATTTTTGTCGTTCATCATGTGTGACAACTTCAAATGGTGTTTTAACATATAATGATACATTTTTGTTAGATTAATGTACATAAAAATAAATGTGTATACATGTATGTGTATACATACGTATTTATTATAATTAAATACACACAAGTTGTAAAATAATTGAACCCTAAGGTCATTAACACATACCCATTTTAATGCCCTCTTCTCATGAAGAATTAGTTCTCACAACTATTGTGAAAATTTTCAGACATATATTCAGATATTCAACATTCATGTTGTCCAACTTTCATCTCGTACGATAATCAAAGTACGCACGTGTACACTACTACCCATAACACCCCTAGTTTTATGTTTTCAAATTAGACATTTGAACTTCAGTCCAAAGGGGAGTGGACCCCAATGGATAATTATTGTGTGAATGTAATTAATTATTTAATTATGAAAAATAAATAAAATATTTCTGTGCATGTTGACCAAATGAGATTTTTGAGATCACTTACCAAATCCATGAGGTATGGAAAGAGGCTAAGACTTTCCCCAAAAATCTTTCAAAAATCCTTGAAAGAATTAATTTCTAATTTATATTTTTGAGGAAAAATCTAGATTTCCCCAATGATGTGGAGAGTAGTTGGGAAGAGGTAAAAAGCTGGAAAAGCAGAAATCAACTTTAAAGTCCCTAAATAAGGGAACCTATAAATAGGAATAAAGGATGCTATAATTTACGGCATCAGAAATGTTTTCAGCGGAAAGCTAATACGTCCTGGCATCGTACCGAGGCCGGGTCTATTCTCGTGAGGAGACCCTGCTCGGGGGTGAGTTCTGTGGATAGAAGGACTCTAAGGTTGGGAGGACTGGTCATCACAGAAGTGGTATGAACACAAATTTTATGACTGATTAAATTAGATGTTGTTAGCAAAGACTGACAAATGTTGTAGTTTTTATGTGGAATTTAGTTGTTGTGTTATGTTATTCCTTACGTTTCACAGAAGTAAATAGAAGAAACAAATCTTCTAATTTTCTGTATGGTAGTAGGAATAGTTCATTGAGAAATATCAAGCAGAGTCTCTACACCAATACTGGTGTAAATATGAAGATTTTATGTTCCCAAGAACTGTACAAAGGAAAAATATTGACATAATTCTTTACTTTAGAAGTAATAGGGAAGTGTAAGTAAATTCTAGAATAATGAATATTGTTCTACTGTTATATTAAAGACAACATAAAATTTTATTAATCAAACCACAGAGTGCAACAGATAAATAAATATGAAGACTTTAAATTTATTATCTTCTATTCTGGAGTTGCATGAACATAATGAAATAAGTAGTGAATGAAATTTTCATTCTGCATGTTCATTTAAGGAAATGAAAGTGGAATATAATGTAATAATATACCTGAATGTTCATAAATAATATTAACAACATTATAAATCAAATTTTATTCACATGCAGATACATATGTAACTAAGCAGTGTCATTATATAGGAAACCTATAGAAGTACTAGAATACATTATGGATGTTAATGACATAGTAATCCAGAATTCTCTGCATAGAGTGAGTTATTTATTATGCATTGGCTATTTCATATCAGTTATACTTCCAACAGAAATTTTGAGACATAAAATCTCTTCCTATGATAAATCAAGGTAATAGGAAACAAAGATATTATATAAATTGCAGAATAAGTTTTATTCCGATCAAAGAAAACATTGGAAAAATCACTGAAATCATTCTTAATGAAGAAAAACGAGAATCGAAGAAAGCACATATGAATAAGTAAATTATTCTAGTCAATTATAATATGGAAAATCTGAAGTAAATAACCGAGTTTCATTATTAATATAGAATTAGAGATGTATGAGAGTAAGAATTCTGGTGACCCTAAATTAAAATATCCAGATGTATACACAGGTATACGTAGTGTTTTTAAAAATATGTATAAACCAAAATCATTATACAAAGCATCCAAATTTCCAAATCTGAGTTAGATCCATATCATTTATAAACATAAATCCATGTGCGTTGAATATAAAATGATAAACGTCTGAGTTGAAAATTGAGAATTTATCCCAAGGATAAATCGTGAAGCAAGACAGTTGAATTGAAATTAACAGACCTGGAAGGTAAGAGAGGTACTCGTTAAATTCCATGTATAACGAACAAGAATTTAAATGGAATTTTGACCAAATCCAAATATCGTCGATACATGTATGTAGTCCACCAGAATAAAAAAAATTGTTAAAATTTAATTAAATTGAGAAAGTCTATAAACATTCCATTAACCATCGTAGAAGTTAAATAGATTTACCTGAGGGGAATAGTATATATTTTGAAAATGACAAGGGAACTCTAGAGATGAAAAACCAGAGTCATATATATACGTGAGGCAATGTAAAATCACATAAATGAACATAGAAATCCAAATAAAACAAATAAAAATCTTACAGTCAAGCTCGGTTTATGAAGGATCGAACCCACGGAGAAGTGAAGTGGGAATCCCATACACACGATGGAGGTTTCGTTCTACGTTCAAAAATAAAAAAACAACATTAAAATATGATTCAAGAACTACTGGTACTAGAGTGACTGTTTGTGTTAATAGAACACTCAGAAACAAAAAAAAAAAAAAAATGAACCCTCTCTAACATCTATGGATGAGAAGAGGAGCACATTATTACCAAAATTATAACACCATAAATGAAGATGAAACTAAACTAAATTCCATGGAAAATAACCAAACATTACTACTGTGAGTAGATATCAGTAAAATGAAACCATTCGAAGTATTCTTATGGCCACGAGGGCTACATAAGAAAATTGAGACGCAGGAGGATAGAAATCTATATCTCAATGGGAGATGCCATAGTAAATCTCCATATAATGAATGGAAAAACGATGGGATTCATACCTGTAAGTCATTTAAGAAAGATAAGAGAAAATATTCGTAGAGCCTTTAGATGACTCGAACAGTGGACATAGGTTCCATGGTGAACGCCACAAGGCATACAATGGAAAATGAACTAGTAAAAAGAAATGAACCACAACATAGAGGACTTAAATAAAAATCGAAGACAAAAACCCTAAGTTGAAAACAATGGTACCTCTGTTCCGTATCAAGAATTAAAATATTCAGGTGACGTGCATCAACAACTTTGAAGAAAATTATATATAAATCCCATAGTACAGAAATTTAATTCAACGCATAGAAAGTGTACGTAGAACGAATTTAAAATGCTCGTTGAAAAAACTAACGAAGAGCTGCCTTCATCATTTCATACTACAGACAAATCACATCGAACTCAAATTCCAGCCAAAGATAATTGCATTGGAGAAATTACAAAGAGTGAATCACTTATATAAATCGGGTCAAGGTTTAATAACCAAGTACTCATAGCATAAATGCTACCATAAATCCATTAATGAAAGGTGGCTCGAAAGTTATGAAATCAAAATTGATGAGGACCATCAAACGTACATGTACTTGCCGTGGGGATGGAAATATTAACCATTTCCCTCAGTTATACTCATATCGAAATTATGTGATATGATTTTTGAGAATTCATAAAGGGCTATTAAAGCGTAAGGTTGTGCACTTAACAATATATATATGCAAATCGAATTCGACGTGAGGTTACAAAATTAATCATCATAATCTATAGATAAGAGGTGTATCAATTAATTGGATCGATAATATATATATGAATAGAGAGAGGAGTATATATATATAAGCTTAGAAAAATAACGATAGTATCAAAATACTTCAACATATTATATGTTATGGAAGATAAAACAAATTGGTGAACTAACATATAGTTACCAAAATAAAAAGAGAATTTTCCAGGGGGAAATTAAATTGTATATTACCTTTCCCTTTTGATAATATGAAAGTGATGTGAAGGGTATCCTTGGGGTATGAAAACAATTAGGAAAGGAGTTATATTAATAATTCCATAAATCTCTACCCTTAATAATTTTAAGAGAGTAGTGGAGTATTAATAACGAAATCGTTAGAAATAAATTGAAGAGTATTGTTCATTCATCTTTAGGGAAAAAAAATGTTGGGGTCGAATGACAGTCGTTACAAATGGTATCAGAGCTCATGTTAGAAAAACTGGGCTGTTGTTGTGCTCACTATATAAATTAATTTTTTTTTTGAATTTTTTTTTTTTTCTAACGTTTTTTTGTTTAGTGTACAGTGATACTGGAACTGAAAACCCAATGGTTGAAGGAGATGAAGTTTATGTTGATATGGGTGATGGAGATAACACGCCAGATCCCAACACTCCTTTGATGGCTATGTTGCACAGGTTGCAATGGGACATGGCTGAGCTAAGAAGCCAGAATGACATGCTGTCATTAGCCAGTGAAGAGAAGGAAAAGTAGATAAGAGAACTAACCTCACAGAACAGCTAGGAAAGTGAAGGTTTCGAAAAGAAGAGGAAAGGCAAGTTCTCAAATGATTCTAAGGAATATGATACTACTAGACAACAGTCTAAACAAAAGAAGGAATTACAGGGTGAATTCCGAAAAATCAAACCTCCCTCCTATGATGGGGAGAAGGAGGAAGATGCTGAGGCATGGCTATTGAATATGATTAAGTATTTTCAGGTCTATGAATATGAAAGCAATCTGAAGGCAAGATTAGCTATCCACCAGTTGCAGAGTAAGGCTACCTTGTGGTGGGAGGAGACAAAAATGGTGCATGCCATTGATGAAAAAACAGTGACTTGGGAAGATTTCAAAGTCAAGTTTAAAAACTGCTATTTGAACGAATGCTATTATGATGATAAAGCAAAGGAGTTCCACGAACTCATATTGGGACACTTCACCATAGATGAGTTGTAACCAAGTTTACAAATCTGTTAAGGTATGTTCCTTATATTCGTGAAGAGAAGGCAAAGGTACAAAGGTTTTTGAACTGTTTGCGAGCTGTGTACAACGAGAAAATAGAGTTTGATAATCCAAAAACTATGGACGAAGTAGTGAGGAAAGCTAGATTATGCTACTAGTAGTTTAAAGGAAAGAGTGAACATGGAAAAAGTTGGATAAACAAGGGCGAACTCAAAGGAAAGAAACAGAAACCAGCTTACTTGAATAACTTTGGTAGGGATCATCAGCGGAAGAAATTTAACAAACCAAAGGAAAGTCAAACTGCTCAGTCCCAAGTTGGTTCAAAACAAATAGATGGGGATAATAAGAAGGAAGGAACAGTTAAAATGTGGGAACCTTTGAAATGTTGGGGTTGTGGAGAACTTCATTTGTTGAGGTATTGTCCACGCAGAAATATTCAGATGATTCTGAGAGATATAGAAGCTACCACAGTGAATGATATAGCAAGGAACATACCCACTATCAGTGCAGCCTTGGAGAACCGACAAGCAGAACACCAGGATACTATGGTCAACATGGAAGGTAAAATTTCTGATCAATATGTTATAGTTTTAATTGATCCAGGTGCTTCTTTGAGTTACATTAGTCCACAAGTTGTAGAGAAATGCAATCTCAAAACTGAAAAATTTTAACAGTCTTGGTTGGTCCAGTTAGCCACTGGCACCAAACGAAAAGTAACTCATAAGTTACCTCAAACAACAATTAAATTAAATGATTGTCAGACAGAAGTAAATTTAAACATTCTACCCTTAGGCTCATATGACTTGCTGATAGGAATGGACTGGTTAGAAAAAAGAAAGGCTATGATGAATTTTTGGGATAAAACTCTACATTGCATAGATGAGGAAGGCAGACCCTTTATACTCAAAGAAAAACCAAAACCAATCTTTGTAAGACAAATATCAGCTCTGTAATTAAAAAGAACAGCTAGAAAAGGATATCAAGTATATGTTGTACATGTTGAAGAATCAGGACAACAACCTCAAGAAAATATGCTAGAAACTTTACCAGTGGTAAGAGAATTTAAGGAAGTTTTTCCAAATGAGATTCCTCATCTTCCCCCCAAAAGAGAGATTGATTTTTCAATTGGTTTGGTGCCAGGAGCAACACTCGTTTCTAGAGCTCCTTACCGGATGAGCCCCCCTGAACTTGTGGAGTTAAAAATGCAATTACAAGAACTGCTGGATAAAGGTTACATCAGACTGAGTGTATCGCCTTGGGGAGCACCGATTCTATTCGTGAAAAAGAAAGATGGAACCTTTAGAATGTGCATTGATTACCGTCAACTAAATAAGTTGAAAATAAAAAACAGGTACCCATTGCCCAGAATAGATGACCTTTTTGATCATGTGAGAGGGGCTTCAGTGTTTTCTAAGATTTATTTGAGGACTGGTTATCACCAACTCAGAATTAAGGAGGAAGATATTAGTAAAACAAATTTTCGAACCAGGTATGGTCACTACGAATTTGTAGTCCTACCTTTTGGTTTGACAAATGCCCCTGCCACTTTTATGTGCTTAATGAACAACGTTTTGAACAAGTACTTAGATAAATTCGTACTAGTGTTCATAGACGATATTATAGTCTATTCAAAAAGTGAAGAAGAGCACAAAGAACACTTAAGGATAGTTTTATAGACTTTGAAAGAAAACCAGTTATATGCCAAATTCAGTAAATGTGAATTTTATAAAGACAAAATTCAATATTTGGGGAATATCATTTCTGAACAAGGATTGGTTGTTGACCGTGAGAAAATAAAGGCTATTAGAGAATGGCCAGTGCCAACTGATGTTTCAGTAGTAAGATCATTTATGGGGATTGCAGGTTATTATCGGAGGTTTGTGGAAAGATTTTCTGCAATAGCATATCCTATAACTTCACTACAGAGAAAAGGCACCAAATTTGAGTGGACCGAAAAATGCCAAAACAGCTTTGAACAACTAAAATCAAAACTTACTATAGCCCCTATATTGAAAATTGCAGATCCTGACAAAGAGTTTGTTGTGTGTACGGATGCATGTATAGAGGGATTGGGAGGAGTTCTATTGTAAGAAAATTATGTTATTGCATATGAGTCTAGAAAACTTAAGCAATAAAGCAACATAATTACAATTCAGAAAGATCCTGAATTACCGCCGTAATTCATGCCTTGAAGATGTGGCGACACTATCTTCTTGGGAAAATATTTACATTGATGACAGATCATATTAGTCTCAAGTATTTCTTTTCTCAAACCGATTTGAATGCTCGACAAACCATATGGCTATCTTTTCTGAGTGAATTTTATATGGACATAAAACATATCAAAGGGAAAGAAAACAAAATTGCTGATGCGCTAAGCAGAAATGCTTGCCAAAACATAAGCAGCATTGGGAGTAGTGCTAGTTTTGATTTAGAAGAACTAGTTAAAAAGGTAGGAAATCAAGATCCAAACTATGAGAATCTACAAGTGAAAATGCTGAAGAAAGAAATGGTTGAATACACCAAAAACTAGAAAGGGTTGATCTAATATAAAAATAGATTGCATATCCCCAATGTAGAGTCTTTGAAAAAAGAGATCCTAGATGAATATCATAAATAGCCATATTCAGGACATCTTGGATATCAGAAAATGCTAACAGCTTTGAAAAAGAAATTGTTTTCGCCATGAATGAAAAAGGATGTAGTAGAGTATTTAGCTAGATGCATGGAATGTCAACTAGTTAAAGTTGAGCATCAGCATCCAGCTGGTCTTTTAAATCCCTTGCCAATTGCAGAGTGGAAATGGGACATTGTTTCTATAGATTTCATAACCAGGTTACCCAGAACAAAGTACCATCATGACTCAATGATGGTAGTGGTAGACACCTTAACAAAGGCTGCACACTTCATCCCTGAAAAATCTACTTTTTGGACAACCCAAGTAGCAGATTTTTTCCTAAAAGAAATAGTAAGGCTACATGGGGTCCCAAAAATGATTATTTTAGATAGAGATGCTAAGTTCACAGCCGCCTTTTGGAAAGGTATGGTTGGGGGCATGGGCACTAAATTTAATTTTAGTATTTCTTATCACCCTCATACAGATGGTCAAACAGAGATAACAAATCATATTTTGGAGGATATGCTGAGAATGTATTTGATGGATAGGCCATCAAAATGGGAAGACTACTTGCATTTAGTCGAATTTGTTTACAACAACAGCTATCAATCCTCCATCAAAATGAGTCCATTTGAAGGACTCTATGGAAGAAAGTGTCGTACACCTTTAAGTTGGAGCCAACCTGAAGATAAGCTAATATTGGGGCTCGATACTCTACAAGAAATGGAAAGGATTGTCAAACAAATACATAGAAACATCAAGACAACACAAGATCAACAAAAAAATTATGCGGATAAGAAGAGAGTGCATCGAAAGTTAAAATTGGGTGATCATGTGTATTTGCGTATTAAACCCAAAAAGAGCACACTTTATGCTGGAAGTTGTGCAAAATTGGCTCCTAGATATTGTGGGCCTTTTGAGGTGTTAGAAAGGGTGGGACTAGTAGCTTATAAGCTGGCCTTACCACCCCATGTTAAAGTTCATGATGTGTTTCATGTTTCTTTATTAAAAATATATGTACATGATGCTTCTCACATTGTTGATTGGAATGTGATAGAGGTAGAACTAGAAGGGGAGTTCCTTCTGAAGCCACTTCAAATATTGGAGTGAGAAGAAATTGAATTGAGAAACCGAACAATAGCAAGAGTAAAGGTGCAGTGGAAGCACTTTACAGCTGAAGAAGCTACGTGGGAAAGAGAAGTTGAGATGATGGAAGAATATCCATATCTGTTTTCAAAATAAACTCTAATAGTTAGTTGTAACACTGAGGACGGTGTTTTTTTTCAAAGGGGGAGTATGTAACACCCCTAGTTTTATGTTTTGAAATTAGACATTTGAACTTCAGTCCAAAGGGGAGTGGACCCTAATGGATAATTATTGTGTGGATGTAATTAATTTTTTTATTATGAAAAATAAATAAAATATTTTTGTTCATATTGACCAAATGAGATTTTTGAGATCACTTGCCTAATCCATGAGGTATGGAAAGAGGCTATGACTTTCCCCAAAAATCTTTCAAAAATCTTTGAAAGAAATTATTTATAATTTAGATTTTGAGGAAAAATCTAGATTTCCCCAAAGAGGTGGAGAGTAGTTGGGAAGAGGTAAAAAAATGGAAAAGCAGATAGCAGATTTAAAGTCCCTAAATAAGGGACGCCTAGGCAAACAGGAATAAAAGCATCCTGTAATTTTGGACGCAGAATTAGAATCATGCTTTGGGGAAAGCATAAGCTTAAATAAGCTATTCCAGAATAGACTGAGGTTGGTCTGTTCTGGGAGAGGATCTCAGCTCGGGGGTGAGTTCTGTGGATAGAAGGACTCTAAGGTTAGGAGGATGGGTCATCACAGAAGTGGTATGCACATAAATTTTATGAATGAGTAAATTAGATGTTGTTAGGAAAGATTGAGAAATGTTGTAGTTAGTATGTGGAATTTAGTTGTTGTGTTACGTTATTCCTTACATTTCACAGAAGTAAATATAAGAAATAAATCTTCTAATTTTCTGTATAGTAGTAGGAATAGTTCATTGAGAAATATCAAGCAAAGTCTCTACACCAATACTGGTGTAAATCTGAAGATATTATGTTCCCAAGAACTGAACAAAGGAAAAATATTGACATAATTCTGTACCTTAGAAGTAATAGGGAAGGGTAAGTAAATTCTAGAATAATGAATATTGTTCTACTATTATATTAAATACAACATAAAATTTTATTAATCAAATCACATAGTGCAACAGATAAATAAATATGAAGACTTTAAATTTATTATCTTCTATTCTGGAGTTGCATGACCATAATGAAATAAGTAATGAATGAAATTTTCATTCTGCATGTTCATTTAAGGAAATGAAAGTGGTATATAATGTAATAATATACATGAATGTTCATAAATAATATTAACAACATTATAAATCAAATTTTATTCACATGCAGATACATATGTAGCTAAGCGGTGTCATTATATAGGAAACCTGTAGAAGTACTAGAATACATTATGGTTGTTAATGACATAGTAATCCAGAATTCTCTGCATAGAGTGTGTTATTTATTATGCACTAGCTATTTCATATCAGTCATACTTCCAACAGAAATTTTGAGACATAAAATCTCTTCCTATGATAAATCAAGGTAATAGGAAACAAAAATATTATATAAATTGCAAAATAAGTTTTATTCCGATCAAAGAAAACATTGGAAAAATCTCTGAAATCATTCTTAAGGAAGAAAAAAGAGAATCGACGAAAGCACATATGAATAAGTAAAGTATTCTAGTCAATTATAATATGGAAAATCTGAAGTAAATAACTGACTTTAGTTTTAAATACAGAGTTAGAGATGTATGAGAGTAAGAAGTCTGGTGACCCTAAATTAAATACCCAGATGTATACACAGGTATACGTTGTGTTTTTAAAAATCTGTATAAACCAAAATTATTATACAGAGCATCCAAATTTCTAGATCTGTGTTAGATCCATATCATTTATAAACATAAATCCATGTGCATTCAATATAAAATGATAAACGTCTGAGTTAAAACTTGAGAATTTATCCCAAGGATAAATCGTGAAGCAAGCCAGTCAAATTGAAATTAACAGACCTGGAAGGTAAGCGAAGTACTCGTTAAATTCCATGGATAACGAACAAGAATTTAAATGGAATGTTGACCAAATCCGAAGATCGTCGAAACATGTATGTAGTCCACCAGAATAATTTTTTTTTTAATATTTAATTAAATTGAGAAAGTCTATAAACATTCCATAAACCATCACAAAAGTTAAATAGATTTACCTGAGGGGAATAGTATATATTTCGAAAAAGACAAGGGAACTCTGGAGATGAAAAACCAGAGTCATATACATACATCAGGTAATATAAACTCACATAAACGAACATAGAAATCCAAATAAAATAAATAAAAATCTTACAGTCAAGCTCGGTTTATGAAGGATTGAACCCACAAAGAAGTGAAGTAGGAATCCCATACACACTATAGAGGTCTCGTTCTACGTTAAAAATAAAAAAATAACATTACAATATGATTCAAGAACTACTGGTACTAGAGTGACTGTTGTGTTAATAGAACACTCGAAAAAAAAAAAGAAAAAAAAAAGAAAAAAAAAAAAAAAAGAAAAAAAACGAACCCTATCTAACATTTGCGGATGAGAAGAGGAGCACTTTATTACCAAAATTATAACACCAGAAATGAAGATGAAACTAGACAAAATTCCATGGAAAATAACAAAACATTACTACTGTGAGTAGATATCAGTAAAACGAAACCATTCGAAGTATTCTTACGGCCGCGAGGGCTATGTAAGAAAATTATGATGCAGAAGGAGGGAAATCTATATCTCAATGGCAGATGCCATAGTAAATCTCCATATAATGAATGGAAGAACGATGGGATTCATACCTGTAAGTCATTCAAGAAAGCTACGAGAAAATCTTCATAAAGCCTTTTGACGATTCGAATAGTGGACGTAGGTTCCATGGTGAACACCACAAGGCATATAGTGGAAAATGAACCAGTAAAAAGAAACGAACCATAGCACAAAGGACTTAAATAAAAATAAAAGACCAAAACCCTAAGTTGAAAACAATTCATCTGAACCATACATGTGTCAACAGATCCCCATCAGTGTTGGAATCGATGTGTGCATCTCGAGCTAAAAATCAAGGAGACGACAAAGACAATCTGGAGATATCTTCCATTAAAAATAATGGTACCCCTGTTCCTTATCAAGGATTAAAATATTCAAGTGATGTGCATCAACAACTCTGAAGAAAATTATATATAAATCCCATAGTACAGAAATTTAATTCAATGCATAGAAAGCTTACATAGAATGAATTTAAAACGCTCGTTGAAAACACTAACAGAGAGTTTCCTTCATCATTTCATACAACAGACAAATCACATCGAACTCAAATGCCAACCAAAGATAATGGCATTAGAGAAATTACAAAGGGTGAATGAATTATATAAATCGAGTCGAGGTTTAATACGTGTACTTTCCGTGGGGATGGAAATATATAAAGTTATGAAATCGAAATTGATGAGGACCATCAAACGTACGTGTACTTTTCATGGGGATGGAAATATTAACCATTGCCCTCAGTTATAATCATATCGAAATTATGTGATATGATTATTGAGAATTCATAATGGGCTATTAAAGCCTAAGGTTGTGCACTTAACAATATATATATGCAAATCAAATTCAATGTGAGGTTACAAAAGTAATCATCATCATCTATAGATAAGAGGTGTATCAATTAATTGGATCGATAATACATATATGAATAGAGAGAGGTGTATATATCTATAATCTTTGAAAAATAACGATAGTATAAAAATACTTCAACACATTATATGTTATGGAAGATAAAACAAATTGGTGAACTAACATATAGTTTCCAAAATAAAAAAAGAATTGTCTAGGGGACAATTAAATTGTATATTACCTTTCCCTTATGATAAGATGAAAATGATGTGACGGGTATCCTTGGGGTATGAAAAAAATTAGGAAAGGAATTATATTAATAATTCCATAAATCTCTACCCTTAATAATATTAAGAGAGTGGTGGAGTATTAATGACAAAATCGTTATAAATAAATTGAACAGTATTGTTCATTCATCTTTAGGGAAAAAAAAAATTGTTGGGGTTGAAAGAGAGTTGTTACATGCTCTTTGTCGTTTTAGACAAACATTGACTCCCCCCAATGTACTGTAAACATTGTCGATGATGACATCCCTTACTTCTCGACTTATTTGAGAAGTCGCATCCATCTCTGATCACAGAGTTTTGACCCGACAAGGTCGACTCACCAATGGCGGCTCAGGGCAAGGCAACTCAACATTTCGCTTAGTGCCCCTACGATCAGACAATCGACCTTTCCCTGGACCAAAAAATTCTAACGGAAGGTCATTGTAATTGGGTTTCAGGTTCAAAAAAATTTATGCATAATTTTTTTTTTCAAAATAAACAGGAACCTTGTCATTCCATGGGAGCCTTCCATAGGCCGCAAGGTTCTTATCATATAAATAGTGACCTATATCGGGGTGCTTGAAATATTGCACCTTTAGCATTTTTCTTTTTGGCGCTTCCTTGAAATTAAACATTGATTTCGCCATTTCTTTTGTAACTCTTTATTTTACATCCTCACATTTATCAGGACCCAATACTGTTTGTTTTCTCTTTCTCATGAGCTCTGCAAATGTATCAGTCATTGGCCCAAGATTTTTGTACATATTTACTAGTTTTCCAAATAAATGTGTAACTATTTCGAGGTTTTCTCGACTCTCAGCAGGTAGAGTCAAAGCCACGAGATCTCTCCACAATTTTGCATGAAGTTGTTGACACCTTTATAAGGTGCATTGCGGCATGTTTCTTTCCCATGGTATATAAAAAATTTTGGTTGGATAAGTTGTAGTCGGTAGAAAACCTTCTTCTTGAATGTAGCGTTCTGCCCTGCGTCTATTTTGACCAATATTTGGAACATTTTCAGCCTCTGCGTCAATATGTATATATAATTTTGTATATTAGAAAAAACACATGTAAATTTTTTTTTACAAATTCAATGAAAAAAATATTTAAATTGATTGCAACCTCGACGTGGTTGGCTAACATATTCTCCACCCGAAAACTGTTGAGAACTAGAACGACCCTGTTGAGAACCAGCACCACCAGCCGTTGATTGGCCTCCGGGAGAATAAATATCACCACCTTCACGAAACCTTCTACCACTTATTGATGGCCCTCTAAGGGGATTTGATCCACCACCAACCTCTCGAGAGGAGAGAGAAGCTTCAGAAAAAAATGCTAATTTATAATCAATTGAAAAATACATGCATACATATAAATACACGTGTACATATTCATTGATTAAATTGTGTTAAAACCATACCACGACTGGTTGAAACATGGGCATCCATGGATGGAGTAGAGACCATTCTCTTCTTATTAGCTTCTAAAAAATAAAAAATGAAGCTTATTAACAACTAATTTAACTCACAAAATTGATAAAAAATCAATTCCATATGTACACACATGTATGGATATTTAAGATTATATTTAAATTTACCATGAATAGCTCTCGATCACGATCCCTGATCCCCCCCTCTCGTAGAGATATGGGATTCTCTTGATCTTCGTCATTTATCCTCCATGATGTATATATCTACGGTGGACATTTACAATTAATTTTTTAAATAACTAATTTAAATGAAATTCAAAATAAATTTCATAAAATTAATGTAATTTAATGTAAACAAATTATGTAAAACACAACTTTCAAAGCACTAATTGATATGTGAAACTCAATTTAAGAATTTTTTTTTTTTATAAAAATGATAAGTTCACCAAATTTTGTTTTGCATGGTGGGAGCACACTTGGTATAAAATTGAAAGAAACACATTGTCATTAAAAAAGAAGTGAAACTCCATTTAAACAAAAATTTGTTGAAGTCCTGCATTTTAATTCCATAAAAATGTGAAGTTCACCACTTGTTGCAAATTTGAAGTTCACCAAGTTGCGCTTTACATGGTGTGGTGGGAGCACACTTGGTATATAATTGAAAAAAGCACATGGTCATTAAAAAAGACACATTCATAAGTACACAACACACACATATCCAAGATATGTTACAATGTCGATCAATAAATTTTGAAGGAGAGTGTCTCAACACTAATTCATCTTTGAGAGATGAATCTTGAATTTTTGAAGAAGAGCGTCTCAAAACTAACTCATCTTTGAGAGATGAACCTTGAATTTTTGAAGAAGAGGGTGTCAAAACTATTTCATCTTTGAGAGATGAATCTTGCATTAGCATTGCCTTGTATAATTGTAATTCATCTATTAATTCATCTTTGATATATGAATCCTGAATTTGCATTGCCCCACGTAATAAATCAACAGACATCTTATTCACATTTGTACAATGCCTTATACTAAAAAATTGAAATTGGATAACAATATTGTTTGCTATTCCATGCAGTTATTTTAGCCTCTCCTTCTTAACTTGGTACACGTCATTCATCTGGTTGCACAGAAGTTTAGAATTGGTGAAAACTATAATTCCATCTGATCACTACTCCATCGATGTTCCCAAGCCTTCTATCAATCCAATATAATATGCCTCGTTGTTTGTTTTTCTTCTCGATATATTCATTTTCATTTGGACGACTTTGCTAGTCGCAATATTGGAAAGCACATATGTAATCACTGCATTCCCTGGATTGAGATAGAAAGAAACTTCTATGCATAATTTCAATTTTTCAACCATATTTAATTGTTTTCTTATCCCTAAAAAAAACAAATTCAATAAAAATATTTATATTAAATTGACATTTATTGCAAATGCATGGGAGAAATGAAAAATTTATATTTAGATATATTCCAGAGATTGACTGTAGGGGCATTTACTAGATATGTCAGCTTTCATAAAAGATGAGTTCTAGAGGCTACCTGGCCCTTTACAGACTGTGCCTATAGAACTACCATGAATATGAAAATGAAAAACTTCTAATTAGATATATTCTAGAGATTGAATGTAGAGGCATTACTCTTAGGTTAAAACCTATGTTTTGCATCAAATAACTTTTGATTTCAATGGGAAACTTTTATGGCTAATTTGTGTTTTACATCTTGAATATAAAAGGTTTTTTCTCTCTCATTGTTTGAGACCATGGATATGAAAATGAAAAACTATATACTTGGTTAAAACCTATGTTTTGTATCAATTTACTTTTTGTTTCTAAATACTATATACATGTTGACTATAGGGGCATTTAGATCTATTCCAGTGATTAACTATAGGGGCATTTACTAGATATGTCGCCTTTCATAAAAGATGACATCCAGAGGCTACCTGGCCCTTTACAGACTCTTTCTATAGAACTACCATGGATATGAAAATGAAAAAGTTCTAATTATATCTATTCTAAAGATTTAATATAGGGGCATTTACTAGATTAGGTTAAAACCTATGTTTTGTATCAAATCACTTTTGGTTTCAATGGCAAACTTTTATGGCTAATTTGTGTTTTACATGTTGAATATAAGAGGTTTTTTCTGTCTCATTGTTTGAGACCATGGATATGAAAATGAAATACTATATACTTGGTTAAAACCTACATTTTGTATAAAATTACTTTTTGTTTCTAAATACTATATACATGTTGACTGTAGGGGCATTTATATCTATTCTAGAGATTGAATGTAGGGGAATTCACTAGATATGTCACCTTTCATAAAAGATGAGATCTAGAGGCTACCTAGCCCTTTACAAACTCTTCCTATAGAACTACCATGGATATGAAAATGAAAAACTTCTAATTAGATCTATTCTAGAAATTGAAAGTAGGGGCATTTACTAGATTAGGTTAAAACCTGTGTTTTGTATCCAATCACTTTTGGTTTCAATGGGAAACTTTTATGGCTAATTTATGTTTTACATGTTGAATATAAAAAAAAATTTCTCTTTCACTGTTTGAGACCATGGATATGAAAATGAAAAACTATATAATTGGTTAAAACCTATGTTTTGTATCAAATTACTTTTTGTTTCTAAATACTATATACATACTGAATATAAAAGGTTTTTTTCTCTCTCATTGTTTGAGACCATGGACATGAAAATGAAAAACTTCTATTTAGATCTATTTTAGAGATATGGCTAATTTGTGTTTTACATAAATTGAATATAAAAGGTTTTTTCTCTCATTGTCTGAGACCATGGATATGAAAATAAAAAACTTCTATTTAAAACTATACCAGAGATTGAATGTAGGGGCATTTACTAAGGTTAAAACCTATGTTTTTTATCAAATCACTTATGGTTTCAATGGGAAAGTTTTATGGCTAATTTGTGTTTTACATGTTGAATATACAAAGTTCTTCTCTCTCTCATTGTTTGAGACCATGGATATGAAAATGAAAAACTTCTATTTAGATCTATTCTAGAGATATGGATAATTTTTGTTGTACATACATTGAATATAAAAGGTTTTTTCTCTTATTGTTTGAGACAATGGAAATGAAAATGAAAAAATTCTACTTAAAACTATTCCAGAGATTGACTATAGGGGCATTTACTCTTAGGTTAAAACCCATGTTTTGTATCAAATCACTTATGGTTTCAATGGGAAACTTTTATGGCTAATTTGTGTTTTAGATGTTGAATATAAAAGGTTTTGTTCTCTCTCTCATTGTTTGAGACCATGGATATGAAAATGAGAAACTTCTATTTAGATCTATTCTAGGGATGTGCCTAATTTGTGTTTTACATACATTGAATATAAAAGGTTTTTTCTCTCTCTCATTGTTTGACACCATGGATATGAAAATGAAAAGATCCTATATATTTAAAACTATTCCAGAGATTGATTGACTATAGGGGCATTTACTCTTAGGTTAAAACCTATCTTTTGTATCAAATCACTTTTGGTTTCAATGGTTTGTTTATTGGCTAATGTGTTTTTATCAAATCATTTTTGGTATCAATGGTTTTTTTATTGGCTAATGTGTTTTTATCAAATAAATTTTGGTTTTGAAGTATATTATGGAACCTTCTATACCCACTTATTAGGCCTATCAATATGTACTTAGTGCACAGTGAATATGAGAAGTCTATACAATTACATGATCAAAAATGAGTAGAGATAAGCAGTGTTTCTATAATATCGGATGAATGGTTAGATTATAGGTTTCCACAAATTAAGATTATTTAGTAACTAATACGTAACCATTAATATTATTACTAAAAGCATTCTTAAGGATGAGGTCTTTGCTGAGGAGAAAAGCATGCCTTAAGAGATAGTCCGAACTCTGCTCAATAAGATGCAAGAATTCACAACAGTTAAAAAATCTATTTCGTTAATCACAAATCAGTATCCATCAATTTTTGTTATTTGTCTTTCTAAGGCTGGAAATTTTATCAGAACCAGAACAGTGCTGGCTAAACGGGCGAGTCAGCCTAGTTCAGAGGTTTTCATAGGCATAACTATCCACTCAAACCAATTGCAACCCAGTTTTGGTCTGAACTGGTTCAGAATCCATCCTAATCATATCTAGAACTTGGCATATTTTTATTTAAAGGTTTGGATTCGCAGAGTATATATATATATATATATATATATATATATATATATATATATAAGAACAATCCAATTTTGATAACACTCACACTTGCTAGTATAAGATGTATCATTAAGCATATAAAGGCAATGGGGGGTAGAGGAACGAGAGTGATTTGTACCCTGAATTGAAAAGAATAAAGAAACTCTATCAAAATTACTTTTCGGAATTGTTACCTTGCGGTGACATGACATTGACATTTAAAGAAGTGTTTTTTCACCATTCAATTGCCAAATAAACCAAAGAACTGCTCTAGAGTGGGTTCTTCAACCCAAAATGAAAAAAAAAATAGTGCAATGAAAGGTTCATATTGAAATTCCAAACAACTGGGGGACTCTCACATTAGAGAATCTATGTGAATGTTTTTAATGAGACATATTCAATGCAGGTCTCCTCGTTTTCTAGGAAAAGTTAATTTTACAACTCACAAATATGTAAATAAGGTAAAATCAAGTACAAATGAGAAATATGGAATTTCAAAAATTCCACTCTGGAAGTGCTCCTATTTAATATAGTTTATGATATTCCATACAATATTTTACGATCTCTAATATGGAGCAATTACTTACCTAGAGCAACTCCTGAGTAGCGGTGCAACTCCTAAGCACCAATTCGCAGGCGCGGGTTCTAAATCAGCAACAGAGCAGCAGAGTGCGAATAGACTATGCGAATAGAGATGCACCACAGAAACTCAAACAAAAACTCGCGAAAAGACTATGCGCATAGAGACATGCCACAGAAACTCAAACAGAAACCCACGAATAGACTATGCAAATAGAGACACATGAAAACGAGACGTGTTCGCGGGTAATATATTTATAAAATATGAGTTCGACCGAACTATTTTTAAAGTTCGGCCGAACTATTAGTGTCGGTTTTCCCATCTCCGGAAAAAATTATATTTTTCCACGCCGTCAGTGTGCCCTCAATCTAAACGGTAGAACGAGTTCGGGCGAACGATTGCCGAAAAAAAATTTCCACCCCCGATTCTCACAAAAGTGTAACCCAACTTCACATTTCACCCACCCGCAAAATAGATTGGCCCCCACCATGCCATGTCCACAAACCCTTGAAAAATCACGAGCCTATCTCATAATCTCGTGCCAACGTCAGCTTCCCTCCGCAAATGCACGATACCTCTGTCCCACCATTGCCACCTAATTCCATCTCAACCAATTGCGCTTCATTGCAAGGTCCTGAAGCCCAGTGAGCAGGCAGGTTAATCGATGCAAAAACTCTTCGCAATTTTTCCTCTGTTATTTTATTACATGGAAAGATGGTTACGTCATCTGGCACAGTGATTGATGCGAAAACATATTTCACAATGTTTTATAATGTTTTGTTTAATGATTTTTTTCTATGGTTTTATAATATGCCCACGATAGTTTTATTTAATAAAGTTGAAATTTAGGTTTATTTAATATATGTTGTAAACATATATGTTTACAATATATATATATAGAGAGAGAGAGAGAGAATAGTAAGTGTATGATGTGTGATATATGCCAAGAATGCTGAGAGCAGTGTGAATACTGTATATGCCAAAAGCAGCAGAGGAGCAGTGTAATCCAGAACAGTAGTTCTGAAGCAAGATTTGTAATAGTTGACAATATTTGAATAAAAAACAGTGTTCTTATTTTCACTGTGTATGAATTTTCTCCATCTATATGCATATTTTTGCTATGAAATATTTGTGTTGAAAAAGGACATTTGTTCCTCACTGTTTGTAAAGGAATCATCATAAATTTCAACAGCACTGCGGGTTTCTTTATTCGTATTTCCACAACCAAATTTTCCCCACATTACATGAGCTTACAAAAAATGAAACACGACCTCTGCAACTATATGGCCACTAGCAATGAGACAAGCCAAGAAATTAGTCAACACTCACAATGCCATGGATTTCATAACTACATTCCAAGGGATGCCGCACTTCCCTTTTCTCACTAATCCCTTGAAAAATGGCCACAGATTGATCACCACCCATACAATGCAAAAGTACTCTACAAATATATGACATCTGGGTTCAAAAAAATTTATAGATCCAGAAAAAATGGATGCCATGTTTATAAATAACACTATGCTTTATGAAAGAAAGTTTGGGAGCAAGATGCACGTTCTAAGACAAGTTGAACCTCAAATTCATGCAGAATCAATCCAACAAGACAACTTCACAACTCACACGATCTCACATCTCAGTACTCATGTTCACATAAGGCTCTGATACCAATTGAAATATTGGGAGAAACATGTAGCTACATTTGTCTTACAACGCTAACTACGAGACTACAAAAATCTCAAAACAAACTACGAAACTAGTGCTACAAAAGTATGTAGCTATAACTACCTTACAACACTCAAGATGCATGTCACTTCTATGCGTCATATATATGTATATGAAAAATAAGTCTGTTATTTTTCCTTTCAATTTGAAAGAGTGAGGGTGGTGATGCCCATTCAAAGCTCAACATGTTAATGTAGTTAAAATGATGAGGTGGTGGTCCACGATGGGGTGGTGCATTGGTGAAATGACAGAGAGGAGGGCGTAATTATCTCCAACAATAGTTTGATAAGGAATTGTCTTAGATAGACATTGATTGGGTGTTGTATTAAGGCTCTACTTGATATGCTCGATGTAAAGTGATTTATCAATTCTCCACCAAACTAAAATGATATATTAAACATGATGATGATGTAGTCCAACACAAACTTCAAAAAATATTGATATATAATTTGTTACAACCATATCTCTATGTTTATACATGTAGCACTCTCCTCCTTTCTTTTGGAATGCGTTTATCATTAATATATCTTAGGCCGATTTAGCTTAGTTAATTTTCTTGATGTGGAACCATAGAAAGAGTACTTTCCATTTGGTAGCTCTCATAACTATTTGATTTTACTTTTTAGGATATGTACTTGGCCAAAAAAAAACACATATGAGGCGAGGTACCTTTCCTCTCCTTCCGCTCTTGGAGGGGCAACGATATAGGGAGGGGAGAATGTGACCTTCCTTCCTTGAGAATACTTATCTTGAAGAATACGTAATCATTTCTCAATCATAGGGAAAGGTATCGAAATGAATACGTGAATGTGTTCTAAAATACTAGTACACCATTAAAAAATGCTAACTAAAACATATATTACATATTTTCTTATTATCTTTTAGAACATGCTGGAGAATTTCCTTACCCTGTTTGAATATTCTCTCTCAGATGCAATATTCAAATATAAAATGTTCTCCAATTCTAAATATGAATAAAACAACCAGTCTAAAGAAATTTCTTTACCCACTTTGAATATGTTTTTTTAGATACAATATTTAAATATAAAATGTTTAACAATTCCCATTATGAATAAAACGATGAATTGAAAATAGTCATGAAATACAAATTTTAGCAATTTGTCTTGAAAAGAAATAGCTGAATGAATAATACATTCTCTTATATTCATTTAGAAGGAAAATATTGAAAACAATTAACAGTTTATGCACTTTACTTTATCATCCTCGCTAAATATCACATTGGTCATCCCAGAACTATGACTTGCTATGAAACACACAATTAAGATATGACAAAGGAAAAATCATCTCTGCTATTTATGTTCACATCTTCTGAAGTAGGCGAGGGAGGCTCTTCTGTGACCTCTTGAATACCCTAGGTGTCAAAAATCGAAGCAGTTCTAATAGGCTGCGAAAGATATGAGGAAGATTCGACCATTTCCAGATTTTCCCTTTCTACTTGGTCTGAAATAGGATGGTGTGCTATAACATCTAAATAATATGGGGATTCATTTGCCTCATAATCTGAGGGGTAATATCTTAGAGAGATGTCCAGAGTCTCAATGTCACCCATAGTATTATATGTGGGCAGTAAGTGCAATGGAGAACATCCATGGCTTGGAGTTGTTTCCACACTTGGAGTACCCCATCTAAGTGAAATTCTCATTCTTCTTGGAAATGTATAGTTTGAATATCTTCTTTTCATGTTATTTTTAGCTCTCTGATGCCATCTTCTCAAACTATTAGTCACCCCTTCTTCAAATATTTTTTTCTGCGATGGATTTCTTATTTTGATATTTTCCTTAGCTCTTTGATGCCATCCTCTCAAGGAACTAGCTATTCGTTCATCAAATATTATCTTCTTCATATGGGAACCCATCTACATAATATATGGGCTAGTTTTGAGACCCAAACAAAAAAAAATCTCTATATTTACATTTAAAATGACCATAGTTATCTGCACACTTTGCAGAAAATATTTACCCACAATTTACTAAACTGTAAGAATAGGGACAGTTAAAAAAATGTCGATACTTACCAGTTTTTTTATTAGGATGATTCAGTACATTTAGAGAAGTTCAAATTCTCTTTCAAAATGGCCATTCCTTTTATTTTAAATGAAGCATAAAAATTTTCACCTGTGTCACAAGTGCGTAAAGCAGAAGCGTGACATAGCTACATATAAACTTCACAACTACACTGGACATAAACACAAACAAATCAATTCAGTTATTGCTCACTTCAAAGCATAATCATTTTCAATACTCTCACTATATTACAATTTTAACTATTATGTTCAATTTAATATTTATGTTGATAATAAATTCTAACAGTCAACGAACATGAAAAAAGTTATCAGTAAATTTTGACCTATATATATTAAATAAACGGATTTTGCAACTAGCAAAACAAAATGTATGTTTCACGGGAATATGCTTTTATATATTAACATTCTTACCCAATGAATATTATCAATATGATCATATAAAGACTGTCGTGGAAATAGGAGTTCAAGCCAAACTTCCACTGCAACCATTGTGATCCTATTGTTAACTGTGTAAATTCAATAACTCTGCTGATATCATAATTTATTATAATTACTAATATAAATGGCTTACACATGTCCATGATAGATAAGCAAGCTGGAATGCATTCTGTAGGAACCATCAAGCATTTATTTCATTGACACAAATATAATAGCCACAGTTAAAAGCAATAAAGTTTACAATGCAATTATTTCAATACCTGGAACAAAGTGAGATGGATAAAGAATAGTATAAGTTGAGGAGGATTGAACCAAAACAACTTATTGGTTGGCTACATCACTAGAATTCTTTTAACTACAACATGTCTCCTTTGAATTCCTAATGCCATCTCTAATATTATAAGTTGCAGCTTCATTCCAACTATCAAAACAATCTGCACAAGGAATTAATGGAGTGGTAATAAACACGTAGAAGTCAATAGTAGAAAAATTTTCTATATCATTAACTTATATCATCAATAATTCTACTTCCAAACATTTCCAGGGACTTACAACGTAGGGAGCGAAAGAGAACCAAAAGTATGAATTCCACTCTACTCACACAGCCATACAACCAATCCAAGAGACAATGTCAGATTCGCTAGCAACAGAAACAACACTAAACTTTGGAGTAAGACACAAATTCCTAAATACTTACTGTGCAAATTGGTAAGCAAAAAGGCCATGGAAAAATCCCATAGGGGAACACTGCAGATGATGCAATAACTGCTGTAGTGTTAGGTAAAAAGAAAGGGTAGGTTACGGAGACAAAAAAACTAAGGAAAGACTGAGAAGCTTTGTAGGAGGAAAATATATTATTATTGGTGAAAACCAAAGTTTTTACGCTCAAACATTTATTACGAACCTGATTCCTAGCACCTTCCTGAAGTCGTCATCCAGTGACCTCTTTATATATTTATGAAACTTCTTGTTATTTGCAGAGAAATGAGCCTATGCATTACCAAGGAAGAAAATTAACCAGGAAAACCAGATAAATCAAGTGAATGAAATGGATGTTAAAAAAGACAAAATGGAACGAAATATTTGAAGTTATGGAGACGTACAATAATGAAGCCATGGCGTAAGGTTAGGTAATCAACTTTCCTTATTGACTGAAAGAATTTTCTAAAGAAGCAAACATGAAAATCTACGCAGTGTTAAATTCTAAACCAGAAATTAATATTACTATTACATGTAAAAGGGATTCGAGTAACATAAATCTCTAGAGAAATTGGAGTATGAATTACTTACCACCCATTTAAGAATGGGTGTTCTGCTCCATAAATTCATATGACGCCTTACAAATGGAGTTCGTTGGGTTAATCTAAACCTTGAAGGATCTGCATGAAACTAACAGCAAGCACATAGCTGCATGTACTTAAAAACAAACTTTATGATATTCTCTGAAGCGCTATCCAATCCTAAATTCTCTTGATGTGCCTTTTTAATGTTTGAACTCAAAATCATGTCACAAGTTGTTCGGTTGAAGTTTCTAGATTCTTAGGCTGGTTTAGGTTCTTATTTTCCAAACATGACAGACTTCCAGACGAGGCCATCTAGAGAAAAAAATTGAAAATAACTCACCGTGTGAAAATTGATAATCTATTGATACTATATCATTTTCCCATGTTTTCCAACACCTCATCTAGGCACGAAAATGACTTGTATTTTTAGTTGAAGATGTTTTGAATGCATGAAGATATGAAAGTGAATTCAAACCAAGAAAAAATTTGAGCTGAACGATATGGGAGAAGATAATTTATTTCACGTTTCACTTACTTTTGCTCTTTCTAGGGAGATTTTTAGGACACTATATAACACATGGAATGTTGGCAATGTAAAGATGAGGTAGTGGAGTTGGTTCATGCCAGTGAGGGAGACCAGAGGATACTTACAATTGAATCAAGAGAGAAAGAATATTTATCAAACTATCATAAATATCTTGAATGGTATCAGATGCACTAACGTGATCTGATTAACCTCTAACTGCATCAGGAAATTAGAATATGCAAAATAGAGTTTGGTGTCCACCTGTTTGGAATAATGATCGCTACGGGAAACAATCAATTCTTCCTTTTGACAGGGAAGCATAGTATAAGCTATTCCTTCTGGTATACAAATCCTAGAAATGGGCTTCTGTCCAACGGTCAGTAGAAACGAGATGAAGCCCATAATCATCAGCTTTACAATCCAAGGATGCCAATTTATAATGTATTATGTTGGCCGATATGATGTGATGAATTATCATTTAGAAATTCTGAGAGTTGCTAAAAATAGATTTACACAACCATTTGTTTATTTAAACTCTTACTTTGAAACCCAATTTAGAATTTTCAAATCAAGCCACAATGAAATCAAGCATAGCAATTTAGAATGTTGAATTGTCAGATGAATCCACACTACAATCCAGTAGAGCAATAGCACAAGCTTTGATATATGGGGTTAAACCAAAATTTTTGGTAATCGGTGTGGGGGCTTCTTTTTCATCTGGCCCTTGATCCAAACTCGGTGGATATTATTCTGACACCGTAACCCTTACATGTCTATTAATTTCTGGGAAATTTATGTATTTATGTGAAATTCAATTTAGGATTTCCAAATCAAAACTGTCTAAAAATATAGTTCGAGGTTTATAATAATTAAAACAAGTGGAATTTAGTTAAATAATTATTAGTAAAACTTTGTATTTATGATGTTATCCATTCAATATAATTCAAGGAAAATTTTATGTAAAAATATCAATCAAACAATCTTATTTTGATATCTACATAAACCAATACAACAAACCTACCTACTTTCACTTTTTCAAGTGCATCATATAGGGCCTTCTTGTTTCGCCTGGAGAGCCACTGCAATATAATCACAGAGAGATTAATATTAAAGATAGATGTTAAATTCAAATCTTAATCATTCTGCATGTGGAGTATGCACCTATATAAAAATTTCAGCCGATCATAATAAAATGTCAGTCACTGAGTATTGGTATTGGGCTACTGATCAGGGAATATGTTTGTGTGATCAAATCTAGTGCATAGAGCATGAATCTATTTCTTCATACTGAATACAATTAAACCAAATCTAGTTCAAAATCGAAGTAAGATATTAAATTCAAGAGAATTTTGGCAAAATATTACAGTTCCAACATGATGGATAGCCTGTTCAATAAGTAAGGAGATGATTACAAAATCTGAACAAACAACTGTGACTGCCCAAGTGGGAGTTTTCTCTAAATAACAGTCATTACCACCACTGGTTGCTCCCATATCCTTCTAATTTCTCAGACAACTGATAATACCTTCCTTTGATAACCTTAAAATGAAATTTCAGTATTTTGAAACAATTCCAATGACCATCATCAACAATACCTTCTTCCTAAATGAAATATCTCGCAGCACATAATATGATTACAAGAGAACTTTAATGGCTTCAAATGTACTCAATTCATTGACTCTGAACATTAAACTGACAGAATTCCTGGTCAATTCTGCTTCGGGAAGCAAATAAAATTCAGCTCAATAGCTACAACATGATGTGATTCATAGGACGGTGGTTAAAATATGCCTTTTTTGAAGATCCAAACTAAGTGTAAAATGTTGGAAATGATAGAATAATCTACTTATTTGTGATTCAGTTCAACTGAAGGGCTTCCATCGTGCACATAAGGGCCAAAATGTCAATAACGTACTTGTCCTGTGATGCCAAAACTCACTTGATGTCAAAAAACAAGTAATTTCTGCATTCAGTTGTCCAGGCGACCATTTCATATTAATAATAGTACTAGTTGGTGAAATGCTTACTCCAATTGTAGAAACCATACATGAAACGACCAGTGAAAGAGTCAATTCTGGATTCAATTGGAGAGTGGGTAAATCAGAAAATTTGGCCACAAGCATATAAAAATGGATCCATTCGATGAAAATAACCGCGACTTATGGTTACAAGAATGAGACTTTCACACTGGCATCACGAACGAAGACCCATTAAAAATGTTATTTCATCGAAAAAATGTTGGAAATTCTAGTAATTCCAGAAACACACAGGTAGAAAAAAAATTATCCTCTTCCTCAACACAGAGATTTAAAAAAAAGAAAAACTTTGCTACTGTATAGATATGATAAACACAAGCTGGAACTATTTTCTTTATAAAAAAATATTACAAAATGTAGATTTTCTTTAGAACTGGGTTCTGGATTCACAATTCAAAAAAACTTTGATTAGCTATTACAAACACAGTGCTACAAAATTTATTTCTGTCTCACTAAGATGCCTTCGAGCATTACAAACACATACAACACACAGAAAGAAAACCTCTCGATGTTTCTCTTCGCCTGCGGGCTTTTACAAATTACAAAAACACAGTCTCTGTCCAACTGTCTGTCTCCCAGGAAGAAGTTGAAGGAAGAAGGATTTGTTGCAGCAGTTCACCAGCAGAACTCCATCAAGCCTAATGGAAGAATATTCCAGGTATTTCTAAAAAAAAATTAGAGTTATTGTTTTGTTTAAAAGAGCAGTCCTCAGAAACAGATTTTTGTCTTCTAAGGAAGGAAAGATAGTTTTTTTGAAAAAACACAGTCAAGTTTATTTCATAGTTTAGTTAGTAAGTAATGGCTGGACCAAGCACCAGTATGAGTATTGGAAATACTTAGCTCCCACAATTTAATGGGAAGAACTATGATTATTAGGCCATTACCATGAGAGCCCTGTTTGCCTCCCAGGACTTATGGGAATTTATATAAGATGGTTTTGAAGAACTAGTTGATGAACAGGAGTATAATGCCTTAACACAGGTACAGAAGGATCTGCTAAAGAGCAATATAAAGAAGGACTCTAAGGCCCTCTTCTACCTCTATCAAGCATTACATGAGAGTGTGTTTCCAAGGATAGCAGCAGCTAAAAGATCCAATGATTCATGGGATACTTTGAAGATAGCCTATCAAGGCATGAAAAAAGTAAAGACAACAAAAATACAATTACTGAGGAGAGATTTTGAAACTCTGTACATGAAGGAGTCTGATAACATAGACTCATTCTTCACACATGTGATTGGGATGGTAAATCAGATAAGGTCTCATGGAGAGACACTTGAAGAAAGAAGGATTGTGGAGAAACTATTGAGTAGCCTACCCTCAAGGTTTGATGTTATTGTAACCACTATTGAAGAGACAAAGGATCTCTCAAAGTTCATAGTAGATGAACTTCATGCATCGCTGATGACTCATAAATAGAGATTGGAAAGATTAGTAAACCCATCTCTAGAGCATGCCTTCAAGACCCAGATGCCTTTTGGAAGAGGAAGAGGTCAAGGAAAATGAAGAGGAAGAGGCAGAAGCCAAAAAAGAGAAGGAAAAAACATCTCTTCACATTTATATGGAAGGAGCAACAGTCAGAATGAAAGCCACGACCAAACCAGCAGCCAACAAGGTGGACACCAAAATTCTCAAGGACAAAGGTATGAAAAATCCAATGTCCAATGTTATTATTGTAAAAAATATGGGCGCTATGCCAATGAGTGTAGGAAAAAGAAAAATTACATGAATAATAGGCAGAATGCTAATGTAGCAAGAGAAGAAAAGAACCCAAGGAATGTGTTGTTAACATGTAATGTAGCACAAGATAGCCAGGCTGATGTATGGTTCTTAGATTCAAGCTGCAATAATCACATGACTGGAAACATAGCAATGTTTTCCAATCTTGATGAAGAAGTTAAATCTGAAGTAACAACAAGAACTGATACTAAGATATCTGTCAAGGGAAAAGGCAGAGTTAGTATACGTACAAGAAATGGTGAGTACAAATTTCTGCCAGACATGTACTATGTTCTTGGCTTGAAGTGTAATCTTTTGAGCGTTGGGAATCTCATAAACAAAGGTTACAATGTAGTTTTTAAAAATGATGTGTGCACAATAATGGGCATACCTCCAAGTAAGAAGATTATTGCTGAAATATAATGACCAGCAATATAATGTTTCTACGCAAGCTCAATACAAACTTGAAGGGAAAAGGGAAGAATGTAGTAGCTTTAACTCAAGAGGTCTTTCATAAGGAAGTGAAGGATGAGAATTGGTTATGGCACTTGAGATTTGGACATATAAATTTCGAAGCTATAAATTTGATGCACATAAAAGGAATGGTAAGAGGACTACCATTGATAGAGAAACCGGACAACCTATGTGAAGGCTACATCTTGGGAAAACAACACATAGAAAATTTTCCATCAAGAAAGAGCATAAGGGTGAAAGCACCCTTAGAAATTATTCATTCATATTTATGTGGGACGATGCAAATAGCATCAGTTTCAGGAAAAAATTACATGCTGACCTTCATTGATGATTTTACAAGGAAAGTATGGGTTTATTTCTTGAAATATAAAAGTGAAGTCTTTGAGAAATTTTGCCACTTTAAAGCTCTAGTAGAGAAACAAAGTGGGCAGCATATCAAATTTCTTAGAACTAATAGAGGAGGTGAGTACATCTCAAAATAATTTCTACATTTTTGCAGAGAAAAAAGCATACACAAATAGTTTACTACAAGATACACACCGCAAAAAAATGGTGTTGCTGAAAGGAAGAATCCAACCATAATGGAAATGGTGAGAAGTATGTTGAAGGCAAAACACTTTCCAAATGAGTATTGGGTAGAAGCTACAAATTGTGTTGTGTATACTTTAAATAGATGCCCAACAAAAGCTGTAATGAACAGAGTTCTAGAAGAAGAGTGGAGTGGCAGAAAATAGGGAGTCACCCACATGAGAGTTTTTGGGTGTGTGGCTTATGCACACATTCCAGATCAGTTGAGGAAGAAGTTGGATAGTAAGGGGGAGAAGTGTATCTTCCTTGGATATTGTGAAGATTCCAAGGGATATAGATTGTATAACCCATCCACAAAAAAAATTATTATAAGTAGAGATGTGAAATTAATTGAAGAGGAAGCATGGGATGGAAGCATTGAGAAAACAATCAATGTTAAAAGATGTTTGTCTCATGATGAAGATGAGGAAAATGTGGCTAAAAATAATACCTCATCGGAACCACCACCTCCACCAACACAAGGACAGCAAGGGACACCTCAAGCAGGAGTAATAACACCCTTGAGAATAAATGAAAGTGCTTCTCCAAGCACACCAAATGGAGAATATTTGAGTGCTACTTCAAGCGCAAGTACATCAAATGAAAGAGGAACAAGATTCAGAAATTTAAATGAAATTTATGAGCAAGAGACAGCAAATGAAGGTATGAATTCCTTATTTTCATTGTATTGTCATGTTGATGATTGTATTCATTTTGAGGAAGCTATAAAAGACAAAAAATGGATAGAAGCCATGGATGAAGAAAATAATGCAATAAATAAGAACAAAACATGGGAATTGGTAGATCTCCCAGAAGGGAAAGAATTCATTGGATTTAAATGGGTCTACAAGACCAAAAGCAACGCTGAAGGTAAAATTGAAAGACACAAGGCCAGACTTGTTGTCAATGGTTATAAGCAGCAACATGGAAGAGACTATGAAGAAATGTTCTCACCAGTTGCAAGAATGGAAATAGTGAGAGCAGTGATGTCCATAACAACACAAAACAAATGGAAGGTTTACCAAATGGATGTAAAATCAACATTCTTAAATCGAGTTTTAATGGAAGAGGTTTATGTTTGTAACACCCCTAGTTTTATCTTTTTATTTCAAGTTAGACATTTGAACTTTAATTCAAAGGGGAGTGGACCCCAATGGATAAGTATTGTGTGGATGTAATTAATTAATAATTTTGAAAAATAAATAAAATAATTCTGTGCATATTGACCAAATGAGAATTTGGAGATCACTTGCCAAATCCAGGAGGTGTGGAAAGAGGCTAAGACTTTCCCCAAAAATATTTCAAAAATCCTTGAAAGAATTTATTTCCAATTTAGATTTTTGAGGAAAAATCTAGATTTTCCCCAATGAGGTGGAGAGTAGTTGGGAAGAGGTAAAAAGCTGGAAAAGCATAAAGCAGTTTTAAAAGTCCCTAAATAAGGGAAGCCTAGGAAAACAGGAAGAAAAGCATCCTGTAATTCTTGACACAGAATTAGAAACAGACTTCGGGGAGCATAAGCTTAAATAAGCTACTCCAGAACAGATTGAGGTTGGTCTGTTCTAGGAGATGATCTCAGCTCGGGGGTGAGTTTTGGAGGACAGAATAACTCTAAGGTTGGGAGGTTTGTCAATTGCAGAAGTGGTATGCTCATAATTTTATGAATGGTTAAAGTATCTGTTATTGTGCAAGATGGTTAATAGTCCTAGGTATTATGTGAGATTAAAATCATGAAGTTGTTATTTCCTACATTTAACAGAAGTATGTAGAAGAAATTAATCCTCTCATCTCTGTATATTAGTAGGAATAAAATCTGTGGGGAGAATCCAGCAGAGACTCTAAACTAATGTGGTTTAAATCTGGGGATACATGTTATTCCCCAAAGATGATTTGGTTGTTTAACTTTAATCTTCTTCTGAGTTAATAAAATAACTGTTGCATATAGGAAAAGAGAGCATGATAACCTCATAGGTAACATATATAACTGAAACTAGACATACTTTAAACTTGTTTCCTGTGGAAAATGATATAATCAAATAATTTAATGTGTTATAAAGAAAAAGTATACCAGTGAAAGTATAATTTGGCTGCAGTATTTAGAAATTAAATTAATAACAATGATGATGTAACTAAGGGCTACAGTGATGTGAATATGCCCTGAAAGCAGACTGCACAGTGTTAAAACAAGTAGAATATTCCTCTAGAAATTTGCATGTAAATGCGTGTATAAAAAAAAAAAAAAAGCTCCAAGTTAATTGTGAACAGTTACATTTTATATTTGCACTAGGGACAACATATTTGAAGAAAGATAATTGAAAAATTCTCCTGTATGACTGATACACATTTGCATGATAATTATTTTGAAATTAGAAGATAAATTTCATTCAGAGGTTGTTAGTTAATAGACCAAAATCCTGTGTCATAGAACAGAAATATAACATGAAACTTAACAGGTGACATTTTCTATATGCACAGAGTGTAAAGAAATTTAGAAGTTCTAAATCAGACACTCATGTTATTATAGTAGATTCTAATGAAAATTTTTACTATGAAAAAAAATTAGGGGAAAAACCTAAGGTACACCTATGTATTTCAGTGATAATACATCCTTCCAGACTTTCAATAAAGTATGCATATGCCGAAACAAATGTAAAGATCCACATAGAGTGAACATAAAATTTTATCCCTAAAGATGTGTTTTAAATACATGTGTTGTATTTTAGACAGTGCATGAACAAGGTATAGATTAAATAGAAAGGAGTAAAAGAAATTTTGTAAGCTGAAAGTAGACTCTGAAGCAGGTATAGGATCAGTTAACTGCTACATGTAAAAATTGTTAGAAGATGCTAAGCTCTTAACTAAATTTTCATATTATAGTGGAAAAGGAGAGGCGTTAATTCTAAGTTCCCATGAAAATAAGTATTTATCTCTTGGGGAACATGATTAAAATTTTTAGAGAAGGAGCGGTGTTATCACACAAAATATACATCTAGCACATAGATACAATATGTGTAGACAGTGAAACCATTTCTGAAGTCACAAGGAAATACATCACCACAGTCCAATTTATAATAATAAAAATGGCTACTAGAAATAAATACTTCTGGTATGGAAACCAGCGAGAAACTGGTGCTCATTATAAACCAAATCTAAACCGAATTTGTAATTCGAAGCAAAAAACCACATGAGTTAAAATATATGGCTATTTTCGTAACAACATCCACAAGTCCTCATACAAACAAGCATACTAGTCATAAAAATAATGGTATGGCAAACTCATAATTTTCCAATAATACACAAGCGAGATCTGAATGCAAGTGGTAAACACCAAAACCCTCACAGGAATCCCAAGGTAGTCCAAGGTCCTGAGATACCAGAAGAAAACTAAATCAGACCACCTACCTGAAAAACTCGATTAGTCAGAAAAATAAGTTCGTGAGTGGAGTCAAAACTTGACGATGCCTATATAGGTCAAAACACGACAAAAATAAATTATGTATTATACACCTTACAATAGGAACGACTCGATACCTTTGAATGTAAGAGCAAATAGTTACCTGGTCAGATCGAATCCAATGCTAACATAACCAGGGGGCCTGATAAAATAAAAATTAACGATTCGGCATTAAACTCTGAGGAATTTTTATTGTTAGTAAACGTACCTCTAGAAAAATGTGAATGAGAGAGGAATTTAGCTTTGAATAAAACTCGCTTGCAAAGTCGACGATGGGAAGGTCGATTCAGGGTGAATCGAAATGGTTCCCTTAGTCATGACAAGAATATATAAGGCATAAGAAAATCGTATCAGTTGACAAATTGATATTTTATTACAAACTCAGAACATAAGACAAGAAAAACGAGTGATATGAATGAGTTCTATGGAGTGTAAACAAGAGAGGTGACGGACTATGCCATAAAACATAGGCATTCGAATGCAAGTTCAAATGCAAATTCTTCTATCAGGATATGAGAACTGAAAATGTAAAACTCACGTACATTCAACACAAAGAAAAATAGGTATACAAATAAATGAGAGCTCGGCCTTCCAAGAACCTATATGCACTATAACGATGAAAAAAAGGCAGAGGTAAGTCTTACCAAGAGAACAAGACATGGTGTAATTTTGCGTCATGGAAGAACTCATAGAGAGTTGCAAGGACGCTAGAGGAACAAACCAGGAGCATAAGACCAGAGCAACCACTGCTCAGCAGAGGGGCATATGAATATTACGCCAGAGAGGGTAAACCATAATTATCTTGAGTCGGAGAAAAACCCTCAGACATCTCGACCCTACAGGTGGCACGCATCGGAACACCATACAATGGATCGATGACTCATGGATGGGAAATCAAGAAATGTCAAGTGGAGGCTGACGAGAATTAACACCAGAGAATTAATGCCATAAATGAGGAGGACATAAACGTATGAAAAAGGGTGTAGAAAAAACAATCAACAACATGGAAGTGTAAAGAATGCGGTGGGAACCCTGAGAATACATCAACATCAAACGAAACGAAGGTACTACAAATAAATGTAGTCAATTCACAGGTGCCAAAGCGATCTATATGAAATCGACTCACATGTCAAGTGTAAATTCCATGGTTCATTAATTAAACCAACTCAACATGTATAGGGTCGTGTAATACCAAGAGGTAACATGAGAATGCCATGAGAACCTTTACGAATTGATAATACGATGGTTATAAGGCAAAACGAATTAACATCACATGGTTTATACCATATTCATGTTATGATTGTGCAATACATATTTATGACCATAACATATATATATCTATAAAAACATAGGTTACCTCTTAATAAAAATGATAAGGGGAAAAATTTATGTTGAGGAAAATATATATATATAGTCACCCTATGAGTATGTGGAGTATTAGACGAAAGCCTTGTATGCATTATTATCATTGGGTGAAGTAAGTTATGTATGTAGAATTTTTTCTTTTGTTGTGAATTGGGAGACATGACAAATGGTATTAGAGCCCATGTTAGCAAAACTGGGCTGTTGTTGTGCTCACTGAATAAATTATTTATTGTTGAATTTTTTTTATTTTTTTTATTTTTTATTTTACTAATGTTGTTTTGTTTAGTGTACAGTGGTACTAAAAGAGAAAATTCAATGGCTAAATGTGATGAAATTTACGTTGATCTGTGTGATGAAGATAACACACCAGATCCCAATTCTCCTTTGATGACTATGTTGCACAGGTTACAATGGGAGATAGCTGAGCTAAGAAGCCAAAATGACAAGCTGTCATTAGCCAGTGAGGAGCAGGAAAATCTCATCAGATAATTGACTTCGCAAAACAGCCAGGAAGGTGAAGGTTCCGGAAAGAGGAAGAAAGGCAAGTTCTCTGATGATTCTGAGGAAGATGACACTACTAGACATCAGTTTAAACAAAGAAATGAATTACAAGGGGAATTCTGAAAGATCAAACCTCCCTCCTATGATGGGGAGAAGGAGCAAGATGCTGAGGCTTGGTTTTTGATTATGATTAAATATTTCCAGGTCTATGAATATGAAAGTAACCTAAAGGCTTGATTCACCTTTTACCAATTACAGGGTAAGGCTACCTTGTGGTGGGAGGAGACGAAAATGGTCCATGCCATTGATGAAAATACAGTGACTTGGGGAGATTTCCAAGTAAAATTTTAAAACCACTATTTGAACAAACATTATTATGATGATAAAGCAAAGGAGTTCCACGAACTCAGGTTGGGACAACTCACTATCGATGACTTTTTCACCAAGTTTACAAATCTGATAAGGTATGTTCCTTATATTCGTGAAGAGAAGGCAAAGGTGCAAAGGTTTTTGAACTGTTTTCCTGCTGTGTACAAGGAGAAAATAGAATTTGATAATCCAAAAACTATGGACGAAGCAGTGAGGAAAGATAGATTATGATAACAACAGTTTAAAGGAAAGGGTGAGCATGGGAAAACCTGGGTAAGAAAGGGTGAATTCAAAAGAAAGAAACTGAAACCAGCTTACTTGAAGAACTTTGGCAGGGACCATCAGCGGAAGAAATTTAACAAACCCAAGGAAAGTCAAACTACTTAGTCCCAAGTTGGTTCAAAACAAATAGATGGAGATAATAAGAAGGAGGGAGCAGTCAAAATGTGGGAACCTTTCAAATGTTGGGGTTGTGGAGAACCTCATCTATTGAGGGATTGTCCACACCGAAACATTCAGATGATTATGAGGGATCAAGAAGCTACCATAGTGAATGATATAGACAGAAACATACCTACTATTAGTGCAGCCTTGGAGAACCAACAAGAAGAACACCAGGCTACAATGGTCGAGATGGAAGGTAAGGTTGCTGACCAACTTGTTACAGTTTTAATTGATCCAGGTGCTTCTTTGAGTTGCATTAGTCCACAAGTGGTAGAGAAGTGCAATCTCAAAACTGAAAAATTTCACCAGTCTTGGTTGGTCTAGGTAGCCATTGGTACCAAGCGAAAGGTAACTCATAAGTTACCTCAAACAATAATTAAATTGAATGATTTTAAGATAGAAGTAAACTTAAACATTCTTCCCTTAGGCTCATATGAATTGCTGATAGGAATGGACTGGTTAGAAAAGAGAAAGGCTATGATGAACTATTGGAATAAAACTCTGCATTGCATAGATGAGGAAGGGAGACTCTTTATACTGAAAGGAAAACCAAAAACAATTTCTGTAAGACAAATATCAGCTCTGCAATTAGAAAGGACAGCTAGGAAGGGATATCAAGTATATGTTGTACATGTTGAATAATTCGGAAAAAGACCTGAAAAAAATCTACTGGACACTCTGCCAATGGTAAGAGAGTTTAAGGAAGCTTTTCCAGATGAGATTCCTCATCTTCCCCCAAAAGAGAGATTGAATTTTCAATTGATTTGGTGCCTGGAGCAACCCCTATTTCCAGAGCCCCTTATAGGATGAGCCTGCTTGAACTCATGGAACTGAAAAAGAAGTTGCAAGAATTTTTGGATAAAGGTTATATCAGACGTAGTGTGTCTCCTTGAGGAGCACCGGTGCTATTTGTGAAAAAGAAGGATGGAAACTTTAGGATGTGCATTGACTACCGTCAATTGAATAAGGTGACAATCAAAAATAAATACCCATTACCCAGAATTGATGACCTTTTTGATCAGGTAAGAGGGGCTTCCGTATTTTCTAAGATTGATATGAGGACTGGTTATCACCAACTCAGAATTAAGGAGGGAGACATTAGTAAAACAACTTTTTGAACTTGGTATGGTCACTACGAATTTGTAGTCCTACCTTTTGGTTTGAAAAATGCTCCTACCATGTTTATGTGCTTAATGAACAACGTTTTGAACAAGTACTTAGATAAATTTGTACTAGTGTTCATAGATGATATTCTGGTTTATTCAAAAAGTGAGGAAGAGCACCAAAAACACTTAATAATAGTTTGGCAGACTTTGAAGGAAAACCAGTTATATGCCAAATTCAGTAAATGTGAATTTTATAAAGACAAGATTCAACACTTGGGGGCATATTATTTCTAAACAAGGATTGGCTGTTGACCCTGAGAAAATAAAGGCTATTAGAGAATGGTCGGTGCCAACTGATGTTTCACCAGTGAGATCATTTATGGGAATTGCAGGTTATTATCGAAGATATGTGGAAATATTTTCTGCAATAGCATATCCCATAACTTTATTACAGAGAAAAGGCACCAAATTTGAGTGGAATGGAAAATGCCAAAACAACTTTGAACAACTAAAACTAAAACTCACTACAGCCCCTATAATAAAAATTGCAGATCCTGATAAAGAGTTTTTTGTGTGCACTGATGCATGCAGAGAGGGATTGGGAGGAGTTTTGTTACAGGAAAATTCTGTTATTGCATATGAGTCTAGGAAAATTAAGAAACATGAACATAGCTACAATGTATATGATTTGGAATTGGCTGCTGTAATTCATGCCTTGAAGATGCGACACTATCTTCTTGGAAAAAATTTTACACTGATGACTGATCATATTAGTCTCAAGTAGATTTGAATGCTCGACAGGCTAGATGGTTGTCTTTTCTAAGTGAGTTTGATATGGACATAAAACATATCAAAGGGAAAGAAAACAAAATTATTGATGCACTAAGCAGAAATGCTTGCCAACACATAAGTAGCATTGGGGGTAGTGCTAGTATTGATTTAGAAGAACTAGTTAAAAGGGTAGTAGATCAAGATCCCAATTAAGAAAGTCTGCAATTAAAAATGCAGAAAAAGGGAATGGTTGAGTACACCCAAAACCAAAAAGGGCTAATCTACTATAAAAACAGATTGTATATCCCCAATGTAGAGTCCTTGAAAAAAGAGATCCTAGATGAATATCATAGACAGCCATATGCAGGACATCCTGGATATCAGAAAATGCTAATAGTCTTGAAAAATAATTTTTTTTGGACAGGAATGAAAAAATATGTAGCAAAATATTTAGCTAGATGCATGTAATGCCAACTAGTTAAAGTTGAGCATCAGCATCCAGCTGGTCTTCTAAATCCCTTGCCAATTGCAGAATGGAAATGGGACATTTTTTCTATAGATTTTATAACTGGCTTACCCAGAACAAAGTACCAACATGACTCAGTAATGGTAGTGGTAGACACCTTAACAAAGGCTTCACACTTCATACCTGTAAAATCTACTTTTGGGACAGCCCAAGTGGTAGATGTGTTCCTAAAAGAAATAGTAAGGCTACACGGGGTCCCAAAGATGATTATTTTAGATAGAGACGCTAAATTCACAGCTGCCTCTTGGAAATGTCTGTTTGGGGGTATGGGCACTAAACTGAATTTTAGTACTGCCTATCACCCATAGACAGATGGTCAAACAGAGAGAATAAATCAAATTTTGGAGGATATGCTGAGAATGTATGTGATGGATAGGCCATCAAAATGGGAAGACTACTTGCATTTAGCCGAATTTTCTTATAAGAACAACTATCAATCCTCCATCAAAATGAGTCCATTTGAAGCACTCTATGGAAGGAAGTGTCGTACTCCTTTAAGTTGGAGCCAACTAGAAGATAAGCTAGTATTGGGACCATATAATTTACAAGAGATGGAAAGGATTGTCAAAAAAATACAAAGAAACATCAAGACGGCACAAGATTGACAGAAAAACTATGCTGATAAGAAGAGAGTACATCGAGAGTTCAAAGCGGGTGATCATGTGTACTTGTGTATTAAGCCCAAAAAGAGCACACTTTATGCTGGAAGTTGTGCAAAATTGACTCCTAGACACTGTGGGCCTTTTGACGTGTTAGAAAGGGTGGGACCAGTGGCTTATAAGCTGGCCTTACTGCCCCATGTTAAAGTGCATGATGTGTTTCATTTTTTGTTATTAAAAAGATATGTGCATGATGCTTCTCACATTATTGATTAGAATGTGATACATGTGGAACCAGTAGGGGATTTCCTTCTAGAGCCACTTCAAATATTGGAGCGGGAAGAAATTGAATTGAGGAACCGAACAGTAGCGAGAGTAAAGGTGAAGTGGAAGCACTTTAATGCTGAAGAAGCTACATGGGAAAGAGAATATGATATGATGGAAAATTATCCATATGTGTTTTCAAAATGAGCTTTAGTAGTTAGTTGTCAACATCGAGGACGGTGTTTTTTTTCAGGGGGGAATATGTAACACCCCTAGTTTTATGTTTTTCTTTCAAGTTAGAAATTTCAACTTTAATCCAAAGGGGAGTGGACCCAATGGATAAGTATTGTGTGGATTTAATTAATTATTGATTATGAAAAATAAATAAAAGAATTATGTGCATATTGACCAAATGAGAATTTTGAGATCACTTGCCAAATCCATGAGGTGTGGAAAGAGGCTAATACTTTCCCCAAAAATCTTTCAAAAATTCTTGAAAGAATTTATTTCCAATTTAGATTTTTGAGGAAAAATATAAATTTTCCCCAATGAGGTGGAGAGTAGTTGGGAAGAAGTAAAAATCTGGAAAAGAAGAAAGCAATTTTAAAATTCCCTAAATAAGGGAAGCCTAGGCAAACAGGAAGAAAAACATCCTGTAATTCTGGACGCAGAATTAGAAACAGACTTTGGGGAGCATAAGCTTAAATAAGCTACTCCAGAACAGATTGAGGTTGGTCTGTTCTAGGAGATGATCTCAGCTCGGGGGTGAGTTATGGAGGACAGAAGAACTCTAAGGTTGGGAGGTTGGTCAATTATAGAAGTGGTATGTTCATAACTTTATGAATGGTTAAAGTATATGTTATTGTGCAAAATGGTTAATATTCGTAGGTATTATGTGAGATTAAAATCATAAAGTTGTTATTTCCAACATTTAACAGAAGTATGTAGAAGAAATTAATCCTCTCAGCTCTGTACAGTTGTAGGAATAAAATTTGTGGTGAGAATCTAGCAGAGACTCTAAACCAATGTGCTTTAAATCTGAGGATACATGTTATTCCCCAAAGATGATTTGGTTGTTTAACTTTAATCTGTTTTTGAGTTAATAAAATAACTGTTGCATATAGGAAAAGAGAGCATGATAACCTCATAGGTAACAGATATAACTTAAACTAGACATACCTTAAACTTGTTTCCTGTGGGAAATGATATAATCAAATAATTTCATGTGTTATAAAGAAAAACTATACCAGTGAAAGCATAATTTGGCTACAGTATTTATAAGTTAAATTAATAACAGTGACGATGTAACTAAGGGTTACAATGATATGAATATGCCCTGAAAGCAGACTGCACAGTGTTAAAACAAGTAGAATATTCCTCTAGAAATCTGCATGTAAATGGGTGTATAAAAAAAAAAAGGCTGCAAGTTAATTGTGAACAGTTAGATTTTATATCTGCACTAGGGACAAAAGATTTGAAGAAAGATAATTGACAAATTCTCATGTATGACTGATACACATATGCATGATAAGTACTTTGAAATTAGAAGATAAATTTCATTCAGAGGCCATCAGTTAATAGACCAAAATCTTGTGTCATAGAACAGAAATATAACATGAAACTTAACAGGTGACATTTTATATATGCACAGAGTGTAAAGAAATTTAGAAGTTCTAAATTAGACACTCATGTTATTATAGTAGATGCTAATGAAAATTTTTACTATGAAAAAAAATTAGGGGAAAAACCTTATGTACACCTATGTAGTTCAGTGATAATACATCCTTCCAGACTTTCAATAAAGTATGCATATGCCGGAACAAATGTAAAGATCCACATCGAGTGCACATAAAAATTTATCCCTATAGATGTGTGTTAAATACATGTGTTGTATTTTAGACAGTGCATGAACAGGGTATAGATTAAATAGAAAGGAGTAGAAGAAATTTTTGAAGCTGAAAGTAGACTCTGAAGCAGGTATAGGATCAGTTAACTGCTGCATGTAAAGATTGTTACAAGATGATAAGATCTTAACTCAATGTTCATATTATAGTGAAAAAGGAGAGGAGTTAATTCTAATTACCCATGAAAATAAGTATTCAGCTATTGGGGAACATTATTAAAAATTTTAGAGAAGGAGCGGTGCTATCACACAAAATATACATCTAGCACATAGATACAATATGTGTAGACAGTGAAACCATTTCTGAAGTCACAAGGAAATACATCACCACAGTCCAATTTATAATAATAAAAATCACTACTAGAAATAAATACTTTTGGTATGGAAACCATCGAGAAACTAGTCTTCATTATAAACCAAATCTGAACTAACTTTGTAAGTCAAAGCAAATAACCACATGAGTTAAAATATATGGCTATTGTCATAACAACATCCACAAGTCCTCGTACAAACGAGCATACTAGTCATAAAAACAATGCTATGGAAAACTCGTAATTTTCCAATAATACATAGGCGAGATCTGAATACGAGTGGTAAATGCCAAAACCCTCGTAGGACTCCCAAGGTAGTCCGAGGTCCTGATATACTAAAAGAAAAACCAAATCAAACCACCTAGGTGAAAAACTCGAGTAGTTGGAAAAATAAGTTCGTGAGCAGAGTCAAAACGTGACGATACTTGCACAGGTCAAAACACGACAAAAGTAAATTATGTATTATACAACTTCCAAGAGGAACTACTCGATACCTTTGAATGTAAGAGAAAATAGTTACTTGGTCAGATCGAATCCAACGCCAACATAACCAGGGGGCTTGATAAAATAAAAATTAATGATTCAGCATTAAGCTCTGAGGAATTTTTGTTGTTAGTAAACATACCTCTAGCAAAATGCGAATGAGAGAGGAATTTACCTCTGAATAAAACTCGCTCACAAAGTTGACGATGGGAAGGTTGATTCAGGGCGAATTGAAATGGTTCCCTTAGTCACGACGAGAAGATATAAGGCATAATAAAATCGTATCAGTCAACAAATCGATCTCTTATTACAAAATCAGAACATAAGACAAGAAAAACGAGTGATATGAGTGAATTCTATGGACTGTATAAAAGAGAGGTGACGGACTGTGCCATAACACATAGGCATTCGAATGCAAGTTCGAATGCAAATTCTTCTATTAGGATATGAGAACTGACAATGTAAAACTCACATACATTCAACACAAAGAAAAATAGGTATACAAATAAACCAAATCTCAGCCTTCCAAGAACCTATACGCACTATAACGATGAAAACAAAGCAGAGGTAAGTCTTACCAAGAGAAAAATATGTGGTGTAAGTCTACGTCGTGGAAGAACTCGTAGAGAGTTGCATGGATGCCAAATGAACAAACTAGGAGCATAAGACCATAGAAACCATTGCTCAGCAGAGGGGCAAATGAATACTATGCTAGAGAGGGTAAACCATAAGTATCTTGAGCCGGAGCGAAGCCCTCAAACATCTCGGCCCTACAGGTGGCACGCATCGGAACACTATACAACAGATCGATGACTCATGGTTGGGAAATCAAGAAATGTCAAGTGGAGGCCGACGAGAATTAACACTAGAGAATTAATGCCATAAATGATGAAGACATAAATGTATGCAAAAGGGTGTAGAAAAAACAATCAACAACATGGAAGCGTAAGGAATGCGGTGGGAACCCTGAGAATACATCAACATCAAACAAAACGAAGGTACTACAAATCAATGTAGTCAGTTCACAGGTGCCAAAGAGATCTATATGAAATCGACTCACACGTCAAGTGTAAATGCCATGGTTCATTAGTTAAACAAACTCAACATGTATAGGGTCGTGTAAAACCAAGAGGTAGCGTGAGAACGGCATGAGAACCTTTACGAATTGATAATACGATGGTTATAAGGCAAAAAGAATTAACATCACATGGTTTATACCATATTCATGTTATGATTGTGCAATACATATTTATGACCATAACATATATATATCTATAAACACATAGGTTACCTCTGAATAAAAATCATAAGGGGAAAAAGCTATGTTGAGGAAAAAATATATATATAGTCACCCTATGAGTATGTGGAGTATTAGACAAAATCCTTGTATGCATTATTACAATTGGGTGAATTAAGTTATGTATGTAGAAAAAAAAAATTGTTATGAATTGGGAGACATGACCATGTTGAACAACCTCTAGGCTATGAGAAAGAAGGCCAAGAGCACAAAGTGTGCAGATTGAAGAAAGTTGTTTATGGGTTGAAGCAAGAACCAAGAGCATGGTACAGTAGGGTAGATTCCTATCTACTGGAAAATGGGTTTGAGAAATGTGGAGGAGAACCCACATTATACATCAAGGAGAAAGATGGTAAGATGCTCATTGTTGTTTTGTATGTTGATGATGTGATATTCACAGGTAATGATAATTACCTCATTGAAAATTTTAAAACAGTCATGAAAGATGAATTTGAAATGACTGACATGGGATTGCTGAGATACTTCTTTGGAATAGAAGTAGAACAAAATGAAAATGGAATTTTTATCTGTCGAGAAAAGTATGTGAATGAAATTTTGGCAAGATTTAATATGCAGGAGTACAAGGCAGCAATTACACCCACGGTAATGGGATTGAAACTCAGCAAAGATGACAGCAACAAGGATTTTGATCTTAGCTTGTACAAAAGCATAGTTGGTAGCCTCATGTATTTCACAGCAACTAGGCCTGATATAATGCATGTTGTTAGTTTAATTTCTATATTTGTGGAGAAACCAAAAAAGGCACATTGGCAAGCAGCAAAGAGAATTCTGAGGTATGTAAAAGGAGCTAAGAGGTATGGTATTTTGTATACTACTTCAGAAAATTCAGAATTAATTGGTTATACTGACAGTGATTGGGTTGGAAGTATTGATGACCGGAAAAGTACTTCTGGTTATGTTTTTCATATGGGTTCAGGAGCCATTTCATGGGCTTCTAAGAAACAGCCTATTGTAGCATTATCTACAGCAGAGGCAGAGTATGTGGAAACTAAAGCAGCAATGTGTCAAATATTTTGGATGAGAAGAATGTTGAGTTTGTGCCATGAATAGGTAAAGGGCACAATGATTTATTGTGACAATAGCTCAGCCATATCATTGTCAAAGAATTTAGTGTTTCATAAGAGAACGAAACACATTGATGTCAAGTATCACTACATCAGAGAATTAGAGAGCAATGGAGAAACTGTTTTACAGCATTGTAAAACAGAGGAGCAGTTTGCTGATATACTAACAAAACCATTGGGGAAGAAAAGTTTTAATCATTTGAGAAAATGTTTGGGCATGGAAGAAAACCCAGTAGTTGAAATTAAGGGGGAGTGTTGGAATTTAATTCCAATTGCCATGCACAATCGGAGGACGGCGGATTTCAACGTAGATGCGATTGGAAAGATAGAAAATTTAATTGATGATGGCAATTCAAAGGACAGTGGCAGGAGTAACAAATCTCCACATTCTACCTTCACGTAACCAGTCTCCTCCACACTTAAAAATTCAACCACCAGTAGTAAATTCCGCACCAACCATTTTAATGTGAATTGAATGCACAACCAGTAAGAAATTCCATAGGGGTAGCAAACTGGAGTAGTGAAGGAGTATGGCCACCTGCCGGAATGAGTTACGTCACCCATGTGTTGGGACCCAGCAAAGAAGTTCTGGGAAATAAGAAAACTTATGTGAAAGTCTTTGGAGCAGCTCCTCGAAAGTATAACGGAATGTTTTTTTTTAATTTTTTTATTATTTACATTTTACCACGGCACATTTTGATTTTTAACTTTTGGTTTATGTTTTATAATTTCCGCAACATAAGTTTTATTTTTTGTTTTAAAATTTTTCAATTTATATTATATATATATATATATATATATTGTAATGTGTCATGAGTACAAAATGACAGAGAGGAATTTTTTGACTGTGTATTAAGTGAAAAGGCCAGAAGGTAGAAAATAGTGAGACAGAAATTTGGACAGAGACTGCGTTTTTGTAATTTGTAAAAGCCCGCAGGCGAAGAAAAACAGAGAGAGGTTTTCTTTCTATGTGTTGTATGTGTTTGTAATGCTCGAAGGCATCTTAGTGAGACAAAAAGCAATTTTGCAATGCTGTGTTTGTAACAGCCAATCAAATTTTTTTTTTGAGTTGTGAATCCAAAACCTAGTTCTGAAGAAAATCTACATTTTGTAATATTTTTTTATAAATGAAATAGTTCAAACTTGTGTTTATTATCTCTGTCGAGTACCAAATTTTTTTTGTTTTTTAAATCTCTGTGTTGAGGTAGAGGAGAATTTTTTTTCTCCCTATGTGTTTCTGGAATTATCAGAAATTCCAACAAAAAATGCACGTGCCAGAGGGCAGTAAAATTAGGTTAAATTACACAAAGATTGGATTCCTTTTTTCTGTTAAAAGAATTTTTCATTGAAACACGAAACATGGGTTCACTCAAATACGTTCTTATATATATATATATATATATATATATATATATATATATATATATTTGGTAACTTCGCTTAGTTTAGGGGTTGATTGGGACACGGAATTGAATACGTTAGTTTATATCAGCGTCTTAACAAAATATTTGATTACCAACTATCCAAAAACCATAAACAAAATTTTTTAATTTATATAAATTATGTAATATAATTATAAATTTATAAAAAATAAAAAATTATTATTTTTTAAATATATAAATAATTAAGAAAATTAAGATTTAAAATTAATATTATTATACGTTAAACAAATGATTTTTATACTCATACAAATATATATTTATGAATTATCAATTTTAATTTTAATAACTCATCTAGTATTTCTACATTAAAAAATAAACCGCTATAAATGATGGCTACTTAAAACTAAAATATAGATAATCGTACAAAGTGAAACTTTATATATTCCGAGAGTTACTAGAAATTTACAATACATCAAAATTAACCTAGTTAATCATGAGTGCAATCCACCTCAACAACTTCTTCAACAATCATTCAAATCTAGAAGTTAATCAATGATTGATCTTAGCATCCCACTCATTCAAATCTAGAATTTGAATCCGTCATTGACCTTAGATTGACCTTAGATTCTGTATCCAAATTGTACAATTAGAGTGGAAATCCGTTATTGACCTGGTGGCCTGATTGAAGGCCAAAATTTGTGTTAGAGTGCCCCACATTCATTTTGAATTTGTTGTATCATATGTATATACTATATTAGAATTTCCATTGAAGCCTCTACCATCGCTACTCATTCGTTGAGCCACGTCATTCGTTTACAACCTCCTCATCCCAATAAGGGACCAATCGCAGTTTCAATTTAATGCATCACCATGGATTCAACTGTGAGAAGCAAACTGTTATAGGAGGACAAATAGGAACTAGAAGGTTGTATGTATAATGAACAAATGATTGACACAAAGCTCGGAGAGTAACAAACTTGCAGAGTAGTCTCAAAGGATCCTCTATATCCAATTTCATATTGACTTCCAAGCATCCTACAATGTCCTTTCCATTGTTTATTTTAGCCCTCATTGTGAGATCATGAAAATGGTAAATCATTGAACCCTTACCAGACGAAAAATTCCACCAAGATCCTATGGAATGCATTGGAGTAGCATAACCAGATGGGTGGGAGCATGCCATCTTAACATGTTGATGGAAGGGTCATTTCAACCAAGTGTTTCCATGGATTTTAATACCGATCGCGTGTTTGACAATTTAATGTATGGGATCAGTTGAAAAACTATTTGGAGTTAAGTACAATTTCACTATTTTTCCAGGATGCTTAAACATCATTTCTTCTAAACACACGGTAATGATCCAAAACTCATATAGAATTTCTTGGAAAATTGAGCTTAATTTTTATTCTTAAGGAGTGGTACTACGTGGAGGTGTTTGATGGTATTTTTTCTGTAACTAATAATGATTAGTACTTGAATTCTTAGGTACCTCGATAAATTGACTCCCTCTAGAAAATCATATGCTTATCTGTAATTTTTACAAGTTACACTTAGACTCCATGCATAAGTGAATACTTATTATGCATAATTATTATAAGCTAGTGTTAGAATGCATGCTAAGGAAATATTTGATAATTCTTTTTAAGGTCAGTGAGAACCCCGGAGCACTTAGTACTCCAATTTATAAGTATGATGTTATTAGAGGATTTACTTCCAATTCTAAAAATAAACAAGCTTGGTAATCAAAAGTTAAAATGAATATTTTTATTAAATATTATATATGTAATAAGTTAATAATCGACAATATATTTACTATTGAGATTAATCTAAGTTGAGATTAATTTTATTAAAAATTTATGAATATAAAAAATTATGATAGGTAAAAGAACATTAATAATATATTATAATGACAACTTAGTAGTTAAAGAAGACTATAGTTATAATAAGAATACATAAGGTTATTTTAGAATTGTATTTTGTAACATCATTGTAGTATTACTTACCTTTTATAATGAAAAGGAGTTGTTTTTTAATATCTCAATACTTATGTGAATAGCTATTCTTAAATATGTATTTGTAAATTTGTAAATTTGTATTGTCAAAAAAATTGGGATTATAAATTCAGAGACTATTTTAAAACAAAAAAAAAAAAAAATTAATGCACAAATGAGGTTTCAAAATAATTCATCTCTAACAAAATCTAGATGAAATAAAAAAGCCATCTACATATATTTTAGATCATACATGCATATATCTATCACAACTCTGTATCTATTATACACGATCTAAATTAATTTGATTTGAACTACTATTCATTCATAAGGAAGTTTAGGTTAAAGAATAGTTTTAAAATATATTATACACGATCTAAATTAATTTGATTTGAACTACTATTCATTCATAAGGAAGTTTAGGTTAAAGAATAGTTTTAAAATATTTTGATTCATTAAAGAATATGTAAAATTTGATATTGATTTTTTCAAAGTGATATATAAGATAATATTACATATGAAAATTTAGTGTGTGGTGGCATTAAATAAAGAAACAATTTCTCATGGGATTTTAGCAAATGTTCTATTGTATGTTAGAGGTGATGGATCTTCTCAAAGATATGAAGGTCTCACTTAAAGCACAATTATGGATGTTAAATATATATGGAGATGCAATATGACTTCCACAAATTTATATAGACATTTATACTTACGTACATTTATTATTAAGTTGAGAGGCTCATTCTATAATTATGTATCAGGATATTCTCAACATCTAGTTGAATTGTGTCTCTTTTAAATTAAAAATAAATTTCTTTAACGAGAAAAAAAATGCCCATATCAAATGACATAATCTTATATCAACTTTATAAAGAAATATAATATAAATTAAAAGTAATAAAAACTTTTATTTTTAATTTTTAATATGAAAAGGATATATAATTTTTATAGTTTTAAAAACTATTTCAGTACATGACTTAAATACACTATTAAAATATGCACATGCACATTGAGTGTTTTATTTAAATATTAAATTAATACATATGTATATATAGATATACGTATGAAATGGAAGTATAACAAAATGTTTAAATACTTAAAGAAAAGAAGTAATGAGCACTTCATAGTAAAACTAATAAGGAGATATGTAGTTCATTTAATTCTTAATGTGAAATTAATATGCAACATTTAAAAAATACTATTAATAATAAAAAATTCAATGCAAGCAATAAATAAAATATTTTAATATGGAATGTTAAGTAATAATGTAATGTATTTAACAATATATTGATAACAAACCAATATTTTAATATGTACAATATAATTTATAAATAAAATATTTAAATTTGAATATTACATATGATTAAAAAAACTACATATACATTATATAAAGCATAGATATGTTGAATTACTAATTTAAGCCATTGAAAACTGCAATATATAAGTTTTTAAAGGGATGAAATTTGTTAGAGATGAAAATTTTGTATTTAAGTTTTGCACAGTAAAATAAGTTTGCACTTAATGAGATTTTATTCCTCTAGATCTCTGGTTAAGATTGATTTATATTGGTAGTTATGTGCAATGGAACATTAACATTACAACTAGAAATATAAATCATCATCATACACAAAACATGCATTACTTGATATTTACATATAGATAAAAAAAACAACATAACTCTATGTAGTATTCATAATTGATACATAATCTAAGCTTTTGAAAAAGGGGATGAAATATTCATTGATTCATTCATTTTTTGATACTTCAATGTGGTTCCACAACATCATAGCAGATTTATTTGGATCTCAACAACATTTGAAACTCGCAACACTTCACCATCTAATAATATAGTGTTATCACTAAATGTGATCCTTACACTAATTTGAGACTCTTTATCCTAGCAACAAAGGATTTTTATACAATTATGGTTTCTAAAGTTAACCATGCCAAATTTGTTACAAAAGAATAGGGGTGACAATGAAATTCCATTACCAAGGTCAACTCATTAGTTATGATCATTAACTAGTATCTTAGTCAATTTCTACCATGCTTCTTTATAACTTAATGTGTCCTTTACACTAATCTTGCTCTTATACTATGGGGAATTCTTGTCCATCCATGTTTTTACAACTTTCTTAAAAAAAAATGGTCCAATAAGCGCAACCACAACAATTTAATCATCATTGAGTAAACCCCTCTTTTCCTCTTTCCCTTCAAATGAAGGGTCCAACTCAAGGATGCTTTGTAATGATTTCCCACAATCTTATAAACTTCTAATTATGCACACCACTTTCCAAAAATACTAGAATATATGGCAATTAACATAACGTCCTTCTCATTATTTAGTTCTACAAGATGAGTCTGCACAAGTGATTTTTATTTTGAGTATGCACAGGACTCTAGTTGTTGTATAAATAAATAGATATATTGTGTTGCATGATATAATTATATCACATATTTATTCCTTATATATACATCTTCATTGTGTGCATCGAATTGATCATCCACATATTGAATTTCTTGAAACATATTTTATTATTCTAAAGTGTTAGTAATTGTCTAAGCCTTTGCATTCATTTGCCTAATTTTCTCCTACATATCCTCAGTAGACTTGTCTCTTTACTCTACCTTTCCCATCCAATATTGAACAATAGTGAATATCTACTCGATTTATTCCATAAATTACAGTAGTTTATTTCTTACAGTATTAAATTCTTCAAATAAAAGGCGCTTTACCCATTTATTATTGTTGTTGACTCCCTTGGGCTTAATAATTATGAAACTAATGATGTAATTCACTCCTATATATATGTGGCAACCTCCATGAAATGCAAAAAACATAAACGCACTTAACAAGTTGGCATGTTATAATTTCCATTAGTACTCTAATTTGCTTCCCATAGCTCAAGCCATGTGTCTTATAGGTGCACCCAAATAGATTGAATTTCATCATGGGATTTTTATTGATCATGCTTCCCAATATCATGATCCTTGTCCATTTTTACAAGCTATACCCATATTTGTTGATGGGTAGCTTCTAGTTATTCATTCTCATTTTATTTTTAGTAAGGTGATATCGTACCTCATTTAAAGAGATATTCATGGCACATAGTAGGTTATAAGTGGACAATTGTTAATCCATATAATAATAATTAGCATGGCACATCAATGGTTTCCAATTGAAAGATTTCTCGTTTTCATGAAAGGGATCTAATTAAGATGACATTTGAAATTCCACCTTTTCATGTTTGTTTACTAATTGAAGAACCCTGATGATGGAATTTTAGCTAGTTTCATCTAAGAATGAATTTACATCAATATGTTCATAAATTATCCACAAAAATACATCAATAATGAATATTTTCATGAAAAATTTGTTTTAGTTGCACTGTGGTGGATAGGGTATTGATCCAAGCATGTCACAATATGTTTCTAGGTATATCCTCTTGTATCTTGTCATCATCAGGACTGAACAGGAACATCCTCTACTGTCCAAGTCTCATTCGACCAATACCATGTGAAATTGAGGTGGTTCAACACCACTTGCAGTGGAACCTAAAATTCCTCCAAACCTATCTATGACATTTTCCAACATATCTTCTATACCATACTAGATTTTCCCTACACTTGAATCTATGAAAACATATTGTGTGTGTTGTTGTTGTTGATATGTACAAGAAGGAGTTGTAATTTGTGATCCTTATTTCTTAATAAGAACTCTAGGGATATTCAAAATATATTCTTGACGATAATTATCTATATCAATAGTTGGAATATAGGTGTGTGTATTCTCATCTTTGTGATAAATAATTATAGTCTCCTCTACAATAGCCAAACCATTATTTTTCTATTAGTAATTCACAATTTCTTGAAAAAAGGAATCTACACAACTAGTTGTTCATATGACCCAACATATGTTGCAACTAGAGATGATTTTGACACAAGTTGAGTAGGCCAATTAGAGGGGGGTGATGGAAATTTAATTAATTGAGATGAAATTATTTCTTCTTGGCATATTTTCCTTTAATGAAATTGGTTACATGGCTAAAGCATTCCTTGAAATTATTCCCTTGAAAAGGTAGATAAAATAATGTCAGGTTGTATTAACATAGTTGGTAATGTTAGGGGATGGAAGGGTCGGCTCGATGTCTAAGAAAGCCAAAAATTAGAATCCTAGAAGATATAAACCTCCTTCCTCTTCATTTTCCTCTCATATATGTCACTACCTACTGCAAATAAAGGCCATAGAGGGAATAAAAAAAAATTGGAAATATATATATGTAACATTGGTCATCATATATTCCTAACCATTGTTGGCTCCAAAGTAGGAACAATTTTTGGAGAAATGTGCCATGTAGTGAAGAATTGGTCTACATAGGTCATTCTATGTGTGTAATTATTTTCACTATGCACATACACAATGTTCATAATTTTTTTTTATCACACCCTAACCATTTGTAATGCACCATCAATTGCATTGCACACCCACTTTAAATGAAGGAATCCATAAATGTAATGAATTAATAGATTTTGTAATATACCATTTTGATGGTAACTTGGGTTTTAATTGTTAGTGTTGTCACAATTGTACTAATCTAAAAGGATGTCTGAGGGAAGATTAGGTTCCGTTTTACACACACACACACACACACACACAACTATATATAATTCAAGAAGTGTGCTCTAAAAGAAAATTCCCATAGATGAATGTGTGAATTTTCCTCCTTGATTCATGATAATGAAATATTAGCTTATTTAGTTTCTTAAATGCTCGATGTGATATGAATGCTTTCTATGGAAAGTTAGTGGATTATTTATGTGATTATGTAAATTCTTGAATATTTTTCAAGAATTCATGGAGTGCATAGTTTTATTTTTTCCTATACTTTTTATAAGTTTCCTAAGTGAGATATTACTCATTTAAAGAGTTTTTAATATGTTAATTCTCATGGGGTATTTTTTGGTTAAGTATGGACCTCAATTCTAAAACACTACAATATCAATTGGTTCCTTTGCTAGGACTCAATAATTAGGCTCTTCATGAAAGAATCAGGACATGACGTGAATGCCATCAAGAAAAGAGTAGAGGACTATATCTTAGATAAAGAATAAGATATTCTACAATAGGAAACCAATAATTTACAAGTAAAACTAGAGATATGGAAGCAAAGGTACCTTTAATCAAATCTACATGAAATTTTATTTATTTATTTTCCCTGTCTATTGCATGAATGGATTAAGAGAGTAACATAACTTTATATTGTGTACTGAACTCAAGTACTAGTTTTCTAGGACCACAAAGCCACCAATAGGTTGAAAACCTTAGCCAATATCAATTGACTTATTATTTGAAGGAATTAAAGAGGAATATTTGGTAGAATTTTCCATTAAATGTAGTGAATCACATTCTCCTTCATGCAAACATCCTCCATTGTCCTTGTATCATCTCACCAAATCCACGAGGCATCAAATGTTATTTAACACTAGTTCTGCTTGAACCTAAAATTCCTCCAATTCTGTCTATGATTTTTCCCACCATCCTTTATATAGTCTACTAGGTTTTAACTACACATGAATCTATGAAATTATATTTATTGTGTTGTTTTTTCTCACATGCAAAAGAAGGGGTTGTTTGCATTCCTTGATTCCAAATAGGTAGTCTACGGATATTTAAAATATATTATTGATGATAGTTCATGATATATAAAATTGGCATATGGTTGTGATTCTTCTCAAATGTGTGATACACATGTAGAGTCCACTATATAGTAACCAATCCATTCTTTTTTTCAATAATTTGCAACTTCCTATAAAAGGAATCTACACAAATAGTTGTTATCATGAACCAACATATGTTGCCAGTAGAACTGATTTTTACAGAAGTTGGGTAGGTTCATCAAAGAGGGATGGTGGACATTGGATTAATGGAGAAAAAAGTTTGTTTCTCGACATATTATTCTTTAAGGAATTGGTTACTAGCTCAATTATTCCTAGAAATCCTTCCATCAAAAAGGTAGTCAAATGAAGGATAGGTTGTGTTAACATATTTGGTAATGTTTGGGGAACCAAGGGCTAGATTGATGCCATACAAAGCTTCAAATTGGGATCCTAGATGATCTCAACCTCATTCCTCTATTTTTTTCTCTTGGCTATGTCACTACCGACTGAGACTAATGACCAGAAGGGAGCTAAAAAACGTTTGTTAATATATATGTAATATTGCTTAGTGTCTATGAAATTTTTATTCATAACCATTGTTGGTGCCTGACTAGGTACATGTTTTGGAGAAATGTGCAAGAAAATGTGGCACACACTAATGAATTGGTCTAAATAATTTAGGATATGTGCATAGGTTTTTTCACTCCGCACATCCACAACGTGCATAATATTTTTCGTCAAACCCCAACTATTTCCTAATGCACCATGAATTATATTTCACAACCACTTTCTATGAAGCAATCAATCCATTGCAATGAATTAATAGATTTTTGTTATTATTTTGTAAATTAGCCAACCTATGGCTAGTGTGTCTTTTACAAGTGTTAGTATTTTTATGATTCACATAATTTAAAAGGATGTATCAAGAAATATTAGGTTCCTTTTTACAACTATATAATTCAACAAGTGTGCTCTGTAAGAAAAGCCCCATAGTTGAATAAATGAATTTGGTTCATTGAATCAAGATAATTGTATATTATCTTATTCCTCTTTTTTCAATGCTCCATGTTAAACGAATTATTTCCATGGATTTTTAATCGATTGTTTATGCAAATTATTAATGTGAATGCGTATATTCTTGAATATTTTCATGAATTCATGGAGTTGATAATATATGTTCTTATAATTGTCATAAGTTTATGAGATGATACCCTATCCATTTAATGAATATTTAATACGTTGATGCTTGTGGTGTATTTTTTAGTTAAGTATTTTGAACCTAAAATATAAAAAAATATAGTAACAATTGGTCCATTTCTCAGGATACAAAAATTAGATTCTTTGTGGAAGGAGGAGATGACATGGAAGCCATCAAGAAAATATTAGAGGACTATATCTTAGACGAAAAGGAAGAGCTTTCATAATAGGAAACCAATAATTTAGAGTTCAGCCTAGAAAGATGGAAGCAAAGGTACATTTACCAAATCTACATGGACTTTTCCTTTGTTGATTTTCCCTTTGTATTACATGAGAGGATAAAGAGAGTGAAATAAACTAACCTTTTTTCGATGAGCTCAATAACCGTTGGTCTAGGACCAGGAAGCTACTAGTAGCATGAAAACTCTAAATAATATCATTTTACTTCTTCTTTGAAAGAATTAGAGGGATATGTGGCATAATTTTCCATTGAATTTAGTGAATATTTTAGTAGTGCTAAAAGGTAATTCGATGTAGGCATGAGAGGAAAATTTCTAGTTAATTGGACTAAGGTGTTGTTTTTTCGTAATGTGATAATGAAAATGGAGTCCAACGAGATGGAAACATAAAACCTTGACACTCGAGACTATGAAAGGGTGGGGGAATAGATGAGGTATGTCAAGAATGGATCTATAAGAGTAGAAAATAAGATTAGAATGGTGAAACATTAGAAGATATGAGATTAGGGAGATAGGTATGAAAGAAAGAAAAAATTTGAAGGTACAGAAATATGGATTAATGAAAAGGGATGAAGATAAGTATATTTACTATATCTAGAATGAGTACAAAAAGAGATCAACATCAGAAGTAGGTGCTAGAGAGAAATATGCATCGTAGAGGAGTGTCTGAGGAGAGGAAAGACCATCAAAGAGATGAAATATTGTGGAATAAGTATCAATAGAGGATTACCAATGTCGTAAGCCTATAATTATAGGTAATGAAGTTAAATCGCATTAAAAAATTGAAGTCATACAAAAATTAAAAGATTATGATGAGGAAGGTAGTTGTGATAGTGATATAGTAAGTAGTGAGGAATAAGTTATTTCTATAGGTGAAGGGATATTGGTAGTTTTAATAAGGTTTGCACAAATAGATATATGAGGCTCTTTTAGAATAACCAATGAAATAAACCATGTAGGGTCAGATAATCCCCTTTTCCTACCCCTCTACTATCATGTTACAAAGAAAAGAATATAAAGTTCAAGAGAAATTGAAGTTGATAAGGGTTTAGAGGAGAGGCTATAAGAATCTGCAAACCTAAGTCAAAATTTACTAACAATATTAGACTTGAGCCCCAAGTTGAATATGTGGGTAAGAGATCATTTGATGCTTAGACTCCCAGTATTTCATGTTTTTAATTGAAAAATTAGAAAATAGTGGGGAGTTCAATGATCTTGTGATAATTATTAGCATTTTCATGATCAGAACACCCTTAGTATGACGATGTGTATATTGTAGATGTCATTTTTAGGTTTGTGAGTCAAAAAATAATTTTGGGCTTTTGTGCCCATGTACAGATTCATATATGACAATGTGCCTATGTATATGTTTTGAGGTTAGAGTACCTATACGATTTTATTTCACTGAGCCCATGTGCTAAATAATGACAGATCTATTTATGTACATATATAATCACTTGCATATTAATAAAAATACCCCATTTTTACAAACTAACTTAGAGAACAGAAAATGTTTATTATAAAATAAAAAGTGGGAAAGGGGGCTAATGACTAAGCAGTGATGGGATTAATTCAAAGGGGATACCCCATTATTAATATGAGACTAAAGTTAGGATGGAGCCTTGGAAGGAGAAGTGTAAGGACACATATCCCTCTCTAGGGCATGTTGGGTACTTAGACACAGTTGAGGGAAGTTGGATATGTTAGAGAGATAATGCCTTGAGAATTCATGGTTTAGGCTGTATTAGAGCTATATAACATTTATGGTGAATCATGATGGATTACAAAGGAAAATGATGGGGGCACACTACCCTGCATTATTAAATATGGTGGGGAATGGGGGAGTATATGTTGGAGTGTTTTTGGGTTTTGGCTCCTTCATTTTTACCACATTTAATACATATCATGGGGCATAGTTGGCTTTAGGAAGTATTTTCCTTAACACATTAAGATTGTTAGTTTTATGGTGACCTGTTTCTAGGATATTATGAGCAACATGATCTATGGATAAGTGGAATTCTTGAGGTCTACAACTAGTTCCTTTTTATTTAAAAACTATAAAGTTTTCTTATTATACTTACATGTTTTCTACCATGTTATTTCATACATTTACACATTTAGCTCATTGTTAATGATTTCATGCACACGTATCATGCTCTTCATGACTATGTACATGTTGAATTTCATTATATAACACATCCAACATGTAGGAGAAAGATCATATGAACCAAATTTAAGGTAAATTTTTTGAGTTCAAGTTTCTAAAGGTAGTAATATGCCCAATATGTGGATGAAAAACTTATAGAGTGGTATTTGAATAAAGGTTACATCACTTGGCCTATATTTACTTAGATATTCACATGCAAAAGAAAATTTGCAATTTTCCTACAATCTGTTTGACAAAATTTCTCAAGAAGAGGTTTTTCGTAAAATGTATGCATTCATAAAATCATGGATGGAATTTTCTAAGTTGTAGTTGGATTTATTAGAGAATAATATATAGAATCATTAATGGATAAATTAATAGCATAATGATTTGTATTGTAGCAATAATCTATAGGAATAATAGAATTAACTAGGGACAAAACCTTTGAAATTGTGTAAAATTCTTAATAATAGGAAAATTAGAGAAGAGAAATTTTTTAAGAAGAAAAAATGAATTGATAAGAGTAATAGTCGAAAAAATAACTCTATGCTTGGATCCAATGAAATAATGGGTTATTCAAAATATGAAATCTCCATATTTTGTGAGAATATAAAATTCTAGAAAATAATTTGTTATTGACAAATGTTTAAAAGTGAATTATGAAATTGCCAAGTGGTAGTTGAATCAAAGCATAGAGGAGGAAAAGTGATATATAGTTGAAGTGGTACTAAATTCCTTTCAAATTTGATGGTTCACTAAACCTTCTCACATATTTAGATTTTTTATGCATCGTTGATGTCAAATGGAGTTAATTTAAATCATTGAAACCATTAAGCACATATTTAAAATTAAACCCCTCTCAAGTTTGTGAATAATATTAATATAATCCATTGATCATGATAACACTTAGTCATTAAATAGCATAAAATTAGAAATTAAATCCTTTGTATATTTCCATCTTATATGCAATCACCAATGTTGATTAAATATTAGGCTTATCAATTGGATCCATAAGGTGCACAAGTAAACATTAAACCTCTCATGAATATGTTCCCAATATGGAATAATTAATGATGATTAAGGATCAAAATTTATCATTAGATTTATTAGTTTCACATATTAAGATAAAATTATAGCCAAGTTTTCACTAGATATGAGTTATCAACCATTGATCTAAGATTAGTAATCGTTGTATTGATCAAGATAAAGGAGATGCATTGATGGCTGATCATATTCAAATCCTATATTGATATGGAACATTGTGTCAAGTTAATTATGGCCATCAGATCTATTGAAAGAACATTTATTTGTAAATTTTTATGCATGTTGCAATCAAATATGGAATGTTGATTATTGATCTAATTTTATATCAATCATCATATCTATACATGTACAATTCATGTGATCTAGAAAAAATATGGGGAATGGACCTTGCATATTATTGTATCTTGTAAAAGGGTTTCATATGGGTGGGCGAAAAGGTAAGTAGGACCATCCCATTATAGTAATGGTCCCAAAGGTGCTAAGTCACCAGGGAACCCATGTAGGGCCAAAAGATAGAAAACTTGGAAAATAATGTTGTGCATGGTTGAAAATGTGAAGGGATACATATGAAAACCTAGTTCATATCTAATGAGAAATGTGGGGTATATATGTGTGTGTGTGTGTGTGTGTGTGTGTCAAGACAACACATGAACACAATATGGATATCTAATAATATTTATATAACAATAAATGAAGGGGATTTTAACTTATTTAAGGTGCCATAATAATTGAAACACTTAGTAATTACTCAATATATTTTCCATATTTTTAGGTTATCGACAAATAGGGATTTTTTTAGGCCATAAAAACCATTCTTGGGTGAAAAATTCATTACCTTGTGTGTAAAAAAGGTACACATGATATCTACTATTTAAATGAAACATATTAGAGACAACTCTTAGTTATCATATCACAAAAAGAAAAGCAACATTAGTCTAATAGAGTGCAACCCACCCCTTCCCAATTTACCATATTTCATCATCTTGTCACGGTAAAGAAGAGAGGAAGAGCTACTAGTACATGACCTAGCCTACTAGATCCAATTAAGGAAGCGGGGTTGAATATTGAAGACAAACTAACATCTCATAACATCCTCTAGGGGTTGCAGGTAGCTGAGAGGTTGAGTAACCACACAAAGTGGCAAAAACCCGAGATGGACAACATTGTCTCAGACCTGGGTCCCCAACCACACCCACAACAAGCCCTCCATGTAGTTGGAAGCCTCCAATGACATGCACAAGCCTGCATCCATGCGGTTGTAACCTATTTTTCCTAGTTAGGAGCATGTGGTCTAGAGATATCATCCTAGATTGTAGGTCAGCCTCTAGACCAATTTCTGAAACTTCTTGTAACTTCTCAAAATCAATAATGACATGAAAACAATGTTATACATACAAATTTAAAGGAAAAACACAAACCAAACTACCGAGAAAATGACATTCATTTCGTAAAATAGGTGGAAAACATGTAAGCTACATGTCATGAATGCATATCTCATTAAAAAAGTATGAGATTCATTTGTGAATCACTAATAAATCCCTATTCCCTTTCCGCGTAGCTGAAATAACACTAATTATGACATACATCCATCAACAGATAAATATTAAAAAAAAAACATGACAAGAGCCATAAAAGACACATATAATATAACCAACGTAAAACCAAGAAATAACAAGCATGTAAAGAAAACAGGCTAGAAACAAGCATGCAAAAGGAAAAATAAAGATGCACACAATTATCCAACAATAATGACTACTAGTAGGAAAATAGAAAGAAGTCGATGTGACACTTGTAAAATGTGAATGATGGACCTAGACCACTTATGGCATCACCTACCCAACACTGTAGTTGTGCCATTGGTGTATATAACACTATGTTATCCAACTGGGGTCCCATAAGTCACATTGCCTATGTGATATCCCAGGGGGGTTGTGATGGTTGATTTGGAAACACTATTAGTGATCCTTCAGATAACTCTTTATTTTGTGGGTTTCCAAAAGGTGAATCACTCAAGAACTAATTTAAACCCCCCACTCTCCTCCTTCCATTAAATGTTATACACGTAGGGGGGCCTATATGGCTTCTTTACTACCAATCGAAAAAAATTCAACGATGTGCTCCCAAAGTTGTGTGGAAATTAAAATTGGGTGTTAGACTGAAAAATATGCCCTTTCTAATTAAAAAATTACTTTTTAAAATAAATAAAAAACCCATAAATAATAAAAGGAAATTCCTATCACAACACCTTTAATGCTAAATCGTGAAGAGTAACAAACCCAACCTTTATAAAGAGGATTCAACACAAGAACCTCATCCATAGTTGATAGAGGACATAGCTTTTCATAAAAGGTCTACAACTACAAGACACAAGTAGCATCACCTTTGGCAAATCGAGTTGAAATCATAGCTTCCAAATAAGGCTAAATGGTACTCTAGTGAGAAGGTAAAGGAAACAATTCCTTACCTAACTCAGTAAATTATTTTTGGGACCAATACCCTCCAAAAATATATAAATATTATTTTTCATCTTTATTAATGATTTTAGAGTGGAAACAAATAAATATATTATTTTTCATCTTTATTAATGATTTTAGAGTGGAAAATTTAGAGGGATCAACTTACAAGGTCATTTTCACCAATGGTCCGAGTTTGGAAAATTTTGGTGAAAAAATTTAGCTGTCATTTGGAAGATTGAAAATAACCTTTTTTCTGCACTCAACCTTATTATGGACCTATATCCCATAATTTATTCACTAATACATTTATAGCAACACAATAATAACCTTAGTTAGAGCTTGTATCATATATTTATGCCTCCCAGAGTTGACCTACCAAAAGTGACCATCGTAATTTGAGAGGATGTCATGTCAGCCTCTATTACTCATCGAAAAGGGGCTTGAAAAATGAGATCTCTTAAGAAGACTCGAAAAGGTTGGTTTTTAACTCATGTTGAGGGTTGACTGGGTCAAATTTAACCCCTATTTTTCTATTAAGCTATATTATAACAAAATTACTAGGAGGAAATGGGTTCCATTCTATTTGGGTGCATTGTGTTTCATAGTTTACCAAAGTAGGTGAGATTTGATAGAGAGAGAGAGAAAACAAATATGGTATTTTTGCTATAGAAACCCATAACCCACATGTCTCACTTATTTTTTACATTATTCCATTTCAATTTAAAGAAACTGAGAGCAGATCAACCTCACCTTCCAACTGTGTTCTATCCCATAATGATTTATAAAACAATATCTTGTATTAATTGTATACTATGATTTTTATTTTGTTTTCTCTATTTTCCATATTTTATCTATTGCATACGTAAGCATAACATAATAATTAAAAAATCCAAATATACAGGGAAAAATTAACCCTCATTGTAGATTTTGAATTTTCAAATATATTTTATTGGATGTGTCGTTATGAACTATGTAGTGGAATATTCGTGGTAGTTTATCAATCAATCCAGGTTCCATAATAGTAAGATAAGGATTATTATACCTAAGAGGTGTCACCCTAGTGTTAAAAGGATTCCCTGAATGTTGGTTTCTTGTAGGACCAAAGGGTGCACCAAGGGGAAATCCTCCTATACCAAAAGGTCTAACATAAACACTAAGACCCGTAGGGTAGAATTAATTTCTAGGAACATTTTCCCCAACCCCTAGGACATTTCAAGGAACATGAGTGTCCCTTATAAAATATGACCCTTCTATAGCTTTATTTTCCTAAGGATTAGGAAATATTCGAAAATATTTGTTCCCCTATTACTTCTATTGAATGAAAATTATCTATTATTAGAGTTCCATCCAAAAGGAAACCCATCTTTGGGTGTAAATGAACTTTCTACTAAAATAATATTACCAGGGGATAGTCCCCTAGTATTGGAGGAGAATAAAAGGATCGATCCTTCAATAGTGGATGTTTCGCTGCTACCCATAAGGGCACTAGATCTTCCATCAAATTTGAATAAATGGACCAATGTCATTTATGCAGAGGTACTAACATTGGCTGTACTAAAGGGTGATATAGTGAACTCAAAGTAGTCTCCCAATAAGGGAAATTAGAGGTTATGGGTATGTTGTTGATGAAACTTACAGTATGGAAGTTATCTGGGGCACACCTCTAGTTACAATAGGAGTTGACATTCTAGATTCCACCATGTAGTGTACAACAGTCCCATTTAACTCTTGGTAAGGACTCTTCAAATAAAACCACTACAAAATTTCGCTCCCACTTAGGAGGATGGGACCAAGAGGATGAGTTAAGGATTGGAATAAGGTGGTGGAATTTCATTAAATACTTCTAGAACTAAGTGTTCATCCCCTTGAAAACTAATAATAATGCAAAAAAATATAGGTAGTTCTAACTCTAACTATACTATAGGTTCAATCTTGCTTTTACTGTAAGGTGGATCCTCCTGTTTAGAAGGAAGGCCTCATATTATATATGAATGACATATACTAAACTAAGCCATTGTGGAAAACAAGGCTGTACATGAAAAAAATATGAATGCCTATGGTAAATTAGACTTAGACCAAACATAACTCTTAACAAAATATAAGAATAAGAACAAGTAGAAATGTGGCTCAAGGTTACTTCCATTGGTTGGGACCCAATTATCACAACCTAAGTCAACTATGAGTGTATGAGAGGAAGTTACAATGAGCTCATGATTAATTTATCAATTCCTCACACAAGTACCCTTTACTACTTTTTAGTGCCTCTTAGGGGATTTGAGTAACTTTTAACCAATTTATATCTTGCTACTATAAGAAAATCACACCCATAGTCACCTTTGTAGCTTCCATAAAAGGAAATAAATTATGGTGGCCACCTACAACCAAAAAATTATGGGGAACAATTGCGGCTCAGATCTACACATGTGGATAGGGTAAGTAAGCCTAAATCTTCCTTAATAAAAATCTTATATGTGAATAGGCCACATAAAGAGAATCTAAAGAAGTGTTGATATCACTCCATGCACCCCAATGTGATCTTCTCCTTAACCCCTATGTTAGAGGGGTTTTATGAGTAAGCACTTGGAGATAAATGGATATTGACTCCTTACCTCGGGTTCTATTTTTATGTTTTATGGCCTTGGAAAGTGAACTCTCCAACCTAGTCCAAGGCCATAAAATCCTAAGTTAATGTGTGTGTCTTAAGAAAGGAAAATGTCTAGATTGTTTTAATTAAGTGTTTCTTGTAATTCCTTTGGTTAATATCAAGGTAATAGAGTGAAAGTTTATATGATGTGCGTATTTGACTATTTTCAAATAAAGGTATGTAAAGCATGAGTAATGAAAAAATATGTTTCAATTAAAACTATTGTTTAGTGAGGATAATGATATTTTCTTCTAGTTATCTATTAAAATTATGACCATCACCCTTGCCTTTTACAATTTTAGCACTCAAATTCTTTTCTGAAGTAAAAAAACACAACATGTAATAACAAAGAAACAAAATAAAAAAATGAAAAACCATAATACCCACTTAGTAATAAGCATACAATATAAAAAGTAATCAAGGAGTAGAGAAGGCTCAACATGCTATACAACAACAAGATAAAAAAGAGAATCTGGGATAATGGAAACATAACTTTGCCAAACCCTAATGTCTATGTAGGAATTTAAACCCATGACTAAGTCAAATATCCTTAAAAATATCACAAATTAAACATATCCAAGTGGATATGAATTTTGATGACCATTTACAAGCTCTTATCAATTAGACCTAAACACTAAAGAATATTTGGGGCCTAGAAATTGTAGAAAACTAAAAAGAACTAGAAAAAATCCTTAGAAAAACCTTAGAACATATGGAACACCACTCAATATATGAGTTACAGGAGCATTGTAGTCATCCTAGTATACCATAAAGGAGGATTTATCGGGGTATTAATGATATGTCTGCACTGCAAAATAGTTTGAACAAGGAACTCGGCCTTGATCTTTAATTTTAAGAAAAATCACCAAACCTAGTTCCTATAAGGACCGTAAACACTACTTGGAAATAGGAATAAGTGGGAATGATTGAAAAAAATCAATAAAAAAATAAAAAAAAAATAGGAGCTAAAATTTTAAATATTAAATCTCTAGTGGAATCACCAATTACATTTTCATATATCATCTCTCTATTATCAGAGAGTCTTGCACATAAATATACCCATTCATATGTGAAGGACATATATGCATAAATATTACCCTAATGAATTAGATATACATGCATTTAAAAAAATGAAAGGATGATTCTATCTCCATGAGCCCTTGTCTTAACCTACTCTATCATAAACACGTAACACACATAAATGCAATGGGGAGAAACCATGGCATTATGTTAAGAACACTAGTAACATATGCTAGTCCCTTGAGCTCATTGATGATAACCTAGTCCTCTCATCTATGCTCATAGTCAAGCTCATCATAAAGAGAAATCTAGTCACTTTGGAAACATGATATTAGTTTCTACCTTTCTAGCTTATTTTTTACTACTATGGTGGATGATTATTTATAGCAAATTTGAGAAATTGGAGGGGGTGAACCTAGACCTTTTCTCTTTTTTTGACATGGTATTTTCATCCATATCTTCCTTTTGATTTCTATTCTCTCCTTTTAAAACCTTCTCCTCTAGCTCCATAAACTCTAGCGAGATCAACAATCGATTTGAAGGAAAAGAGTGTTCAACACCTCTTACTCGTACTCTGAGAGTGTTTTAATTCCCTTTTCCATTTTACTAGGAGTGATAAACGGCTAACATGGGCTATTTTCAATGTTTTTCCATATGGCAAGTGCACCATCTCAAAGTCACTTTGCAAGGCTTCTCAACTAGTTTGAAGAAATGTTAAATTAAGCTATAACACAACTACAAACTATTGATATCACTTTACTTAGTGTGTCATATTTTCTCATCATTATATTGATGACAATGTTTAAAACTTCTACATCATATTCAATATCATGTTATAAGATACCTTGTTCAACTAAAATAACAAATTTCCCATATATCTCTTTCTTTTAACCAAAAAAATACAATCATTATATGACAAAGAAATTAGAAATATTATATTACTTTATCTCTTACACTAAGGAAGTTCCCTTAGTCATCCTTAAGGTTATAATTACGAACAATATCTATATTATCAAATCCTAATGGCAACTCTACATATTTTTAAGCGAAACTCCAACGTTTATTTGTTCGAACGACATTTAAATAACATACTCATCACTCATCATGTTATCCTCGACATCCACCAAACACATCATAACCAAAGAAACAAACTGAAGCTACTACTCCAATATCCTTTACCATCACCTAATAAACATAGACGGGTTTACACCGTTTGATTTTAAATAGTCAAGCTAGACTACACGGAGTTTACATGGCTAGATTTTAAGCAATCAAGCCGGAATCCTATAACATACAAATATTTAAATACTTCCCAAGTGGATTTGTATCTACTTTTTCTTCTATACTCTTTTTCTTTTTCCTTCTTATAATAAGGTTATGGTTTTGTTGTAAGTTCTATTAATACAACTAATGGTTTTGTTGTAAGTTCTATTAATACAACTAATAGAGGGTGGGTTTTTAGATTTTTATTAGTGGTTATATCTTATGTTAAGGAGAAGAGATATGCTGAAAAATCTAATTAAGTAATAGTTGATATAGCCTAGATGACGACTTAGATATCTTTTGAGTCGTAACTCTTCAAGCCACACATCAAGCCTCAATGATTATAAACAACTTCACAAACAGAAAACATATTACAGTTTCATCACTCCTTCTCTGAGGATATCGTCGGTTTACACTTTCTCCGGTCAATAATTATTTCCTAAACGCTGGATGGTTGTAGAACCATTGGCGTTTAGGCAGCACAGTTTCTGTTGTACAAGTCCATAGGTAGTTAACCAATGCTATCAGAGTAAAGATCTTAACTTATTATTTCGAATTGGCATCAGCAATGACGAAAAAGGATTGCAAACATGCCCTGTTGTATTTGAAGAAGGATGGCCGGCTGTATTTGACGGGATGGATCGACTTACCAATTCCCATGAAGTGCTCCGAATTAGGGACATGGCTTTTGATCCGGGACACATGAGTTTCAGCTATAACATATTTCTGTAAAATGTCAGAATAAATCACTAACTTTAACTTACCCATTTTTACCTTACGGATATATAAGTATTTATGTGTTTTTTAAAAATAAGGAAAGAGTAATTGCTTTGTAATTCTATTTTTAATTGTTTTTTTTTTTTTTTTTTTTTGGGGTTACGGTATAACCTGATATGATAGATGTATAGTTTTTTTTGGAACTTGGAAATAACAGGTATTTTTAAATAAAATTAAAGTGTTTATTATAAAAACAAAAATTATAATAAAAAACAAAAATAAATTAATGTTAATTAAAATTATTATAAAATATTTGCATCTTTATTTTTATTATGTCTCTTTAACTTGTTTTTCCTTTTAACTTTATATTATTTTTTTTGCGCTTGGAAAACCTACTTGTTTTTCCTTTTAACTTTAATTTTTTTTTTTGGGCTTGGCAACTCTTTTTGGGAGCTATGTTATATAATATCTATAATTTCATAGAAAAACATTGATCCAAAAGTGAACCATATACAAATTTAGTAACATTATTTTTAAAGTCTAAGTAAAAATGAGATTCACTCTAAAAAAAAAAGTTTTTACTTTCACGGATTTGACTCTCCTATGCATATAATAACTTTGGAGTTAAAATGGATTTACACTTAATCTAAAGAAAGTCCCCACTTCAAATGTATTGATATATGTAGATAGGTCGTGAGCTAAAATCGATCTACACTTTAAAAAAAAAGTTTGCACTCTAGGGATTTGATCCCTCCAAGCACATGATATATTTGAATTTAAAACATATATGCTCTTCTTTACACATAATAAGATTACTGATTGTTTTATTGAGTTAAGTTTTTCTTAAAAGAAGAGATCTTGTAAAAGTTATCATTTAATGTAAAAAATGAGTCTCAAAACAAAAAATGAACAAACAAAATTAACTTTATAAGAATCAATAAGATTTAAGATGGTGTCATCATCAAAGGTAGATACTTTAGAGGAAAAAGAAGAAAACTATTTTTTTTATTTTTATATATTTACTAAAATGCAACGTGTAGATACCCATTGGATGTAGCAACTCTTCATACGTTTTAGTACACCCACATTGGAAAACAATGAAAATACATGAATAAGTCATGTTAACATATTTTTCATGTATTTCCAATTTTTTTAAATGTAATTTTACTAAAAAGTTTGAAAAATAGGTGGTATTTTGACATTTGAGTAAATCTATTAGGACTTAAGTAAAAAATATATTAAACAAATAGTTTTATGTTTTTCATTAAAAGTCCATACCTCATATTTTATTAACTATTATTTTATTATTTCCTTGGGAGACCCATTTTAGACCTTAAAATTCCCTTAATGATATTCTTAATGATCTTGATTTTTAAAACATATGAATATATAACTCATTGAAAATATTTATGCTAGTCCTAGGATCAAAATTGCTAGCTTTGATTGTAAGCCAAGGGTATATCAACAACCTCCAAGTGAGATATATCAAGAAGTTGTGACTTAATAATGGCTAAGGTGTCCTGAGGCATACTGGGCTGGGCCTCTATCCTAGTGGTGCGTACCCTGATAAACTTATCAAAATAGACCAACATGTCACTTGTGGGAATTGAACCATTGTGGAGAGGAGAATAAATGCTCCACATTCTTTGCAAAGCAAGTATTCATTTAAGGAGTACCCTATTGTGAGTAAAAATACCCATTGTGAATTTTGATTAACAGTAAAAATACTATATGTGGAGAATGATGTTGCTGTCCTAATGATATATTTTGTAAAAAAAATTAGTTTTGTATAATCTCTCAATTTTCAATTAAATGCAATACTTGTACTTGCAAACGTGTACACATCTTAAGAGGTATTCATGTGTTCATGTAGAATAACTTAGTATAAAATGCGTATATATATATTAGCATGATCTACGTTGAGACAACTAAGTTTTTCATATTAAAAAGATATTTTGTATGCAAAAATATATTTTTTTATTATTTTTCGTAGTTGGTAAAGTAATATTTCAATTTCATTTTGGAGATATATGTGTTCTCTTAAAAATGTTTCTAGCTCTTCAAATAAATTTAAAAACCAAGAATACATTTTTGAATAATACTTGTAAACAAATATAGTTGTATTTTTTGAATTTTTTTCGTTGTGGATATTTTATGTTATTGACCTTTTATTGAGCTCCTTAGAAATTCTCCAAACGAAATTCAAGAATTATGTTTAAAACAAATTAGATGAAAAATATCATATGAATTCGAAAATGTCAAACTCATACGCCATTGGATAGAGGATTATTTGACGAATCCAACATGATCGAGTCTGCCAATGAAGGACAAATTCTTCCCTAAATCCACTAGGGTACAAAATGGGGTTAGAGAAATCTTCAAAAGGGGTGCTAAATCCGTGATTTTTAGGACCCTAGGAGCTCGATCGAGTGCTTGGTTTTAGAATTCAAATAGTTTGATCGAGTGTTTAAGAAACCCTCAATGGAGCCCTTAAGGTGGTTATAAAGGCTCGATCTAACTTTAAAGCCCAATATAGCCTATAGCTTGGTCTAGCTTTAAGTCTAGATCTATCCTATAGGTAGATTTAGCTTTAAGGATCGATATAGCCTATAAATAGATCTATCTTTAAGGCTCGATCGAGCTTTAACGCTCGATCAAGCCATGCTTTTTTAATTCCATTCCTAGTTTGTATTGGCAGGAAATTTCAAAAAAATAGCTTGATCAAGATCATGGATAACCTCGGGTTACGTTTTTTAAGCTCTAAAGAAACTCGATAAATGACTCAAATATTTCTCGATCGAGCACTTAAAACTTCCCAATCGAGTTGTTATATTTTATGCAAAATGTGCCCTCTCTTGCCATAATTTGCAACCCAACTCCATGTGCTCATCCATGTTTTAACAATAAAAAATATTTAATATATTATACCAAATTTTTTTATTTAGCATAGATATTAAAATATCCTATTTAAAAAAATACACTGAAACATTGTATTTATAACAATAGTTTTATAAATTTTTTTTGTTATTATTTTGTTTTCTCTCTACATATATGTTTAATATAAAAATATTTTAATTAAATTAATATTGAAATAGCTTTTCATGACTATCATTGAAATATATGTATCTTTAATTATTAATATTTTCTTCTTAAATATCAAGTAACTTCTTTGATATGAAAAGATCACACATCTTCATGTAAAAGGTGCTTATATAGACAATTTAATTATCGTAATTATTTTTATTATCAATCCAACTATATAAATTTTAGTTATTCGATTTTGTTTTTGTAAGATTGGGAGGACTACATATTTATCATGTTTGATATATCACTCCATCTTAATCATGTCTGATATATCACCTCAGGACAGGGGAATTTACATGAAAGAGTGCCTTAACTTAACACCCTATCAATGTCTATCAAGACCCGGTGGACTATTTGAATTGCATTTTGAATATATAACTTCTAATTATTTAAATCACATTTTGAATATATAATTCTATCAATAACTTAAATATAGTTGGGAAACTCGAATTATACAAACTAAAGATAGTAAAAGTAAATGCACAAAAGAACAAAAATGTAAAAGAATTAGTTTATGTTTTGTTAATATATTATGAAACTTTCACCTTTCTTAACATCTAATATATCTAAAGTGAACATTAAAATATTTGTACTTTTATTTTTATTTTTTTAAATATTAAAAATAAAAATAAATGTTTAAAAAAATATTGGTTCAATTTTAAATATCATTATTTTTTTATTATTTTCTTATTAAAATTTTAAATGCTATATATAATTTCGTGTTAAACAACTTTATAATGAATGGTAAAAGGTATATAAATAAATTAATAATATTAATAACATCAAAATCACATATATTTACATTAATGTGAATCATCATCATCATTATTATTATTATTAATAAATTATATCATAATCAATATTAAATTTGTAAAAAATCGATTATTAATTAATAAATTAATAATATTAAAATCATTAATGTGAATAATCAATTATAATAATAATAAAAAAATTATATGGTAATCAACATTGAATCTGTAAAAAATATAATATTAAGTAATAAATTAATAACATTAATGACACTTATATTTAAGTTGATTTAAATGATCAATTATAATAATAATAAAAATTATATGGTAATCAACATTGAATTTTTGTTATTAAATTTTTAAAGTAACACCTATCAACTTCATTAAAAAAAATCATTATACTTAACTTCATTTTATTTTATGTTATTTAAGTTCGTAGTCACGAGTTGCGTCATCATCTTAGATAAAACTAGATAGCTCTCATTCAACATTTAAAGGAAGACGTACGCTTAATTTCATTTGATTTTATGTTATTTATTGAAGTTCGTAGTCAACGAGTTGCCTCAACATCTTAGATAAAACTAGATACCTCATTCAACATTAAATGGAAGAAGTGAACAAGTGTTCTCATACTTCTAAGTTATTTTGGTGTATAGGAAAAGATAGCTTTAAATGTGTTAGACTTTATGTCTTGTGTATAAGAGGGAATTGTGCTCCACACCTCCCATTTAAGAGATTTGAGTATTGGAAAAGATTAATATGTTCTAATACTCGATTCTCTAAGATTTATAGTAGACGTCTACTCTTTGCTTTTTACAACTATATTTCATCTTTACAAATTAGATAAATTTATTTTTAGAATATGTGTGAACTTTTAATATGCATTACAATACATATATTATGATACATTGTATATTAACAAATTAAAATAAAACTATTAAAAAATAACTAAATTGTATTTTTTTATTTTAAATTATTATTATTTGTATTATTTATAAAATATTAATATATAAATTAAATATATATAATTTTTTAAAATATATAAATAATTAATAAACTTTAATAGCCATATATAAATTATTTTTTAATTACTTTATATTTAAATAAAGTTTGTTTATCGTAATATATTTTACATTAATGAAATAAAAAATAAGACTAAAAATACTCAAATTTTAATTTTATCATTATTATTAATTATAAAAATGAGTAATATATAATTGAATTTACATATATTTCTAAAAATATATAATTAAAATAATCATATAAATAAATGGTTACTAAATTAAATAGTAAATATTAAATAAAAATAACAATTAAATGTCAAGTCTTACTAGCACAACTGGTTGAGGATGAGCCTCGTCAGCAAGGTGACCCAGGATCAAACCTCACCAAGGGGAGGTTATGTCCTGTGCTAGGGGAGGAGTCATGCTATAAACTCTAGTCAGTAAAAGTGTTGGTTGTATAAATTATACAATATGCATTTATATCTTGGATTCACTCGATTTAACAATATGTTAAAGTTAAACACTGAATTGCTTCTGCAAATTAAAAACACAATCGCTAATTACCATATCATGTAGAAAGATCAATCACACACAACATAGATAATTTCCTGGGGAAATATTACAACTAAAAACGCCGCTATCTTCTGTTGTATATTATATCATGGATCATGAAACAATTACATACGAAACTCCAATCATAAGAGCTCTCAGTACATCAGCTAATTGTCTCACACTATCATACAAAAATTGGAAAATCAGTTGCTTAATTTACTGTCTCCAGACAACCTCCCTCCACTTCACAATCTCTGCTGAAATAATTCCCTGAATTGATCCCTTCTTGTCTGCCTTGACTGCGCAATCCTCATGGCCACATCCAATGTGTGTGTGCTTGCATTTGTGCAAGCGGATAATGTCACAAGTGATAGTTTACTTCCCTTTCACCTAAAAATCAACTAGGTCTCCACTGGGTCTGACATGCATGTAGTTAATAATAGTAAATCTTCAGTTGCATGTGAGACCACTAATTGTGAATTATTTAATAATTAATTCGCTTGATCTGTCACTAGTATATCTTCAATTACAATTAGCACAACTGATTTTCCAACTCTGTTACAACTCGAATCACTCATTTACAGCTCATGTCAACCTACATGTCCCACCAACCAACCACTTAACTCGAAATTAACTTAGCTAATTGATTTGCCACTCCAGTTAACTATTTCCAAGTGCTCGTGGAGAATAGATTAGTTTATTGTCCATCTAGTATTAATGGAATAAAAATGGACATGCATTGTTATGAAACCAGCTCCAAAAATAGAAGAAAAGAGAGATCAACACCTTAGAAATCAGCCACTTCGAGGGGGCAACCTCCAAGACATTACATAAATGAACAATTATTGGATGATGCAAATGACAAAACCTCCTCTCTCTATATATAGGAGTCCATGGGGCCACAATGTAATCCTATTGGACCTAACAATAATAATGTAAGGGCACAATAATAACAATATGGGGGTTACAGGGGTACAATAATAACAATAAGGGGGTTACACTAACAACAATAAGGGACTATACTAGTAATATAAGGACCTAACATGCTCCTCTCCTTCAAAAAATTGTTGTCCTCAACACTTGAGTAGCTCAGGGTGCTTTTGTATAAAATTCTCATCCTCCCATGTAGAATCTTCAGTCAGTAAGTTCTTACATTTGATGAGATACTGAGAAATTGATCAATTTCGTAGTTGTCAAGTTCTTGTTTCCATAACTGCTTCAAGTTCCAATATGGTTTTTCCTTCCTCGTCAAAAACTGGCAATATTGTTTGAACTAGAATTTTGTCCCCTACAACCTCTTTTAAGCATGAAACATGGAAAACTGGATGCAATCGCAAAGAAGTAGGAAGCTCGAATTGGTATGCCATAGTACCAATATTTTTCAACACCTTGTAAGGACCATGGTACTTTGGCTATAATTTATTATCATTCTTACCTTGCTTGAGGGACATTTGTTTGTATGATTGTAGCCGTAAAAATACCCAGTTTCCCACATCAAAAATTCTCTCACTGCGATGTTGATATGCCTGTTGTTTCATTCAATTTTTTGCTAGATTTAGGTTATCCTTTAAGAGTTGGAGAACTTCTTGGTGATGCTCGATGTGATCCTCCACTGTTTGAACCTTAGAATTTTCCCTTAAAGAAGATGTGATGGACGGTGGATGGTATCCATAAAGTGCCATAAATGGGGTCATTTTTGCTGCAGTATGGAAGGAAGTGTTATAGCACCATTCAGCGAGACATAACCACTTGACCCATTTTGCTTGCTTATCAGATACAAAACAACAAAGATATCCTTCCAAACATTTATTCACTATATTTGTTTGACCATCGGATTGAGGATGATAAGATGAGCTATGAGCTAGTTAAGTACCTAAACAAGAAAATAATTCCGTCCAAAAATTTCCTGTAAAAATCGGATCTCTGTCACTTACAATAATCTTAGGGTTTCCATGTAGCTTTTGAATTGCTTCCATAAATGCAGTAGCAACTGTACTTGCTTTAAATGGATGATATAATGCACAAAAGTGTTCATACTTGTTAAGTCTATCAACTACCACCATGATGACACTCCTTCGTTCAGAATTAGGTAAACCTGTGATAAAATCCATTGAAATATCCTCCCAACGTTGAATTGGGATGGATAAAGGTTGTAGAAGACCCGGGGTCTTAATTATCTCAACTTTATTTTGCTGGAAAGCCAAAAATTCCACCACAAACTTTTGAATATATAATTTAAGGCCATCCCAAAAAAATTCTTTCTTCACCCGGTGGTAAGTTTTTAAAAATCCCGATTATCCTCCTAAAGGAGAAGCGTGCAATTCAAAAAGAATATTTTGTTTTAGTTGGGAATTCTTGCAAATATATAAGTGATATTTGTACCACAAGGGATCATTTTTCCAACTAAATCTATCAAATGTACTAGCATCTTGCTGCAACTTTTGAATGAGTGTCCAAACTTATTCGTCCTTCTTCCATTCATCCTTTGCTTTGGTTATCCAATCTGGTTGGAAAATAGAAATGGCACAAAACAATGCTTCCACCTCTTCATCCTTTCTTGAGAGTGCATCTGCAACAACATTTAGCTTCCATTTTTTGAAGATGATTTCAAGGTCATAACCCAACATCTTTGTGACGCATTTTTGCTTCTCTTCTGAAGATAGTCTTTGTTCCAAAAAGTGTTTAAGACTATCGTGATTAGTTTTTAACTTGAAGTGTCTTCCCATTAGGTAAGGTCTCCATTTCTTTAGTGCATGTAGTATTTCCAACATTTCCTTCTCATAAATAGCCTTTTGTAAATACTTCCCTTTGATTGAACAACTTTCAAAAGAGATGGGTCTTCCTTCTTGCATTAAAACAAGACCAATTCCATTTCTCGAGGCATCACATTCCACAATAAAGGTTTTTGTGAAGTCTAGCATAGCTAAGACTGGTGCTAGGCACATTGCCTCTTTAAGATGTTCAAATGCCTTAGTTGCTTCAGGAGTCCATGAAAATGCATTTTTCTTCAATAATTTTGTTAGAGGTGCTGCTATTCTCCAATAATTCTTAAAAAACTTGCGATAAATACCATGTTAACCCAAAAAATATGCGCAACTCCTTTATGGTTGTGGGAACTTTCCATTCCTTAATGGCTTTAATTTTGTTATGGTCTACCTTAAAACCCTCGTGAGATACAATATGACCCATATATTCCACCTCTTGCACTCCAAAGAAACATTTGGATGTGTTTTCATATAATTTCTTGTCCTCCAATAGTTTGAGCACCCTATCGACATGTTGAACATGATCCTTCCAAGACCTATTGTAGATTAGTATATCATAAAAAAATACTAGCACAAATTTTCTAAGGAAGGGTTTGAAAATGGAATTCATCAACCCTTGAAATGTAGAAGGTGCATTGGGAAGGCCAAAAGGCATGACCAAAAATTCATAATGACCCTCATGAGTTTGAAATGTCATTTTCGTAACATCTTCAGTCTTCATTCTAATTTGATGATATCGTGAACAAAGATCCAACTTGGTAAAATAAATTTCTCCATGTAATTCATCCAATAATTCATCAATCACAGGAATGGGACATTTATCTTTAATAGTGAACTTATTGAGCTCCCTATAATCCGGACACGTGCGCCATGATCCATCCTTCTTGTGCACCAATACTACTAGAGCAGAGAAAGAATTTTGACTAGGTTGAATTATACCAGCCTCTAACATTTCTGCAATCATACGTTCAATTTCACTCTTTTGGACATAAGGATATCTGCAAGGTCGGATGTTTGGAGAAAAACTTCCTGGAATGAAATGAATAGCATGATCGTGATCATGAATAGGTGGGAGTCCTTTCGGAGTATCAAACACCTTGGAATGATTGTGCAAGGCTCTTTGTTGATCTAGAGAAATAGATGATTTTGATGCTGGAACTTCTAGTGAGCATAATTGTGCAATTACGCCTCGTTTTTCTTTCTTAAAAAGATTTTTCATGACATTAGAGATCATTATATTTCCTAGTTTCCCTGTGATACCCCGTAATTCGATATCATTTCCTTCTAAAAAAAATGTAAACAAAATTTATTGAAAATTAAAAGCTATCGTCCCCAAAGATTGTAACCATTGTACTCCTAGTACAACATCAGCACCTCCCATTCGGATGGAAAGAATTGGACTATTCAATACATATTCCCCCATGGATAGCTTGATATTATGGCATGTTCCAAAGAAATTTATAGTTCCTCCATTTGCAACCATCACTTGACATTCTAGTGCTGGGTATAGGAAACAATTCAATTCCTTGTCTACCTTACAATGAATAAAATTATGGGTACTACCCGAATCAATCAACACTATTACCTTTTTCTTCTTGATATGTCCTTCTATCTTGAGTGTTTGAGGAGTGGTAATTCCTACCAATGCATTACATGATATGGTCGTACTCATTTCTTTTTCTTCTAAGATTGCTTCTTGGTGTATATCCTCTTCTTCTGAAGTTTCTTGTTCATTTTCTTCCTCCTCTTCACAATCTATGTAAAATAATTTCTTCCTAGCACACTTATGACCTTTTGTGTATTTTCTATCACAACTGTAGAAAATCCCTTTTTCTTTTTTTTCTTCCAATTGTTGTGGTGTCAACCTTATAGGTTGTGGAAGTCTAGGAGTAGCAACACTTCCATCTTTATAGATGTGAGTTGTAGGCTTCCTTGTCACCATAATTTTACATTCAATTTTTCTTGCCAACCTGAATGCCTTCTCTAATTAATCCGGTTCCCAAATGTGAACTTCATGTTGGATCTTATCCTTTAAATTCCATATGAAGACATCAATCCTGTGTTCCTCTACAATATCAGTTACCCTTATATTCAATTTTTGGAAGTCATCAATGTGCTCCACCACTTTGTTTGAGATTTATCAATTGGCTAAAGAAGGTGTTTCTCTTTGTATCCTCATAATGTTCTATCATTTCCTCTGTAAAAATTGACCAAGTGACAATTTTTTTATGGGAGCAGAGCCATCGATACCATACAAATGTATTTTGTTCTAAATGCAAAGTATCAATGCGTACCTTTTGTGTGTTTTAATCCAAAGTTTTAAGTTTTTATTGAGATCAAAATATTGCTCCATCTGTAGTATCCATGTTACGGGGTCCTTGCCATGAAACTTCCTCATATCCATCTTTGGAATATGGTGGTTCTCTAATCCAATGTTAGAGTTTATGAAATCACGATTACCATTTATTTTATTCTCATCATGAGTTTCCTCTACTATATTTTAACCATTAGGAAACATTTCTTGTATCAACTTTACCAAACATTCAATGTATACTTTTAGATCATTCTTAATGTTTTCCATTTTTTCATCGATCTTAGCTTCCATGTCATCCATCTTAACTTCCATGCCAAATTCCATGCCATCCATCTTAGCTTCGAAACCATTCATCTTATCTTCCATGCCTTTCTTCAAACCATCCATCTTAGTTTCCACGCCTTTCTTCAAAACTTCCATTTCATTTTTTGTTGCTCTTTGTAATAGTGAAATTTGGTGCACTTGCTCTTGGAATTTTGTTATCTCATTTTTCATTTCTTCGCCTTCATGAGTCATAGTAGAGCCTTCTGAAGGCTTAATGGGTGTTGAATTCTTTTTAGGAGGAATTTTAGAACTTAATACTCATATCTGTGCTTAGTATGCCTTTGGAATCACCTAGAACTAGTTTTTCAAACAAGACTTATGCAATTTGAAAAAAATACACACCTTTTTCTTGATTTTGAGGAGCTTGATATTGAAACTGAATTATCTCTATGATTTTAGATCTTCAGTATCTGAAATTTGGCCCCAAAGTATCTATCTTAATATTCTTTCGAATTCCACAGGTCTAACCTGATTTGGATTCTTGAAGACAAATTTATGCCCAATCTCCTACGATGACCTAATTATGGACTAGTTTAGTAGAGCTAACTTGTACGACCTGCCACATATCAGTGTTTCCTCCTTTGGCTCTGAAATTGATAAAGAAAAAACTAAATTCAGTGTACTTGTGGTTACTTTTTACAGAATACCAATCCGATACTCAGAGAGAGAGTTATGATGTTTTTCCCACGGTTACCCCTTTGAGATGAAATTCAGTAGCTTGAACCAATCCTAACTTCCACATATCATATCTCCAAAAATATTTCAAACCAAGATCTTAAACTTTTACAGGAGATTCCTCAAGATTTCAGCTCTACTATGTTAGAATTTTAGCTTCTGAAACCTCGTATAAAAAACGTTATAGTGAAAATTCCGCAATCACCTGTTTAGGTTAAATTGGGAAGCTTGCAAAAAGCCCTAATTTCCACAGGTTATATCTCCAAAAATGTTGCGAAACAAGCTCTAAAATTTTGCAATGATATTCCTTAGGATTTCAGCTTCACACTCTAAAATTTTCAGCTTCTGAACCTTAATATAAATAAAGTTATAGTGAAAATTCCATGATGACCTATTTGGAGCAACAAAACCCTAGAATCCAAAGCTCCGATACCAAATGTTATGAAACCAACTCCAAAAATAGAATAAAAGAGTGATCAACGCCTTATAAATCATCCAATTCAAGGGGGAAACCTACAAGAAATTAAGTAAGTGAACAATTCTTGGATGATACAAATGACAAAACCTCCTCTCTATATATAGGAGTCCATGGAGCCACAATGTAATCCTATCCGACCTAATAATAATAATGTAAGGGCACAATAATAACAATATGGGGGTTACGGGGGTACAAAAATAACAATAAGGGGGCTACACTAACAACAATAAGGTACTATACTAGTAATATAAGGACCTAACATTCATCTATAAATAGAAATGCATCTAAAAATAGACATGAACATATATCTATAAATAGACATACACCTTAAAATATTCTGAGTCCCCATCCTAGTGTAGGTTCTTAATTTTCACTAACATCTTCTTTTTGAATCTCAAAACTCCCTCTCAACAAGAAAGGGATTATCCTTCAACCCGATCATGTCTCTATGGTATTCAAATTTGCTCTTGGTTATTGCCTTTGTTAGAATAACTGCATCCTTATCTTCCGTGGGAATGTAGTGAAGCAACATGATTCACCTCTACACACAATATCTGAGATGATGGTAATGCATATCTATAAGATTGGATCTATCATGAAACACACAATTAATCAAGAGTTTAATGCAACTCTGATATTCGCAATGAATCACTATCGGATCCATATGAGAACCATACAAACCAACCAAGATCTTTCCCATCTAGATAGCCTCACATGTAGCTTGACTCGCTGCCATGTATTCCGCTTCCGCTAAAATGAGTGCCACGGATCTCTGTTTCCTATTGTACCAAGAAATAAATTTAGATCCAATGCTAAAGATCCCCCCTGATGTGCTCTTTTTTTATGTTGGACTTCTAGCCTAATCTGCATCCATGAAGCCATGAAACTTCACTCCATCTGTCTGTCTGTACCATAAACCATACACTGATGTGTCCCTCAGGTATCTCAGGACATGCTTCCCCACCTTCCAAAAGAACTTGGCAGGCTTAAAAATAGCTTGATTCAACTGGTTAATCGCATAGCAAATTTTTGGTATCATGTTCACTAGATACATTAGCAAACCCACTAACTGTTGATAGACAATAACATCCACTACCTCTCCAAAAGTAGCATCCTCTTTCCTCCAGTTTCCTGGAGGAGGAGTATCCATGGGTTTCCATCCCTCCATGTTAAACTTACCTAGTATCTCCCTTACATACTTTCCTTGAGACACAAAAATTTCACCATCTCGCTACCATATTTCCAGTCCAAGGAAATAACGAAGGAGGCCCATATCCTTCATTTTTAACTCCTTGCAGGATCCGCCTTTCAATATTAAATCATCAACATAAATAAAAATTATTAAAATCTTACTCTCCACCACAATTTGGTACAGGTTCGCATCTGCTTCACTTTTGGTGAAGCCCAGTTTGGTCAAATTGTTGTTTATCCAAGTGTACCAAGCATGGGGTGCTTGCTTCAACCCATACATCACTCTTTTGAGTCGGCACACATGTGACTCACTGTTGAAGATATCGAAACCTTCAGGATGCTCTATGTACACCTCTTCCTCAATTATCCCATTGAGAAACATGGTTTCACATTCATTTGATGAATGCACCATCCCATCTACACTAAGAGTGCAAGGATGGTCCTTATGGAAGAGTACCTTGCGACAGGTGCAAAGGTCTCATCATAATCTATACCCTCGATATGTGAGAATACCTAGGCCACAAATCATGCCTAGTATTTCTCCACACTCCCATCAGCTGCTTTCTTAACCTTGTAGATCCATCTTGAACCTACCATTGATTCATCAACCGGCCTTGGGATAGTTTCCCAAGCACTGTTTTTGACAATGGATTCATACACCACCATTTCATCAACCCAAGTAGGCTGCTGCGCTGCTTCGTAAAAGGAATATGGTTCGGTCACAATAAATTTTCTCATGAGAGAAATGTATCTAGTAAATCAGTTAGGAGACTGCCTCTATCTGTAATGTGAAGTAGGGGCTTCTACATTCTCTGCAGCATCCAGTCTCAACCTATCAGCTTTTGTGGTGCGCCTTCTGTCATTTCTGATGGATGGCTTTACATGAGTGGCTTACTCCACTCCATGAACCTACTCCTGTGGATGATCCACATATAGAGAATCATCTTTGGGAACCAGTAGTTTCTCCTCTACATGCAAGTCCAACTCCCTTTCAAGAGACAACCACATGGCTTTCCCCTCATCAAATTTTAAATCCCATCACACAACGATCATTTTGTTTTTTGTCAAAAAACACGATAATTATGGGGTTTTTCTGTGTACCCCACAAAATCCCCAAATTCATCATTCTGCTCTAGCTTCTTCCTCGCTTCCTTGGTCACATGCACATAAACAAATGAGCCAAAAATATTAAAGTGTGAAACATTTGTTTTCTTAGCAATGGAAGCTTCTTTAGGTGTACTCATCCCAAGTACTCCGTGAGGACAAGGATTTTGCACATAAACCACAGTGTTGCATGCTTCCACCCACAAATGCAATGGTAGGCCCTGACCATGAAACATCGCTCGTGTTGCACCCACGATCATTCTGTTCTTCCTCTTCGCAACCCCATTCTGCTGTGGGTTATGAGGCGCTGTGAATTCTCTTCGAATTCCTTCTTTGCTACAGAATTTATTGAATTCGTTAGAGATGTATTCTCCACCATTACCACTCCAAAGAGCCTTCACTTGCTTCCCCGACTCTCTCTCCACCAATGGCCTAAAATCATATAACTTAGAGAATGTTTGATCTTTCTTTTGCATGAAGAAGATCCAGCATTTATGAGAAAATTCATCAAAAAATATTACATAGTACTTATGTTTTTCTATTGAAGCAACCGAGAACAGTCCACACATGTCTGTGTGAACTCTCTCAAAGATCCCCAAAGCACGGTTCTCCTTCTCATGAAAGGTGGAATTTACATACTTCCCCATGGTGCAACCCTTGCACTGATCTAACTGAGCAAGTGTTCCCATCGGAATTCTAATAGATATTGGTTGCATGACTTTCAAGGCTCCATGATGAAGATGACCCAATCGCCTGTGCCATAACTAACCCTCATCCCGGCTCACCAGTTTTTCTGCATTGCCCATCATGGCAGCGCAGCCATAAACCTCCATCTTGTAGATATTCTTAACTCGAATCCCTATCCTCTTGTCTTGACCTATTGTTTTATGTCACAGGAAATATTTTACATCACTAAAAACAATGTCGTAGCCTCTGTCCTCCAACATTGCGACTGAGAGAAAATTTTTCTTCAGACCTGGTATATGCATAGCATATTTGAATTGAAATGGTTTTCCTGAATCCCTCTGAAAGGTAATGGTATCAATCCTGGTAGCACTATATCGTCCGTATTCACCCATATCTATATGCATCTAGAGATATTTCTCGTCCAAGTCACTGAAAAGTTCCTTATCTCCCGTCATGTGAAAGGAAGCACCACTATCCAAATACCATTCCAATCCAAATTCATGTGAGGCCATGCATGCAATCAAGGAGAAGTAAATCTCAAATTTAGAGGAAAGGGCCTCACCAGCTGGAGCTTCAACAATATTTTTTTTCTTCTTCTTTTGTGGATAGTTAGTAGCAAAATGCCCATGTTTGTGACAGTGAAAACACTTCACCTTGGACATGTCCAGCTTCTTACCTTCAAACTCAAATTTATAATGGAATATCTTCCCCTTCTACTTCTTCACCTTGGAAGGCAAACTGGAATCCTTTCATCATCATTCTTTGATGAAGAGCCATCTCTGGTGTTCAACCTGAACTCCTCCTCAACCAGATCTGACCACAATCCTTCCCAATCCGGAAATTTTACCTATCCATTGAAGAGTCTTCATAACCATGCCAACTCTTAGGAAGTCCCAAGAGAGACAAACTCACAAAATCATCATTAGAAAATTTTATTCCTACACTCCCAAGTTCATCCCAACATTGGACAAACTTTGTGAGATACTTTGGAATGGTGTCGCCCTTTTACATCTTGATCTCTCTGAGCTTATCTTTGAGACTTGGAATAGATCTGTCAAAGCCTTCCACATAGCATATGCTATGGCTTTCCCATGGAGGCTTGAGACAATTTGGTCTCGTACTCCCTCCAACAGGATCCTCCTCACCTTTGCCACTTTCTTTTGCCATGCATCAAGATTGGCGTCATAGGTCACAATGGGCTGAGGAACATCATTATCAATGAATTCCTTCAAGACATTGTCTTCAAGCACTACCTCCATCATGTCCTTCCATGAAATGTAGTCTGCGCTACCCTCGAGTACATTCTCTAACCTCAAGCCATTGAAAGCCATTTCGATATTGAATTAGCTATAGCACCAAGAAAGTTTTTCTACAAATTTGAATTCTTTCCACCAACAAACTCAGCTCCTTCTTCACTTTTCTAATTTCGTGTGCTCCGATACCATGTATGAATTATACAATTTTCATGTATATCTTGGATTCACCCAATCTAAGAATGTGATAAAGTTAAATATTGAATTTATTCTACAAATATTTATGGAATTAAAAACACAATGACCAATTACAATATCATGAATAAAGATCAATCACACACAACACATATAATTTCTCGGGGAAAACTTACAGATAAAACCCCCAATATCTTATATTGTATATGATATCATGGATCATGAAATAATTACATACAAAACACCAATCACAAGAGCTCTCAGTACATCAGCTAATTGTCTCACACTGTCATACAAAAATTGGCAAATCACTTGCTCAATTTACTGTCTCCAGATAGCCTACCTCCAATGCGCAATCCTTGCTTAAAGGAATCCATGAATTGATGCCTTCTTACGTGCCTCGACTGTGAAATTATCATGGACACATCCAATGTGTGTGTGCTTTCATTGGTGCAAGCAAATAATGTCACAAGTGAGAGTTTACTTCCCTTTCACCTAGAACTCAATTGGGCCTCCAATAGATCTGATATGCTTGCAGTTAATAATAGTAAATCTTCAGTTGCATGTGAGACCACTGATTTTGAATTAATTAATACTGAATTCACTTGATCTCTCACTAGTGTATTTTCAATTACAACTAGCACAACTGATTTTCGAACTCTGTTACAACTCGAATTACTCATTTACAACTCAAGTCAACATGCATGTCCCACCAAACAACTGCTTAACTCAAAATTCACTTAGCTAACTAATTTGCCACTTCAGTTAACTATTTCCAAGTGCTCATTGAGAATATATTATAATTAATTGTCCATATAATATTAAGGGATAATAAAAATGGACATACATCTATAAATAAACATAGACCTAAAAATAGCCTAAGGCCCCATCCTAGTGTAGGTGCTTAATTTTCACTAGGATATTCTTGTTGAATCTCAACACTGGTGTGGCCCAGGCCAGGTGTGATCCTCGAGTGACTTTGACAGATTAGATGCCCCTAGGTTGCAGCTACTCAAGCCATAGGTCAACCCTACTCGAGGATCACATAGACCTTTGACAGACAAAATAAACTTAACAATTAAATATTATTCCACTTTTCAACTAATATTTTGAAGAACTAAATACAAGTATTACACATAAATATGCTTACTTTTTTAATTTAAACTCCAATCTCAATTTATTTCTTTGAATGAAAATTAAAGAGAACTCATCCCTCTTCATATTCTCCTTAATATATACGAAAGCCAATCACACTACCATGAAAATGACACCGGCAATACCACAGGGGAGAAATGAAGCTAATACAACAATATCATTTATCGGTAGATGACAAACATGGGAGGAGAATGCAACGTTTGATTTCAATGGTGAAACTGAAGTGATTTAAAGTGGTCAAACTGAAATCCCCTAACTTTATAGATAGTTTATTTTAAACACTCTCTATGTTTTCAAGAAATGAAAATAGTATTATGGATATATTCTTAAATATATTATATGTTTTAATGAAGTCAGAATTATATCCCATTTGCATGTATGTCATCTTGCTTGAAATATTAATCTATCGTGCGTTTAATATTAATAAAATTACCAAAGTATTTTACCCTTTCTGAGGTCAATAAAAATTTCTAAAACACTTGAAGGTGGTAGATCCATTGGTGAGAGATGGGGTTAATTTGTGTTGTAGCAACTGAACGTGGTAGTTAACCATTGCTGTCGAGTATAGATGTTATCTTATTATTACAAATTTCCATCATCAATGACGACACTAGGGAATGTAAACAACATGCTTTCTTATCTGTGAAGAAATGGATTGGCAAACCAACTACCGTATTGCTCGTCAACTATGAATTATGCAAATCTATTGTTGTTTGACAACTATGAATTATGCGCAAGTGCTTTCAATTAGGTACATTGCCTTCAATCCGATACAAAAGTAGATTGTTGATTTTATGAGGATGGTTGAATTTTAGAGTATTTCAAAATTTGATTTACTAATTTTATGTTTTTTTGGGTCTAATTTTAAAATATCCTAGAAATCTATAATCAATATAATGATACCTAAAATAAATTCAGTGATCCGGTCAAATATCACAGTTTCTTTTGAAGCTCGACATAAATCACTAAGTTTAACTAAATTACATGTTTTCCCTTTAAATGGATAAGTTTCCAACATGCCTTTATGTGTTTTTAAAAGTTAAGTATGGATTAATTACTTTGAATTACATTTTTTATTAATCCATCGTAAAGGTGATGTATAATTTTATTCTTTGGTATTTGACATAAAAAAATTTTTTTCTCACATACATATATATACATATATATGAAAGAACAATACCAATTATAATTTAAAATTAATTTTAACCTATGACATTATAAAAAACCAATATCTCATTTTTCCTAGGGGTCGTGCTATTTGATATCTCTATTTCTATGAAAAAAACTTTGGTTCAAGAGGGACCTTGATAAAAGTTAGCAATTTGATGTAAAAAAAGTATAGACACGTTGGTAAAAAAGGGAACGATAGAGAAGTTTAGCAATTTGTTGTAAAGAAAATATGCACCTCAAGGGTCGTGATAGATTTGAAGCTAAAATATATCTATTCTTACTATAAAAATAAGGTGCTATTTGATCTCTCCAAGGCATGATAAATATAGAGTAAAAATAATTCTGTGTTGGTTTACTACAGTTTTGGAGAATAAAATGTGAGAAGATTTATTTTTACTTTTATTTTGTTTCATTAAAATATTTTTACTCAGAATAAGAGAGTTTGTAAAAAGTTCACATCCTTTTTTTTAACCGTCAGAATTAATAATTAATTGGAGTGATATATCATAAGCTCTAAACTAGACCTATAATATGTCACTATATCCCAAGATCACATCCAACACCTTAGAAGCCAAATATCAAAATAACTTGGAACTTAGAAAGCATTGAGATTTCATATTTCATAAGGTAGATTGAACATCTATCCTAGGATAAGCCGGATTTATGCTGGAATGTAACAGAATACAAATATAACCATAAATAAAAATATGTAGTGGAAATAACACTTCATTTCATTAACATCAAAGAACTGAAATTTTCTTACAGACAGAATGGGAATAAACTAGCCAGTGCACTGGTAGCTTATCTCTGAGAAGAGATGTGGCGGCTATAGGCATGTGAACTGTGTTACAATGTGGCTTTAGGGCCTATTTATTATTTAGAAACAATGGAAAACCCTAAAAATACAAAACCCTATCCCTAGGAGATGAAGCACCAAACTGTGGGTCCCGTTTGCGTAAATTGGTGTCTCAAATTTCGAGGGACATAACTTTGGCGTACAATCTTCGTTTGATGTGAACCATACCTCATTAGAAAGATCTATCCAAGGATCACAAATTTTGGTGTGAGAAACATTGATCCATGGACCAATGTTGCTCCCAGTTTTCCAAAAAAATGTGGTTTAGGGCCTCAAAACGGCTCCAGAAGTTCAGGACCTAAAAAACTGCTAAAAATAGTAAGTTATGCCAAAATTCAAAAAATGGAAGAGACAATGGTACGGCCCCAAGTGGAATAGGTGAGTGATCATTGATATCCACCTGGATCATTATTCCCTCCTTAGAAAGCAATGGTCCCCATTACGTTGAGTCCCTCCATGAGATGAGGAAACTTCTGTTGAACTTGGTCCCTTGGTGAACCACTTTCCTTGGTGCAGGAGTTGGCCAGCTTTGACAACATGCTATAGTTGGATATTTTGTTGGCGAGTGTTCTTGATTTGGATGTCCGTGATAAAATATTTGGTGGCTTGTTCCATTCAGTGTGGGTTTAACTCTGTTACTGTGAGTTGTTCTGCAATGTCAGAGGTGTCCAAGAGAGGTGGGAAGTAGGGACGAAGGCCGCCCACATTGAATATTGGTGCAAACCAAGGAATGGTGGAATAATAATCTTGAAGGAATATTTCCCTACAGCCTTGGTGATGGTATACAGCCCATATCAGAGTGGGCAAAGCTTGCAGTGGGGTCCAGTGAGGCTCTCCTTCTGCAAATGTAGCCACACTTTGTCACCCACCTAGAAGTTGTGTGGCACCCGATGTTGATCATGTAATTACTTGTACTTAGCATTGGATCTCTCCAATATGCCATGAACCTGCTGGAATATGTGTTTATTGCACTCAATAAAGCTTTCCACTTTGTTAGTTTCAGACTGGACATGAGCCGAATCGACCCGAGTAGCTGCAAATGGCATGGCTACGTCAATGGGATATAGGGGTTGGAATCCCAAGCCCACCCGAAAGGGGAGGTGGTCGGTTGAGCTGTGGAGAGCCTGATTATAACTGTGTCATACATAGGTGAGGCTCTCATCACATGTGTGTGGATGCATTGAATTTTACATGTGAAAAATGTGTATAATCATCCTGTTGATGACCTCTGTCTGGCCATCAGTTTGGGGATGGAAAGCTACAAAATTGGTGAGCTTGGTGTCCAACATTGACCTGAGGCTGGACCAAAATGTGTTGGGGAACCTGCTATCCCAATTTGATATGATAGATTTTGGGATACCAAAGTGCACCCACACTCATTCAAGGAAGAGTTTAGAAATGGCTTCTATTGTGATATTATTCTTGCAGGCCGCCATGATGGCTATCTTCGAGAATCTGTCAACGACCATGAATACATAGTTGTTTACATGCTTAGTGGAAGGCAAGCTTGGCATGTAATCCATTGAGATGGATTCCCAAGGTCAAATAGGGGTAGGTAGCGGAGTATATAGGCCTTTCTTCTTGATGGTTAGTTTGGAAATGGCGCAAGCAGTGCAGGATGTGATGTACTTCCCGACATACTATCGAAGGTTCGGCCAATAGAAATAATTTTGCAGTACTACCACTGTTTTCTCGATCCTAAAATGCCTAGCGACTGGACTATAGTGTGCTTCCCATATCATCTTGGCACGCTCGCTTGAAGGAACACAAAGGTGTCCCAGGTGAAATAAAAGTTCATCTTGGAGGTGAAAATTTGGATCTTGCGCACCCCCCAAGAGTGCCTTGTATGTATGGCCGGATGATGGATTGCTCTTGTAGAGAAGTAGAAAATTAGAATTCTTGTGCCCAAAAGATTTGAGCACCATGGTTAGTGCCACAATCGGTGGTCGACTGAGGCAGTCTGCAACATTATTGGTGCAAACCTTCTTGTACTTGATGTTCAAATAAAACTGTTATAGATATGTGGACCACTTCTGATGGCGATCGTTCTGCAACTTCCCTTGTGTCTATATGAATGGTAGAGGTCAGTGGTCTCTGTGGATGATTGTTTCCTTCCCCAAAATGTAATGCTTCCATTGTCTATAGGCCTGCATAATAGAATACATTTATTTTTCATAAGTAGGACACTTGCAAACTGTGTTCGACAATGTCTCACTATGATATGCCACTAGATGCACCTGTTGAGTAAGAACTGCCCTAATAGCATAGTCAGAGGCATCTATCTTGATCTCAAATGGTTGTTCCAAGTCTGGTAATGTGAGCACTGGGGTAGAATAGAGGCGATGTTTCAATTCTACAAATGCCTTACGTTGAGATTTCGACCAAAAGAAATTTTCTTTCACTCCTCCCTTGGTGACTTGACTCAAGGGCCAAGTGATATGAGAGAATCGCAACACGAACCTACAGTAGAAATTAGAAAGACCCAGAAAGTTGTGAAGCTCTGTTACAGTGATTGGGGCTGGCCAATCTCGAATTACTTAGATCTTTCTTCGATCCACATGCACCCCCCCTTCATCAATAATGTATCCTAGATATTGAACCTGGGTCATGCCAAAAATGTATTTCTCCCAATTGGCACACATCTTGTGTTGGCACAATGTTTGGAGGACTTGTCGGATGTGGTGGAGGTGCTCTTCTCAAGTCTGGCTGAAGATCATAATGTCATCCAAATACACTACTACAAATGAGTTGGTGAATGTCCGCAAGATGTCGTCCATCAACCTCATGAAGGTTGCGGGAACATTCGTTAACCCAAAACGCATGACCAGCCATTTGAAAAGGCCCTCCTTGGCTTTGAAGGAAATATTCCACACATAATAGGGTTCGATTGGTACTTAGTGATACCTAGACTTCAAGTCAATCTTGTTGAAATATTTCGCCCCTTTAATTTGGTCCAGAAGGTCATCAATCCATGGGATCGGGTACCTATTCTGGACAATGATCGTGTTTAGCGCCTGGTAGTCAATGCAGAGTCTCCAAGTCCCATCCTTCTTCTATACCAGCATGACCAGGCTCCCACAGGGTGATGAACTTGGCTAGATGTGACCTTTCTACAACAGCTCCTGAATCTGCCTCTTGATTTCATCGTTCTCTAAAACAGAGCGCCGATAGATTGGTCCATTGGGTAGTGGCGCACCTTGGGTCAGATCAATGGAGTGCTTGACCTCGCAGTGTGGAGGCACCCCTGTGGTTGAGGTGAAGATGTCCTCATAATCCTTCACAACCTTGTCCATTTTTTGTTGTCATGGAGAGGAGCCCTGTCTGGAGGTCATGGCCAAAATATTCTTCTTTCCCTTGGGGCAGATCATCAGGAAAACAAATTTCCTGCTTTAGGAAGTGAACTTACTGCATTTTTTTGCAGTAACCAAAGAGATAGCAGCAGGTGGTGGTACCTCTAGTATCCTGTACAACTTATTTAACAAAGTAACAATATCATCCTGAGGTTGGGACTCATACACAACATGTCGCTTCCACAAGTATTGTTGGCGTAATAATACATCAAAAACATCAAGAGGAACAATGTGACATAATACCTCATCTGTGAAGGGCTTCATTTTGTAGGGAAAATGACACTGCTGGTTGACACAGAGATCTCGTCCTTGGTGAAGCCACCCGATGGTGTATGGCTATGGGTGTGGTGTGGTCGGCAAGACGAACCACTTCACGGCGTCTATCGAAATGAGGTTATTTTGGCTTGCATTATCGACAATTAACTGTAGCAGGGAACCCTTTACCCACATTTGGGAGTGGAAGAGACGTTCCTCCTCCTCTGGATCTTCCGGTTCCTCCTTCTAGATCTTCGGAGTGGAAATAGTGTCGTTGGGCTCCACATTAATAATATATTTCCATTTTTCATTCCCCTTGTCAGGTTCTCATTCAGAGTTGGAGCATGCATCTGATTCACAAGCCCTCATCTCGGCCACCAGCGACTGCATGGCCTAACACTCACTTGTGTTGTGAGTGGAGCTCTTATGGAACTCACACCACTTTCCCGTGTCCTTCTTTGGCTTCACAATGTTGTTATTTTCTTGTGGTTTTTGTAGGTTGTGCTGTGTCACCATGCCTTGGCTTTGTACTTTGTTCTATGGTTTGGGGGTACCTTTCCCTTGCTTTTGATTCGCAGATCCAAAGTCTCGCTTCTTCTGTTTGAATTTCTTCTCAATCTTGGCAACATACCGGTATGCCATACCAAGCGAGGAGATGTCCAGGAATGCCATTTCCTCCTGAATGTATCTGTGTGGAGAACTGCAATACTTTGGCACAAAATTTTTCTCTGAATCTTTGATATCTAACTTTTTGCACAGCGTATGGAATAGATTTGTTAGCTCATGCACATTTTGATCCCTTTGTTGCCGCAGTGTGTTCCATTGTATGTACTTGTCCTCATAGATCCCCATGCGATAGTATTGTTCCTTGATGTTGTCTCAGAAAAAATGCCACTTGGGTACAGCTAAGAAAAGAGAGGGTTTTGTCTCATCCTTATTATCACAGTAGGTTTCCCACTAGTCTTTGACATGGGGGGTAGCTTTGAGGAGTGTAAAAATAATCTTCTCCCAGTCGGAAAAGTCATGAGCTGATAAATATCCTTCTAATAGATTCAACCATATATCTACGACATATTCATCTATTTGACCCTCAAATATGGGAATTTCAAATTTTACTTGTACCTTAAAGGGAGTCACGTCTCCAAAGTGGTTGTTGTATGCAGATGCGCTGCCTGTGGGTAGTCGTTGAAGGATCTGGGAAAAATTATCCATCATCGCATTCCTTTATTTTTCGAGGGCCTCCATGAGAAATATTTTGATAGGATCTCGTACTCCGTAATCTTTATTTTCATCCCCCATAGGTGGCCATCGAGGTTTGCAAGGCTGATCTTGCAAAGGTTCAACCAGATAGAGCCCTAACTCCTTACACCCCAACCTCATTCGGGACATGCAAAGAAGGATTGAGAAAAAGAAGACCACTCTAATACCACTTATTTAGATTTATGCAGGAACACAAAAGAATAAACATATAACCATAAATAAAAATATGAAGTGGAAATAACACTTCATTTCGTTAATATCAAAGAACTGAAATTTGCTTACAGACAGAATGGGAATAAACTAGCTAGGGCGCTGGTAGCTTATCTCTGAGAAGATATGTGGTGGCTACAAGCCTCTAAACTATGTTACAATGAGGATATATGGCCTATTTATTATTTAGAAACAATGGAAAACCCTAAACATCCAAAACCCCAACCCTAGGAGATGAAGCGCCAAGAATATGGGCCTTGTTTTGGTAAATTGGTGTCTCAACTTCTCAGGGATGTAACTTTGGCATACAATCTTTGTTTGACGCGCATCATGCCTTGTTAGAAATATATATCCAAGGAATACAAATTTCAATGTGACAACCATCAGTCCATGGACCCATGTTGCTCCTGGTTTTCCAAAAATCATTGTTTAGGGCCTCAAAACAACTTTGAAAGTTCACGACCCGAAAAGCTACTAAAAATAGTAAGTTGTGTCGAAACTGAAAAACTCAAACAGACAATGGTGGGGCCCCAAGTGGAATAGGTGGGTGGCCACCAATATACTTCTGGATCATAAGAGGTTCCTACCCTTCAAGCCTTATTAAAAGAGGCCAACATGTCACTTTTGGTAATCAAACCTTGAAAGATAAAATAACAAACAATACACATTCTTATGGAAGAAAACATTCTCTTTTAATCAACGTAATACTTTTTCGAGTAGCTTTCTTTATTGACTTCGCTTTGATCACCCCCAAAAAGTGACATGTAAGAATTACATTTTAGAGTACCCAAATCTTACTTAGGTTCCTATATTTTGAGATCCATCTAAGTGTAATATTAAATTTTATATCACAAGATATTTTTCTAAAAAAATTTTCATAAATATTAAAATTAAATTTTCTTTAATGTCAGGTTAAGACAAATTAAATAGCAATTGTAGATTTTATAAACACAAGTTACAATTACATATCTCCTTCATATTAAGAAATAAACTGTTACAATGTTTTATATATCTGTGTTGTATTGAATAAAGTACCACTAAGATATGTTAACTATGATAAAACATATATATATATATATATATAGTCTAACTAACAAACAAAATGTTCTTTTTTCCAAAAGCTCGTAATACAATTATGACCAAGATTTTCATTTCCTATTGTTTAAAATGCACTTTCACATGCATAAATAGATTCAATGCCAAAAAAAACCTTTAGGAACTTGAACTAAACGCCTTTAGAAACATGAATTTTTCAAATTACATAACTTGAAATTGTGCTTAAAAATGTCTATTGATTTTTTTGATGAATTTGACAAAAAAATATAGGTTGAAATATATTTTTAATGGAATTGGTATATTTTTTATCATTAATAGTTTTTTTAAATCCCACATGTTAACTACATGTTATTAAACATTTTCATTTCCTTCTCTATAGATAAATTTGATATACAAATATTACAATTAAGGTGGATATTAAAATAATTTATTCATGACCATGATTGTGTGTTTGTTTTTTTTCCTAACGATGAAGTATTAGATCCACTTGAATTTGAAAGTGATCAGACATATCTATATGAAAAGTGTTTATATGTAGTGTAAATATTTTATATTTTGGGTTTTTTTTTTGTTGTGACAAAACCAACCTAGTTTCCACTGGCTTATTGACCCCTTCTAGTCTCACAAAGCCTATGAGCTATGGAATTTATACAGAATTTTAGCTTTGGTTTTACCAATATTAGGGTAATAAGGCGAATGTGTGTTATACTTTTGTGAGAAACGCGGGCGGAAAATTCATTTTTCCAACAATTCGACCAAACTTTTATAAAAGTTTGGCCAAACTGTTAGAAAGTTCGGCCAAAGTTTTTAAATTATTTCGGCCGAACTAATTCTGTCGTTTACATTGATGACATATTGACGACATGGGTAAACATATTTTTGGCCATAGATGGGAAAACCGGCATAAAAATCTCAGTCAAACTAATATTTCAGCCGAAATAGTAGTCTAGCCGAACTTTTGAAAAGAATTCGGTCGAACTATTTCTTATAAATATATCGGCTCACACACTGCAAGAGCTTTCAGGCTTGTTACTATTTGTTTATTACTATTGTTTGATCTCTGTCTCATTTTTTTGTTGTTGTATTGTCTGATTTATATCTCGTTGTTTCATTGTTGCAGGGGCTTGCTGTTGCAGGGGCGAGGAGGTGAGAATATTCTTTTTTGTGTCTATTGTTTTGGTCTATTTTTTGTGGGTTTAAATTTTTGTCTCTATTTTTTTTTCGCAAGTTACATATAACCTGCGTCTTTAGCGATCTCCCTCCTCGTTGTAGATAACCTGCATCTTCGGTGATTTCCTTCCTCATTGTAGCTCGCCTCGTCATCTCCAGGTAGATTAAACAACTCATTTCTGATTAGTTTTTTAGATTTCCCTGCCTTCCAGATAATGAAATAAACTATGATTCAGCTACAGGGAATGCAAAATAGTTTTATTTATATGTAACTGTAAATTGAAAAACTATTAAAATTTTAATGTCAACACTCTACAATTTTAATGCACGAGAGGTTTTTTTTGAAGTATTTGTTTTATTTGTATATAACTATAAAATTAATAATGGAAATTTACAGTTTCATTTAAAAAAATTAGTAATTCCATTGACTAACATAGTTATATCAACCATTACATCATCATCCTGATAGTTACCCAAAACCAAAAACACAAAATTCTATTTTGAAACAAATTCTCGACATGTTATATATATATATATATATATATATATATATATATATATATATATATATATATATATATATATATATATATATTCAAAATCATGCGGAGGAACCACTGATATTCAAATTCCAATAGATGAATCACTGGTAGTAGTTACGCATTTTTTCTCAAACCATGATAGGCCACATGTATATAATCTTTGTTGTGTTCAGAAAAATGCATCAAAGTCCCTGAACCCAATCTCAATCATAGATCACTATAGTAGTTACTGACACACTCACATAAATGCGTATTCATTTAATCATGAACGTACATTAGCTACAATAGTGTGATCATAACAAGGTTCTCTCTCTAATGTGTGAAAACTCATAATCTCATATGTTTCATAGGAAAAGTTTTAAGAAATTAAATGCTACAATTAAGCCACCAGTCAAGAATAATGAAGCTAATAGAATTCATCTAAACTTCCAACTTCAATTTCTACCCAGTCCTGTTTGCATGGAGCCCTTAAAACTTCTTCAGGACTTCAATTAGCATTCATATCATGCATGCTAACCAAACCATATATTTTTTAGCTACTTAAAGATTATATTTGCAGAAGAGAGCTTCCAGACACCTCATCGACCACCTCTTTACTCATTCTCTTTCTCACATAGACATACCTCTGAATCATATTTAGTGGAACAGGATTTCTGTTGCCTGTACAACGTGGCATCTGAACCTTAATGCTAGGTTAGATGGTTGTATGATTGGTTGAGTAGATTCAATTCAAGTAGGCAGGTTTTTTTGCTTTCCTTCTTATTCGTGAACTAAAGCTTCCTAATCTAGTTAGCTTTATAATTCCTCAAAGAGTAGAGTTGTGTGTGTTTTCCTGATGGATGATAGCTCTGTTCTTTCCTACAACCTCTGTAGATCTAATATCTATGTGTTCTTCTTATGAGCACTAACTCACAAATATATTCTTTCTTAAGCTTGTAGGTTGTATTTGTGTTCTGTTTCTTCGTCAGACCTTTGTTAGATTGGCTTTGTCTTTCAGCAGAGTGCTTTTTTTTGGTTATGGTTCCTATCTTCCTTAATACTCCTTGCTAAGCTAAAAACTAAGCCTTTCTTTCTTATTCTTGAACTAAATCTTCCTAATTTAGATAACTTTCTAATGCCTCAAAGGGTAGAGTAGAGTTGTATGTGTTTTCTTGATGGCTGATGGCTTTTTTCTTTCCTTCAACCTCTGCAGATCTAATATCTCTTTGTTCTTCTTATGATCACCAACTCGCAACTCTGTTCTTTCTTAAGCTTGTAGGTTATATTTATGTTCTGTTTCTTCCTTAGACCTTTGTTAGATTTTCTTTGTCTTTCAGCAGAGTGTTTGTTTGTGGTTACAGTGCCTATCTTCCTGAATACTCCTTGCTAAGCTCAAAACCTAAGTTCTTCTTTCTTATTCCTAAACTGAAGCTTCCTAATATAGCTAGCTTTCTAATGCCTCAAATATTGGAGCTATGTGTGTGACTTTTGACATAACTTCATTAACCACTTCCACTAGTTGTTTAAGTAAGTGTGTAAAATGACTTTTCACCCCTTTCCACTTATTACTTCAATCATAAGTTTCTATGTGTATATTTTAGGCCCACCTCACTAGATGATGTGGTGGTTTTATTGTAATTGAGATGATTAAATTACTAGGATTGAGGTTGACTATTTTTAAAAAATTAACCAAACATTGATTTAGTGATACTTTTACATTGTATTCATATGTATTTTTATGCTAACTATTTTTTATTAATGTACCTAAATTTACACCTTCTATGATGCTTCCTGTCCTAGTGTCTTCATTTACTTTTATAATCCTGTAAAATTTTAAAAGTGGGGTGTTTTATGATGTAATGGATATTTGTAATATAGATTATGTACATTTACTTTTCTAATCTTGTAAAATGTTAAAAGTGGAGTGTTTTATGATGTAATGGATATTACTAATCTAGATTATGTACAGTGAAATGATGAAAGTGTGTAGGTTGATGTTAAAGTTGTAAAATTATTGTACATATCAAGGATGAATGATAGTACAAGCCAAAAATGACATTATTATATTATTAGATAATCTGTTAGGTGTTAAATCATACTTCTTATTAAGGACATAACTAATGCAAGTTGAAAATTCCTTTTTAATGTTCTTAGCCTATTAATTGATGTGAACGTAAAGGTTTCTAGATGTGATTTCTCCCATAAACTTTAAGTCATACTAAACTTAAAGGAAAACCATCTAGATGTCATTTCTCCCACAAACACATCAAGATGTGACTTTTGACATAACTTCATCAACCACTACCACTATTTGTTTTAGTAAGTGCATAAAATAATTTTGCAAACCATGTACATGTCATTTCTCCCACAAACTCATCAAGGTGTGACTTTTGAAATAACTTCATCAACCACTACCACTAGTTGTTTCAGTAAGTGCATAAAATAATTTCACGAACAATATACATGTCATTTCTCCCACAAACTCATCAAGCTGTCACTTTTGACATAAATTCATCAACTAATACCACTAGTTGTTTTAGTAAGTCCATAAAATAATTTTACAAACTTTAAAGCAAAATTTAAGGCAAACTATGTACATGTCATTTCTATGTCATTTCTCCCATAAAATTTAAGGAAAACTTTAAGTCTAACCATCTACATACATTTCATTTCTCCCATTTATCCCATAAACTCAAGACAAACTTTAAGGATAACCATGTAGATGTCATTTCTATGTCATTTCTCCCATAAAATTTAAGGCAAACTTTAAGATAACCATGTACATAAATGTCATTTCTCCCATTTCTCCCATAAACTCAAGGAAAAGTTTAAGGATAACCATGTACATGTCATTTCTCTGATAAACTTTAAGGCATTTGCTAGTGTTTTTGGAACCATGTACATGTAATTTCTATGTCATTTCTCCCATGAAATTTAAGGCAAAATTTAAGTAAAACCATGCAAATACATTTCACTTCTCCCATAAAATTTAATGAAAGATTTAAGGCATGTCATTTAAATGACATGTCTTTGTCATTTCTCCCATAAAGTATAAGTCAAACTTTAAGTCAAACCATCTACATGTCATTTCTCCCTTAAACTCTAGGCAAGGTAAACTTTAAGGAATGTCATTTCTAGGTGTGATTTCTCCCATAAACTTTAAGGAAAACTTTAAGGCAAACCATGCACATGTCATTTCTCCCACAAACTCAAGGCTTTCTCCCATAAACTGAAGGAAAAATTTAAGGCCTAAAAACCTTGGTGAGAACCTAAAGTGTTCGAACTTCCATAGGATTTGAGTCACTCTATTGAGTCTTAGGTTCTACAAGTTCTAAAGGTAGAGTCTATAAAGGACCAGGTAGCCTTTAGATCTCATCCTTTCTCAAAGGTGACATATCAAGTAAATTCCCCTAGATTCAATCTCTGAAATATATCTAAATAGAAGCTATTCATTGTAATATCCATTTTTGTGTATGCCATTTCTCCCATAAACTTTAAGGCATTTGGTACTATTTTTGGAGCCATGTACATGTCATTTCTATGCCATTTTTCTGATATAATTTAAGGTAAACTTTAAGGAAAAACATGTACATACATGTTATTTCTCCCATTTCTCCCAAGGAAAACTTTAAGGATAACTATGTACATGTCATTTATAGCATTTGTTAGTGTTTTTGGAACCATGCAAATCTCATTCCTATGTCATTTATCCCATAAAATTTAAGGCAAACCATGTACATGTGTTATTTCTCCCATAAACTTTAGGCAAACCATGCACATGTCATTTCTCCCACAAAATCAAGGCTTTCTCTCATAAACTAAAGGCCAACTCTAAGGCCTAAAAAACTTGGTGAGAACATATAGTGGCTGAAATTCCATAGGATTTGGGTCACTCTGTTGAGTGCTAACTTCTACAAGTTCTAAAGGTAGAGCCTTAAAAGGGCTAGGTAGCCTCTCGATCTCATCCTTTCTCAAAGGTGACATATCCAATAAATTCCCCTATAGTCAATCTCTAGAATAGATCTAAATAGAAGTTCTTCCTTCTAATATCAATTTTTGTACATGTTGTTTTTGCGATAAACATTAGACATTTTATAGTGTTTTGGAACCATGTACGTGTCATTTCTATGTAATTTCTCCCATAAATATTAAGTAAAACCATGTACATATGTCATATCTCCTATACATGTGTCATTTCTCCCATAAAATTTAAGGCAGACTTTAAAGCATGTAATTTCTATGTCATTTCTCCCATAAACTATAAGGAAAACTTTAAGGAAAACCATGTACATATCATTTCTCCCTTAAAATATAGGCAATGCAAAATTGAAGGCATGTCATTTCTAGATGTGATTTCTCCAATAAAATTTAAGGAAAACTTTAAGGCAAACCATGCACATGTCATTTCTCCCATGCATTTGCAATAAATGTTAATTTAATATATTTTATTGAATTTGTTTTTTTCAGGGATTGAAAAACCCACCAAATATGGTTGAAAAATGGACATTATGCATAGATGTTTCTTGCTATCCCAATCTAGGGAACAAAGTGATTACATATGTGATTTGAAATATTGCGACTAACAAGTTCCTCCAAAGGAAAATAAATATACTGGAAAGAACAAAAAATAATTAGGCATATTATATTACATTGATAAAAGGCTTGGGAACATCTAGGGAGTATGGATCAAATGGAATTGTAATTTTCACAAATTATAAACTTGTGTGCAACCTGATGAAAGGCATGTACCAAGTTAAGAAGGAGAGGCTAAAACAACTGCATGGAAAAGAAAACAATATTGTTAGCCAATTTCAATTTTTTAGTATAAGACATTGTGCAAATGTTAATAAGATGTATGGTGATCTATTGTGTGGGGAAATGCCTGTTAAACACCATGTTGAAACACACACATGGTGTATGAGAATATAAACACACACACAAGAGACTCAACACACAATCAAGGATAAGCGTGAGGCTTTCTTATTTTTCCATTATACAAAAATGTACATTTATAGTGCAATGGTGTGACTCTTGGTTTCACATTCCAAGGTCATTTGGACTCCATTGTGACTTTTCGCATTCCACACCTACCCATGGAGGATTAGGTGTTCCAACATCCCCCCTTAATCCAAAGGGGTATGTGTGAGTCCAAGAAGAGAGTTGTAATACAAATCTGCAAAGTATGCATGGCAGCACTCGGGCTGAATCAACTCTGTGAAATGTTGGAAAAAAGAGGTGGTTTAAGGATGACCACCAACACTGGAACGCAAAACTTGTTGCAGTTCCCAGTACTCTTCCAAAACTGGAAAGAAGCTAAAAGCTTCTGCTAGAGGAATTGTCCCTCATATAAAAAGGGAGACCTTCAAACTAAAAGAAGGGAGGTCTACTACCTATGATGGTTTAAGGATTACCAACAACTCTGGAATGCTTTGAAGCATTTCTTGGAACTCAACCAAAGCTGGCAAGAAGTTGAAGGCTTCTGCTAGAGGAAGTGTCCCTCATATATGAAAGGGAGACCTTCGACCTAAAAGAAGGGAGGTCTACTACGTGTGATGGTTTTAGGTTATCCACCAACCAAAGATGATGGTTTAATGTTATCCACCAACCAAAGGCATGCTCATGGGCATCCGTGTCTCTGGCTACATCTCTAAATCTAGAATGATGAATTATGGCTCAGGCTCGCTTGAACTGTTGTGTCTCTGGCTACAAATCTGAACATTAAATGAGAGATTGTAGCTCAGGCTCACTTGATCTATCGTCGAAGCTTGTACATGACCACCATTTTCCCCCCCTGTCAGGGACAAGATGAGAGGATGGCGAGAACTCAACTGCAAGTTTGCTCAATATCCGTGAACAAGTTCTAACATGTGTCGTAAACATCTTCTTGGTTGCTGGTGCCCATTGCCAAGAAGCGATCCATCCAAGATGAATCTTTGCTCTTGCAGGAGGCTTGTTTCTGAAGCATCTGTCTGAAGAATGGGTGTGCCAACTACAGTGCTTGCATTGATGAAGATCAAAACAGTGATCTTTCGTATGGCCAACTCGATCACAGTGTTGGAATTTTACAATATGTTGTGGTTGTTGAAGTGGAGCAGGATCTGGAACAGCTGTAGGTGAACTGTCATATAGGAATCTGACACTCTGAAATATGATGGGCTTGGTGTAGTTTGGAATATGAAAGGACACATCCTTTTCATATCCAAGACCAGTTCTGTGCTTGTTGTGTACAAGATTTTCCCAAGGTCTGATGATGGGCTTGAGAAGTGCAGGCTGAGATGTTGCATCTGCATGTACATTTGCTCTTGTGCAAGGAACTGAATGGGAATCGACTTCAACTTTACTGACTTGCTGCTGATGGGAGTCTTTCTCAATATTGTTGGAGCTGAGATTCCAACTGCAAAAACTAAATATTTTCTTGTGCATGTAGCAAACAACTTTCAATATTAAAAAGAGCATCCTTGCTCATTTTTACCATATCATCAACATTGGAATGAATGAGGTTATTCAACAACTCTAATGCCTCATTGATTTTAGCCATTTCAACAACTTAGGCTAAAAAATGAAAGGGTGTCGGCTTCAACCGAAAATGCACCCGTTTACAATGTGATTCAATCTTCTTTCAAACAAATACAAATGACTCTAAAGAAGTTCCAACTATGGAAATCTCAAAGTACAAAATGTGCTCCTCAAATGATGGAGGGAAATCAACATTTTTTCAACAACTCAAGTACTGATTGCAACTATGAAGAAGATGAAAATTCCACTCAAAATACAATGTCAATTCAATACAATATTCAGCAAAAAATGTGCAGCAAAACACTTGTGTAAGAGGCCTTTGAGGCAGCTGATTTCTCTTCTTAAAATAGTTGTTTTAAAAATGATGGCAAACTTGTCATCACATGTAAAATTATCTTTCAGAAAATCACCCTTCAAATCAATGCCACAAATCACAATGCAAATGTGCAATTTTCTCTATGTATTTAGTTCATCTGCTCACGTGTCATTTCCTCTTTTTCTCTGTTGTTCATGTCTTCTTCCTCTCTCTCTCTGTTGTTTTTTTTTTTTTTGAAATTAATTAAAAAAAATGGGAAAAAGAATGGTAATAGAAATGGGAGGGAATTTAATAAATTAAAAAAGGGAGGATGGTGGGAAAACTAAGGGAAATATTAATAAAAAATGGATTATTAAAAAAGGAATTATATAAAAATGGGAATTATTTAAAATGGAGTTTAATTAAAAGGGATTAATAATTAAAAATGGAGGAGGGGGATTTTTATTAACAAAATGAATTATTTAAAAAGAGGATTAATTAAAATTAAGGGGGGTTAATTAAAAGGGGATTAATTTAAAATGGAGAGGGAATGAAAATTTTTAAAATATAAAAAATCAACTTTTAGAATGGGAAGGCCGAATGGCAGTTGAAAGGGAGAGGAGGGATATATTAAAAAAATTTAAAATAAAAAAATACAAATTAAAAATCTGAAGTGGGAGTGGATGAGTATAGTGGAATAGCGTTGGGATGAATGGCGTAGAGAGGGGATTTAATAAATAAAAAAGGGATCGATTAAAAGCTATGAGATGGAGAGGCTGTGTTGAGGAACTGTGCAGAGGGGGCCGTAAGGAAGGGAGAGGGCGTGGGGAGGCATTGTGGAGTTAGTGGATTGCAAGTGAGGAGAGGGGGGTCGGAAGTTTAGCTGTGGCGAAATTTTATTATTTATTTTTAAAAATTGAAACATAGAAACATCCACTGTCGTGAGCAATAAGGGCCGAATGGAGTGGTTGGATAGAGTTGTGGGTTGTGAGCGTAAGGGTGGAGACCGCGGGGTAGAGGGATGTGAGATAGTGTGAGAAATGAGTGTCGGGAGTAGAGTCGAGTGTGGGAGATGGGGAATGATGTGGTTTGGGTGGTGAGGAGTCGAGAGGGGAGGGGAGTGGTGTGAGGCCGCAAGGTAGGGAGAGCGTATGTGAGGTGAGGCACTGTGCGAGGGGGTAAGATATAGCATATGGGAGATAGAGCGTGTGGAATGGAGTGAACATTGCGTGTAGGGTTTGGAGAATGGTAGGGGGTCTGCGTAGAGGGGGAGTGCTCGAAAGGCCGTGGGGTATGAATCGATTTTTTTTATTTTTTATTATTATTTTTTTATTTTTTATTTTTTTATTTTTTATTTTATTTTAGAAAAGAAGAGTGCAAAGGAGTAAGAACAACAGTAGAATTTTTTTCTTCTTCAAATATAGAGCAGAATTTTTTTAAATGTATTGCAGGATTGGAGAGTTTCCATAAATTTTTCCAAGAGCCCAGCAGCAGAAGAACCCAGAATTTTGCAGAAATTTTTCAATGAAAAACTCAGAATTTTTTTCCACTGAAAAACTCATAAAATTCTTCAGAAACCCAATTTAAACAATTTTCAGCAGCTCTCCAAATTTCAGAATAAAAGATGAAATTGCAGGAAAAATAAGCAGTGAGAAAACCTTTAGATGCAGAAGGTTGTGTCTCCAAACCAATTTTTGAATGCTGCCAAGGATTTTGAATGCTGCTCCTTCTCAAAACCAATGATTCTCTTCATCAAAACACCTTTCCGAATCCAACAAAATGTCTGCTGCAAAAACTCTCTAAATGCTGCAAAAATGTCAAGAATTTTTGTAAATATGCACAGGCCATAAACACAAATGGCTCACTCAATTTGGAGCAGGGCCAGCATTTGCCCGCTCTGATACCATGTTAAACACCATTTTGAAACACACACATGGTGTATGAGAAGATAAACACACACACAAGAGACTCAACACATAATGAAGGATAAGTGTGAGGCTTTCTTATTTTTCCATTATACAAAGATGTACATTTATAGTACAATGGTGTGACTCTTGGTTTCACATTCCAAGGTCATTTGGACTCCATTGTGACTTTTCGCATTCCACACCTACCCATGGAGGATTAGGTGTTCCAACAATGCCAAATCAAGATTCATCTATCAATGATGAATTAATAGATGAATTAGTATTATACGAGGCAATGCCAATCAGGATTCATCTCTCAAACATGAATTAGTGTTGAGACGTTGTCCTTAAAAAAATATTCATGGACATTGTAATATATCTATGATATGTGTGTGCTTTTTACTTATAAACGTGTCATTTTTAATGACCATGTGTTTTTTTCAATTATATACCAAGTTTGCTCCCACCATGTAAAGTGCAACTTGGTGAACTTCACATTTTTATAAATTTAAAATGTGAGGAATTCAACAATTTTTTTTTTAAATTGAGTTTCACACATGAATTAGTGTTTTGAATGTTGTGCTTTACATAATTTGTGTACAATAAATTACATTAATTTTATGAAATTTTTTGAATTTATTTTAAATAGTAATTTAAAAATAATTGTAAACGTCAAATGTAGATATATCCATATATATCATGGAGGGTGAAAGGTGAAGATAAATAGAATCTCATGCCTCTACGAGAGAGGGGGATCATGGATTGAGGTATGTTCATGGTATTTAAATATAATATTATCTCCATACATACATGTGTGTACATACAGAATTTATTTTTTATCAATTTTGTGACTTAAATTAGTTTTTAATAAGTTTTATTTTTTATTTTTTAGGAGTTAGAAGGAAAAGCATGTTTACTCCATCAATGAATCATGGCCATTGTTTAAGCAATCATGGTATGGTTCACGCAATTTAATCAATCAATATGTACATGTGTTTATATGTATGAATGCATTTTTGAATTGATTATAAATTCATAATTTTTTATGAAGTTTCCCTCTCGTTTCATGCGGTTGGTGGTGGTACACATTCCCTTGGAGGGCCATCAATAGGTGGTGGCCAATTGCATGAGGATGGTGATATGCATTTACCCAGAGGCAAATAAATGGATGCTCATGTTGGTTCTCAACCAATCGGTGGTCGTTATGGTTCTTAATAGTCCCAGGGTGGGTAAGATGCTAGCCAACCATATTGAGGTGTCCATCAATATGAATATTATTTTCATTCAATTTTTACCAATTTGTTTACATGTTTTTTTTAATATACAACATTTTATATATTGATGCAGAGGGTGAAAAATTTTCTCCAAATGTTTCTCGAAAAAGACGTAGGACAAAATGCATTATTCAAGAAGAAGGTTCTACACTAACCACGTCTTATCTGTCTGACATTTCCGGTATACCTTTGGAATGAAACATGCAGCAGTGCACCTTAAAAAGGTGTCAATATCTTCATTCATAATTGAAGAGATATCTCGTGTCTTTGAAAATCCCTGGTGAGAGTCGAGAAAGCTTGGAAATAGTTACTCAATATTCAAATAAACTAGCAGATGTATACCTAAGGCTTGGGCCAACCACTGATACTTTTTTAGAAGTGATGAGAAAAAGAAAAGAAATAGTGATGGGTCTCAATACATGGGAGTTTGTTAAACAAAGAGTTACAACAGAATGGCCATGTCTATGTTTAATTTCAAGGAAGGACTGAAAATAAAGATGATAAAGGTTCAATATTTCAAGCACCCTAATCTAGCTAGCCATTTGTATGATAGGCACCTTGCTTCCTATGGAAGACTCCCGTGGAACCATGAGTTTCCACATTATTTTACAAAATTATTTTATACAGAATTTTTTTTGGGAATGAAACCCAATTATAATGATCTTCCCTCTGAATTTTTTAGTCCTAGGAAAGGTTGATTGTGTTATCGTAGGAGTGTTAAGCATGATTCTGAGTTGCCTCGCCCTAAGCCTCCATTGACTAGTCAACATCTTCGTGTCAAAAATTTGTGCTCAGAGAGGGATGCCACTTCTCAAATTAGTCGATAAGTAAGGGATGCCATCATTGATAATGTTCAGATTGGATTGGCTGGAGTTGATGTTTGTCTAAATCAACAAAGAGCACGACTGAATGCACGTGCTAATTTTGTGTATCATACAGATGAAGAGATAAAAACCATGAGTGTTGAATATCTCAGAATATATGCAAATAATTGTCGCAATGGTTGGGAGGACCTAATTATTCATGAGAAAGAGAGCATGGGATTGGTATATGTTAATGGTTAGGGTGATTATTTTAACACATGTAAAATTTGTAATAAATACATATATACGTACATTTATTTGTGTACATGAATCTAAAAAAATGTGTCATTATATGTTAACACCATTTGCATTTCTGAGGCTTGATGAACAAAGATGTTAGTATCACGGTTGGAGCCTCCGGTTCACACAATCAAGATGGGTCTCATCATCATTTGCACAATCAAGTTGGTTGTCACCATCAAGATGATATGTTGGCACATGTTAGTGTTTTTTAAGTGAACATGATGAGGTACAATTATTTTTTATCAATTATTATATATATCGAAATATGATGACATATTTTTAAAATAAATAATTCTGCACACATGTACATGTATATATAATTAAATGTTAACAGATTCTGATTCCGTCCAATGTTCTTGGGGTGGAGGTACCTTATTCTTCCTTGGGAGATGTCCCAAATCCACCATCACAAGTATGAACAATTTTTCACTTTCAAATATGTTTTCAAGTTATATATTTCAACTCAAAAGTTCCATTAAAAAATGAGATCTCTATATCTTGAGTTATTTTACAATTTTAAATTTTTTGAGTTTTAGTTTTCTAGAGGTTTTATTTTAGAGCCACCCTTAGGAGATGCGCTAGATCCACCATCAGAAGTATTCAAGTTTTCACTTAAATATGTTTAATGTATAAGTTATAAATTGAAGTTGAAAAGTTTTATTATAAATTGAGATGTAGATCTTGAGTTATTTTATACTTTTAAAATTTTTGAATTTTAGCTTCTTGGAGATGAATTCCCTTCCCCACAGACTCTAGCGATGGAGTGTATGGTAGGGATAGGAACATCCACACCATTTGAACAAGTTGTCTAACCTTTTTTTTTAATATTATTGAAAATTAGTTTATATATGCATTTCATTTGAAATTTTTTAATCTATATATATATATATATATATATACTTGTACATGTATATTTTACAGTTTACTGTGTAAGATGTTCTTGTGGAGGAGGTTTAAATGGCGAGAAACAAAACATAATGGAGAGGGAACCACATGAGGTCTTGCAAGAATTTTTTTTTTTTTTTTCATTTTGTTTTTTTACATGAAGTTCTATATTCTCATTCAATTTTAAAACATTAAATTTTAATGTCTGTACACATTGTGTACAGGTTCCCCATGCTTCACAGGATAGCGCGAGGATCACGACTTTGTTGGTAGAGACACTAGAGCCATCTGTATTTGATGGATGATGGACATGTGTGCAACATTATATTTGATAGATATAGTCTTAAATTTACTTTTTATATATAGTATTACCTATGTTGTCATATTTAATTTTCTATATAACTTGATACTCGTAACACTATACATTGAACTAGATATATATATTTACTTTTATTGTTCATGTGAGATACAAATTTTGGACATATTTTATTGTTTGGATATATAGCTTTAAACTACATTTACTTTTATCAAGAATGATTTTAAATTTTGGATAGTTACATTTTCCATGTGATCACATGTTGTGATATATAATGTTTCTTTTTTTTTAAACTCAAGTTGTCATTTGATTTTTTAAATATAAAATGAATCTAGATGGAGATTTCAAACTACAAAACACATGTACATGTGTGTATATTTTGGATAGTTGAACATGTGATTACATGTTGTGATATAATGTTTTGTTTTTAAAATTCAAGTTGTCATTTTATTTGTTAAATATAAAATAAATCTCTAGATGGAAATTTTAAATCACATTTTCACAATGTGTATATTTTGGATGGTTGAACTACATTTGGCATGTGATTTTGATATAATGTTTTGTTTTAAAATTCAGGTTGTCATTTTATAAACTTGTTAAAAATATAAAGTGAATCTCTCAAGATGGAAATTTTGAATTACAAACCATGTATACATGTGTATATTTTGGATAGTTGAACTACATTTGGCATGTGAAGTAATGTTGTGATATAATTTTTTGTTTTTAAAACTCAAGTTTTGGATGGTTGAACTAAATTTGGCATGTGATTGTGATATAATGTTTTGTTTTTAAAATTGAAGTTTTCATTTTATAAACTTGTTGAAAATATAAAATGAATTTCTCTAGATGGAAATTTTGAATTACAAAATATGTATACATGTGTATGTTTTGGATAGTTGAACTACATTTGGCATGTGAAGTAATGTTGTGATATAATGTTTTGTTTTTAAAACTCAAGTTTTGGATGGTTGAAATACATTTGGCATGTGATTGTGATATAATGTTTTGTTTTTAAAATTAAAGTTGTCATTTTATAAAATTGTTAAAAATACAAAAAGTATCTCTCTAGATGGAAATTTTGAATTACAAACCATGTATACATGTGTATATTTTGGATAGTTGAACTACATTTGGCATGTGATCACATGTTGTGATATAATGTTTTGTTTTTAAAACTCAAGTTGTCACTATACTTGATAAATATAAAATGAAGTTGGGATGTACATGAAGTGTGAATGTTATGTAATTTTAGGACATGTACATTTTTTTTAGGTGATATTTAAGTCCAATACATATCGATGTTTCAAAATCTAAAAAAAATCATAAAGTGTACAGGTTAGAAGACATACCATGGCTCGACGCTAGCGACAGGAACCCATTAGAGGCAGCTACAAAGGTGCATTTTCAGGTTTCTCTCACCATAGCAATGACCAATGATTGGAATCCATTGAGGGCTCTTCATGATAAAAATGAGGTGTGGTCTACTCGAGCGTTTGATAACATTCACGGGGAGAATTTTTTTCCTCCATAGAAGCCCGATGGTAGAAGAGCTTGGAAATCCATTATTCGGCAATTTGTGCAGCCTTTACCCTGGAAAACCAACCCGCTTCCAAATTATGAGCCCATGATGGAGGAGATAGGCATTTTGGTTATGGACTCGGATGGTTTTTAGACTAAATATTATGATGCAGAGTACCCGATCACTCCCAATGTCCATGTGACCCCTTCGAAGCCTCGTTGAATGCCTACATCTAAGGAGGAATCCATTTCTAGAGAATACGGGTGCCTGATAGAGGAACAGGACTAGGCGATGGACGAAAATGAATGAAATCCATGATTGTCACCTTAGGATATACTTTCGCTCTTTTGCTTTTATACGGGATACTGAATTTTTTGTATTACAAGAGTGGATGACACTCTTAAGGGGTTAGTTTCCTCCTTCGAGGTAGCCCCAAACTTGGTTTATTTTGAAAATTACCAAGGCAAGGATAGGATAAGAACTGTTTGCCATCTCTGCCCATTGCCTTTGTACACATTAGGGGAATTTTGAGGTCTAAAATGTGCCTCCTAAGGAAAATGTACATCAAAATTCACTTTATGAGAACTAAACACATTCTAGGGGATGGCATCTTCCCTAATGGTTGAGGTGGCATTGTTTTAGTTAAAGGTACTTACTTGTCACATTCTCAATGGTGAATAAAAACTCATGGTTAACCATGGAAGTAATCTAAGTAATTTTTAATTCATAAAGTAAACTACTCATAATAAATGTCATTTCACACTTTTTGAATAAAATATTACTAGTGTCAATAATAAACCAAATCAATTCAATATGTCATATAAAATTCATTCATAAAACAATATATTTCATATATTATATTATATTATTTTCATATAGTATATTAATTACATCTTATTATATAATCTAAATAATTTAAATTTTAATTAATTGTATACTATATAATTAATAATTTATGAATTTATATTTATATTTCATTTTAATTTATTTAAGTACAAAGAAAAAATGCATTAGTTGTGCAATAATAACAATTTTTTCTTGAAAATCTAATTCTTAATTATAGTCACATCAATACAATTTGTTTATTAATTTTATTTTGGTACAAGTTTTGAATTCAATTTAACTATGGTTATATGGATTTTGGTGGAAAAAGTGACTTGCAAATTCATAAATATTATTTTATTGGTTTAGCTATTATTTTATTATTTCTTTAGGAGGCCCATTTTAGAGCTCAAAATTCCCCTAATTATTTTTCATGCTTTTAATATAGTTTAACCCGAGTTACAAACAAAAAAAAAGTTCACATGAATATATGTACCTAAAAATGATTGAAGTACATGTTCAAATATATGTTAAAATGATTGAATTACAATACATATTGATGTATATATCTAAAAACAATCATAAGATTCTAGGTGTTCTTAGATGTGTCAAACAATCATAAAAATTTAAAATTGCATTCTAGAAAATATATATCTAGTACGTAGCATTTTTAATTAATGCACAAAGAAAAGATACTTTCAGTTGATAGTAAACTGGAAATTACAAAACATGTACCACACATTTTGCATTCAAGAATGAATATTATAATTCACTTTTAATAGACACGTGTCTAAACAAAATAGTGCAACTTCAAATTTGCATTATATCAATTATGCAAGACACACAGATATGTACATTTTGCAATAATGACATTATGAAAAATTGTACCAGATAATATATGAAATTGTTTAGACCAGATAATATATACATGTGTATGTGTACACGTGTATAAATTACTCATGTGCATGTACCGAAACAATGTACATGTGAAAACACTTACATACATATAACATAGAAAAGGGAGTTCAATTTTTAGTTGAGTTCTGGAAGTTCTAAAAGATGAATCCAAAGAGAAGAAATCATTGGACAGTTCAATAAAAAAAATTCCAGTGGAATGCCATCTTTAATGATCACTTCATGATCAGATTTTGACATTTTCCATTTCTTAATTTTTCATTTTTTTCTTTGATTTAACTTCTATCAACTTTATGTGCACTACACACACCAAGTGACTATATTGACAACTTATGACATCAGGTTCATAGTCTTGAAAGTAAAAAAAATCCCCACTTTGATTAGTTTGTCTGAAAAAGTAACCTTTTAGTATAATAGACTCTTTGTCATATGTAAACCTGTGATCATCATAGTTTTATAATAATTTCATCTTTCGTTCAGTGCAATGCATCAAATAATACTTCAGATTTTCATTGTTCATAGTAGGTGAAATTACAACAAACACATCTCCTGCACAATAAAACAAACTTATGTATTTAAATTTTGATCATAATTAACATGAAAAATTAAATTTAAAATTAACATGTGTACTTGATTTTATTATATATTTCTATATCTCTATCATTTGAAAGAAATTGAAATGTTCCCTTCTCACAAGATCATAAAATAGATCACTATCAGATGATATTGTATACTCCTCTGATTGCATTTCTTCAAAGAATGCAATAGACATTTTCGCCTTTGTATTTAGTTTTGTATGTTTCCAAATTTTTACACACATTTTGTTTTCAGAAACATAATCGAATTCTGTATTTTTTATGCAAACATGACAAAAATAAGAATATTTTCTTTTATCCAATGCAAACACATTTTTGGACAAATTTGATTTAATTGAATGTAATTTTCGAGTCCCTTTTATTATTTCAACATCATCTCCATTCGATCTATCTACATCTTAGACCCCAATATGAAAAAAAAAACCTATATGGAAAATTCAAAGAAGAATATAAATATGATATCAAAATACCATCAAAGATAATCATTGTGATAAATGTACTGTTTAAAATTAGAAATCCAATAAAAATTAAAGTGAATGTACCTTCGTACTTCCCTTAATCAGTTAGTCTCATGGCTTAGTGTAGCGATGCACCATTGAACAACTTCTTTAGCTGAGACAAGTCGGTTTGCACAATGGTTAATTTTATATCTTCAAAGGGCTTGTTTTATGCATGCCCCTGCACCGTCATGTTCTCGTTTTCCATGACCAATCTAAAAGAAATTCCAACAATGTTTAATGCAAGTTTTAATATGAAGACGACACAACCAAAATAATGATCATGAAGATTTAAATTGACCTGCGCATCCATCTGACCATATCTAATGTTCATTTAATTTTATTCCACGACTTTTCAAGGAATCATAAATCTTTTCAAAACAATGTTGTACAAAATATGTATCACGTGTACGATTGTCACTAATGTAAAAGTGATATTATTTAATAACATGCTGATTTTCACTCGTGCTTTATATATGATCAGCATTTTGTCTAGCATGTCTATATAGAATATGGAAGAGCATGGAGAATTAGTCAGAATGATTGTATTCACTTTTATTTTCTTTTTGTGGAACTAATGTGTAGTTTTTTGCAAAATCAACTACTAAAAAAATGGTCCCTGGTGGAAAATCATCATGGGATTTTTTGAATTGCAAGTCCTGCCATTGAGTTCTATGGGAATGCTTTGTGTATTTATAAATTTATGCCTCAAACTTTTTCAAAAAATCTATCAAAAAAATCTCTTCTTCTTATAAATCAATTTTTTTAGCACTTTAACCTTGAATCGATATATGGATATATTCATATATCTTCCATTTAAATTTCTTGTTGGAAAATGATTGATCATTTATATCAGTACGACATTTGTTTTTAAATTTAGTCAAATTTCCACAATAATCGCATTTTTTACCACCAAAACATTTGTTTTGGTAAGATAATTCATGGCTTTCTCTTCCACATAGAATTTGAGATATGAAATCATGGATAGTGGAAGGAGGAGGCGAATATTTCCAAAATGTTTTACCAAAATTAAGGAATGTGTCATAATATAACAGAAATTCCACATGATAATTTCAACAAAAAGTGTCGCGTACACTGATAGGTTTTACATACCATGGTTATTGTTGCAAAAAATCACTGATTGAGACTTCAATTTCACGATTATGTTCTTTGAAATTTTTGAAAAAATCTATCTGAGTGGTGTCCAAGAAATGTTTTGGATGTTCTTCATATTGATTTCGTGTTATTCTTCTTCGCATCACATCCCTTAATTTTGGTGAAACGCGTGAATTTTTCATCCAATATTCATATATTATTTTTTTAACATTTTCTCCAAGTCTATATTTTTATGGTTTCCTACAAATAGCTGTCCAAAAAGGGAGTTCATAATTTACATCTATTTGGAACCAAAATTTTTTATGTTTGTGCAATGCTTTTCGTGAGGTTCCTAATGCTCGTGCCATAGATTTTACGAAGAACTTCTCTTTAGTACTTGATGAAACCACTGCCATATGTATTACTCTACATGCATCTGAAACAATTTTTTTCCCAAATATTCTAATTAAATTTAGAGCACTATTTATATTTTGTATCACATCTTCCTTCATTTTTTTATTATCTTTTGTTGATTTTCGAATACCCAATAAAGTCATAGCTTCTTTTAATTTCCTTGATGTTAAGATTCCTTTTAAAAATTGGGCTTGAACTACAATAGTTTCATTTTTGAAGAACAAATCAATAATGCAATAAACATGATATTGTATAACATGGTCATTTTTTTATCTCCATATGTCTGAGTCTCAACATTTTCTAACATCTCATCATCGATATTGATTTCATCCCTACATATTTGAACTAATTGTACATAATAAGCTCACATATTCAATAAATTACTGAATGTATAAATATGTATAATTTCAATAATACACATGTGTTCAACACACACACACACACACACACACACACACACACACACACATATACATACTCGGTGATTCAATTTCTTCACTTGAATTTCTTTCAACATTTTCACCATCTTCAATCATTGGTTCAATATCTCTTTCAATTTATCTTTCAAAATTTTGTATTTCATCATCAATGTTTTGAGGAATATCTCTCTCTGTTTACATTTCAAAATATTTTTCAAATTAGTTCATCAAATAAAAATTAAGTTTCACAATTTACACTAGACAAATTATAAATATCAAATTTATAATATTTAAATTTACATACTTGCTTCAACTTCTACTCGAGGTTGATTTTCCCTTTCAATATTTGAGGGTTCTTCTTTCTTTTTTTTGCGATATTCTCTCCCATGTTCCCTACGTTCTTCAGGGTATCTTGTTCGATCATATTTTCTCTTGCAAATCCTTTGATTTCCCATGATAATTGAGTATGAAGCTCAAAAAATTTCATTCAAAAATTTATAAAAAAAAATCAATTAGAAAAAGAATCACAAAAGATTAATTAAAAAAAAACTTATTTTAACAATTTTGCACAAAAGGCATACTTCAATCCAAAACGCTTACTTTAAAAAATTTGAGAATAAAATGTCTTCTAAAAATGAAATGAAGCTCAAAATACTTCCTACCAAGTCCTGAATTTTTTTTTCATTTAATAGGTTAGACAAAAGCTCATTTTAAAAAATCATTATAAAATATTTACTTCAACCAAAAACACGTACTCTAAAAAGATGTCACTTAAAAAAATACCTCCAAAAAATGTCCATTGAAGATTAAGCACAACCTCTTAAAAAATGTCACTTTAAAAAATACCTCCGAAAAATGTCCTTTGAAAATTAAGTCCAAAAACCTCTAAAAAATGTCTCTAAAAACAAAATACCTATAAAAAATGTCCTTTCAAAATTAAGCCCAAAAATCCACTAAAAATATATCACTTTAAAAAATACCTCCAAAAAATGTCCATTGAATATGAAGCCTAAAAAGAGTCCTTTGGAAATTAAGCCCAAAAAATGTCTTTTGAAAATTGAGCCCAAAAACCTCTAAAAAGAAAATACCTCCAAAAAAATATCCTTTGAAAATTAAGCCCGAAAACCTCAAAAAACAAAATACCTCCAAAAAAATGTCCTTTTAAAATGAAGCCCGAAAAGCATTCAAAAAGTGTATCACATACCTCCACAAATGTCCTTTGAATATTAAGCCAAAAAAAGTCCATTGAAAATTAAGCTTAAAAAAGGTCCTTTGCAAAATCAGTGCAAATGAAGAAATGTGTGAAATTATGGGAAATTAATGAATCCGTGTATGCATATTTATATTGTCGAGAAAGGTTTTTTTTTAGGGGCTTCCTTGAATTCTCCTGCCAGCGTAAAGTCAATTAAAAGTTTGGCCTATTTTTTCACAAAATTTTGACCGAACATTTGTATCGTTAGAATTGACGGGTCGTTGGGACAAAAAACAATTCGGCCAAAATTTTTTAAAAGCTCGATCGAACTAAAATGTCTGAAATTACACAACAGCTTGAATCTAAACACATTTCTTCAAATTTGGACTAATTAAACTCCATTAAAATTTATTAATTAGCTGTTGAAACCAAGACAAGCATTTCAAGAATTCGATCTACTTTCAGGAAATATAAATTTTATAGAATTTAATAAATATTTACTAATTTTAATTAATTTTGTAATAAAATGGGTGCAAACAATTTTTGAAGGACAATATGATTCCGTAAAATTAATATTTTGTATCATCCAAAATACACTGTAAAAAAAATTGAAAAAATTATGGTGCATTACATTGGTCTGTCATCTATAGTGGGTAGCTTTTAGATTTTTAGTTTATAACTTATATGTTGAGAAATTTTGTGCAAGTCGAAACAAATTCAAAATATGAAGTTTTTTCATATTGGATGAGTTCAAAAAATTCTAGTAATTATGATATGCATTAGTTGGTTTCGTAAATATAACGAAACAAAAGTAGACTATGTCTAGATTGTTGTAACACATTATTTTCTCGAAAAAACAATGTTTTCAAAGAATACACCAACGCATTTGAACACAAATTTTTATGAATCCTTTAATTGTTAAATAACACACAATCAAAGAAATGTTAAGTTGACATATCAAATGTGTATAAAAAAATTCCAAAAAATGAGGAATAGAAAGATAATAAATTTTTTCACAGCTTTTTTTTTTATTGCAAAATGAAATTTTAAACAAAAAATTTGTTTTGGCTTGCAGAATGTTGAAGAACAGAAAAAAATGATATTTTTTTTCTCTAAAAAGGGTAAAAAGTGTAACCTAACTTCACATTTTCACCCATTAATCACTACTTGAATCTCACGATAACGTCACAAATTGTCATTATCAATCACATGATTCCCATGCAGTGCACACACATCGCGCTTAAGCTATATTTCAAAATAGAGCTTATCCTATGGGGCTTGGCTTTGCTGACCTAAAACCAAGTGACCCCGATGATGATCAAATATATATCATCACTATGAGTGCCCTATAATAAAAATTCATGATAAATACAAAAAAAAATGATTATGTCAAGGAACTTTGTGGGCCTCCCCCAATTCCATAATCAAGGAGAGGGGAGAAATTATTATCCACCATTGATTGAATTGATCGTTTATATTAACTGTGGGAGGGGGATCCCATGTGATGTAAAATAAAGGGTAGGGGTGCTCAGAGAACCATCAGCTAATCTTATATTTTGAACATATGGCATCCTTGCCTCATCTATGTCATGAAGAACGTAACCACACAAAATGACCCTGGCTTTTGGTTATTGACACCTCCTTGCTATACACCTAAATACCTACTCCCTCCTTTTATAACATCATCACATTAGCTCCTCCATTTTTCACCACTTCCACTCCCCTCTTTACTACTAATTATTTATTTCACTAGGCGGTTCAATCCTCAAGTTTTCCCTAGGGTATCGATCCCATTAATGTGCCACCTAGACCTCCAATCATCGATGAGTAACCTTTTGTAGTGATATGAGAGAAAAAAGGCTTTCCCCCTCGCCCTTCAACTAGAAATTAACGTAATCAATAGAAGGAACTAATCTTTATTCCAATAAATGCACACAAACTTATTTTTACTTAATAGAGAGACTCTTTTCCCCTATGCACACAAAGCATCAACAAATGCTCAAGAAGAGCAATAAAATACATATAGGATAACTATATGGGACCTCAAAGTACTTTATAAATCATAATGATATATTTACAGAGGAATAGTATAGCTCACATTAATACTTCGAAGGGGATCTCATGCTCCTCCTCAATCTATTGTCACCAAGCTACTCGATCTCTCTATATCTCTCTAAAAACTACCTAGTTTCTTTATCTCCACATACATCTACAATATGCTATTTTTTAGGAAATATATAAACAAGAAAATAAAATTCTGACATATTTACCAACTCCTTGAAACTTCCTGACACCTCAACCTCGAATTTGTTATTTTTACAAATTCACATTTGGCCAAAACACTAGCTCACCAAAACAACCTAACCACAAATATTTTTCTAAAATCTAGACACTTTTATTTACATAAAATTGCTTAATCCTATATGAATTAAATTTGAGGGAATTTAGATCCCTTTGGAGAGTTTCACGACCCCCTTGGGTTTAGCCAAAAATGGATCACTAGGATTTGATGCACATGCACAACATTCCTGAGGTAGAAAGTTTTATGACCTCCCTAGAATATGTATTCATTTTTTGGAAATCCTCTAGGGTCCCAAACCATGTGTTTCTGATCTTCACATAGTTTTTTTCAATTTTTTTTTGTTATCTTCATTTTTCTAAGATCCCATGTTTTTATACTATTGTTTTTTTCTTACTTGATTAAATCCTCCACGACTAGCCACAATTCCCTTGTTTTCTCCTCTCTTTGGTAGCTCCCATACTGAAAAGTCTGCAAAAATATCATAACCTACTCCTTATTCATTATTACTCTCATTATTCTCGCTTTCATAATAGAGTGTCTTCCAATCAACCTTGTCCCACAGTGGATTGTTTCCTTCTCTTGAATTTACCATTTCTTAGGGACCATCAACATCGTTATTTTCTTAATCTCAATGTCATATTGTTACTAAACCAATATACTTGATTGCAACAACACTTCAAAAATACTCATGGCTTCAGTTGCCACTTCTTTACTCCCATAACCCAGCTACTTCCACTCATTATTAGACACCTTTTCAAAATATGTAACCCTAATTTTTTAACAATAGAGGAGGTTACCACAAGAACCTTTATTTTTTTCCTTGACACAATATGAAAATTAATTATTTGTAGGTAGTTGGTTATTTTACAAAATAGGTTGCAACTCCATATCCTTTTGCTAAGAGAGGATTACAATTTCGGTTTCTTGATGGAAACCTTCATCCTCTATCTCCTTCTCATCTTCATTAGGAAACACTTGATGCCCTTTCATTGAGCCCTATTATCTATCAATATCAATTAAATCATGGCATTTATTAACAAAATATCGAGATAATTTTAGAATTTCTACCTCCTCCTTCTTGGTTGAATTATACATACATATATATATATATATTATCCTTCAACCCTTAGACAATCGAACCAAAATTTTAAACCATATTCATATTTTAACAGAACAATACATAGATTTTGTCCCTTATCCTTTATGAGGTTTTCCTCCACATATTCACTTCCTTTTATAATACCTTTCAATACACGTTCTTCGCCTTCCACGTGGCTATACTCTGAGGCCTTTGTGAATTGTTTGTAGGCCTTCTTTTGATTGTTCAAAATTATTTCTAGTTACCTCTTCTTTTGAGAAACCACTCTCGTGCTTTATTCCTTCCTTAGGGAAATATTTAAGGATTTTCCAACATCTACTGAATTCTCATCATCTTGACTTCCTAGGAGAAAATTTTCCTTACCCAATTCCATCTGGAAAATTTGTCACTGCTCCTTGCTTGGAAAGCCTACAGTCATGTACAATTTATTATGTTTAAAACAATGAGGCCTTCTAGCCTCTTATACTATGTTCATCATCAATCCATCCTATTGTATATAGATCTCCTTAAGGTTACCTTTACGAGACAATATTTTTTCATCTTATATTTTAATAGATTTTAAATGTTTTCCTCCTTCAATAGATTCAGAAGGTATTTATTCACCCTGTTCTATCATTAAGAAAGTTGTAGGTGGTTTTCTACCTTAATCATGACTCTGACCTCCAATCATGCATAAATTATCACATTTAAAAGAACAAGGCTCTCTGGCCTCATTTGAGATATCTTCTTTCATATCTCGAAGTTTATCTGAAGTTTTCACATAGTGCAAGAAAATTTCCATCAATCTCCTCTTATAATACTCATCAGCATATTCACTAAGAAATGTTCCTTGTTCTATTTGCACATTGTTAACTATCTCTTCCTTCTACTCAAATTCTTAGATTTTATCATCTTTGAACTTGGCACTCAACATGTGCATCGATTTCTTCCTCAATTTCCTGGAATATACTTGTCTAATAGGAAATTAGATACTTTTGTGAAGATCCCATCTGCATATGTTGACTTCATTCTCCATCTATTGTAGTAGCATGTTCATCACACTAAGTCTTTCTTTTAACACAAACATCTTTGTATCAAACTCTTCATCAATCATATTTCTTCTTTAGATGTCATCTTCCTCATTATCCATCTCCATTCTTTTGTGGCTTTCACTGAAAACCTTGTTATGATCATCAATGGAAACCTCCTTCTCCTTCTTTATGAGCTTCTCCATGGTCATTGTGAGTTTAAAAAAAGCCTCCACAAGACACCTAACTAGGCTTCTCCCCTTCGAGGTTCGTCTTTTTCTGTCATAGGTTCACCTCCTCAATAACCTCTTGATATTCTTCTCCTCTTCTGGATGTTTTTGTTGCACTCTACTCACCTCTCAAGAAATTTACTTGTTATATTCTCTTATCTTAAGGACTTCCTCTTCCCTCTAATCTATTCCAACCTGAACTAGAAACACGTATGATACCTTTCTATTTCGCAAGGGTTATTTACCATAAATCCTTTGTTTCTCCTATTTCCACCTACAATCAATAATTTATTTGGCCAAATTAAAGTAAATTTTTAAGATCATATTAGCTCCGAGGTCTCATTGAGTTTGTTTCTTTACAATATTCCACATTCTTTGCTCCAAATTGTTGGTAGTTTCAATCCTCCAATTCTATTCTAAATCCTATGGCTCTATATGTTCTATTTTCAGTATTTCTTTTTCCCTCTTGCTTCACATCAATGCCATGCTTCCTGATGATAATACTCTTTGTTGTATTTTTCGGTTGCAAATATCCTTGGAGTATTCAGCCCATTGCATGTTCCTTGATGTGCTTACCGTTAATAATCCTCTCTCGCGGCCTCTATAGCCAATTCTATATACATATCATGGGAATAAAGAAATGATCACCTAAATATTATTGTGATATCGAAATTTTATACCATATTACCAAATGTGAACTTCATTTGCATGTTACTACTAGATTTTTGAAATGAATAATTAAGGTTACCTCTATTACTGAATTGTTTAATGGTAGGTCAATCGGGGCATTTTAATTCCACCATGTTTTTGTACTTGCACACAAGTATACATCCACAATTCATAACTATGCATACAAATTACTATCAAATTATCAAATTTAAAAGAACAAGGCTCGCTAGCCTCATTTTATATATATTTTTTCATATCTCAAAGTTGATTTCAAATTTTCACATATTGCAAGATAATTTCCATCAATCTCCTCTAATAATATTCATCATCATATTCACCAAGGAATGTTCCTTGTTATATTTTAAAATAGTTAACTCTCTCTTCGTTTTTTTTCAAATCCTTAGAGTCTGTCATCTTTGAGTTGAGAACTCAACATGTGCCTCAATTTCTTCCTGAATTTCCTAGAATATACTTTTCTAATAGGACATTAAATACTTTTCTTTAGATCCCATCCACATATCTTGCTGTGAAACCAGCTCCAAAAATAGAAGAAAAAAGATATCAACATCTTAGAAATAAGCCACTTCAAGGGGGCAACCTCCAATACATTACATGAATGAACAATTCTTGGATGATTCAAATTACAAAACCTCCTTTCTATATATAGGAGTCCATGGGGCCACAATGTAATCCTAGTGGGGCCAAAATGTAATCCTAGCCGACCTAACAATAATAATTTAAGGGCACAATAATAACAATATGGGGGTTACAAGGGTACAATAATAACAATAAGGGGGTTACACTAACAACAATAAGGGACTATACTAGTAATATAGGGACCTAACATGCCCCTCTCCTTCAAAAAAGTGTTGTCCTCAACGCTTGAGTAGCTCTAGGTGATTTTGTATAAAATTCTCATCCTCCCATGTAGAATCTTTAGTGGGTAAGTTCTTCCACTTGATGAGACACTCTGAAATTGATCGATTCTGTAGCTGTCGAGTTCTTGTTTCCGTGACCGCTTCAGGTTCCAATATGATTTTTCCTTCCTCATCAAGTTCTGGCAATATTGTTTGAACTGGAAGATTTTCACCTATAAACTTCTTTAAGCATGAAACATGGAAAATTGGATGCACTTGTGAAGAAGCAGGAAGCTCCAATTTGTATTCCATAGTACCAATATTTTGCAACACCTTGTAAGGACCATAGTACTTTGGAAATAATTTATTATCCTTCTTAGCTTGCTTGAGGAACATATGTTTGTATGGTTGTAGCCGTAAAAATACACAGTCTCCTACATCAAAAATTCTCTCGCTGCGATGTTGATTTTCTTGTTCTTTCATTCGAATTTGTGCCAAATTTAGGTTATCCTTTAAGAGTTGGAGAACTTCTTGTTGATGCTCGATGTGATCTTCCACTGCTTGAACCTTCGAATTTTCTCTTAAATATGATGTGATGGATGGTGGATGATATCCATAAAGTGCCATAAATGGGGTCATTTTCTCTGCAATATGGAAGCAAGTGTTATACCACCATTCAACGACATGTTACCGCTTGACCCATTGTGTTTGTTTATCAGATACAGAAAAATGAAGATATCCTTCCAAAAATTTATTTACTATCTTAGTTTGACCATCAGATTGAGGATGATAAGATGAGCTATGAGATAATTGAGTACCCAAACCAGAAAATAACTTCGTCGAAAAATTTCCAGTAAAAATGGGATCTTTGTCGCTCACAACAACCCTTGGGTTTCCATGTATCTTTTGAATTGTGTCCATAAATGTAGTAGCAACTATAATTTCTTTAAATGGATGAGATAATGCACAAAATTTTGCATACTTGTTAATTCTATCAACTACCACCATGATGACACTCTTTCCTTCGGACTTAGGTAAACCTGTGATAAAATCCATTGAAATCTCCTCCCAATGTTGACTTGGAATGGATAAATGTTTTAGAAGTCCCGGGGTCTTAATTTTCTCAACTTTATTCTGCTGGAAAACCAAATATTCCGCCACAAACTTTTGAATATCATATTTAAGGCCATCCCAAAAAAATTCTTTCTTCACCCTGTGGTAAGTTTTTAAAATTCCTAAGTGTCCTCCTAAAGGATAAGTGTGCAATTCCAAAAGAATCTTTTTTTTTAGTTGGGAATTCTTACAAAGATATAAGTGATCATTGTACCATAAAGAATCATTTTTCAAACTAAATGTATTAGATGTACTAGGATCTTGCTGCAACTTTTGAATGAGTGTCCATACTTCTTTTTCCTTCTACCATTCATCTCTTGCTTTGGTTATCCAATCTGGTTGGACAATAGAAATGGCACAAAGAAATGCTTCCACCTCTTAATTATTTCTTGAGAGTGCATCTGCAACAACATTAAGCTTCCCTTTTCTATCGATTATTTCAAATTCATAACCCAACATCTTTGTGACCCATTTTTTCTGCTCTTCTAAAAATAGTCTTTGTTCCAAAAAGTTTTTAAGACTATCATGATCATTTTTTACCTTGAAGTGTCTTCCCATTAGGTAAGTTTTCCATTTCTTTAATGCATGCAGTATTGCTAACATTTACTTCTCATAAATAGGTTTCTGTAAATACTTTCCTTTGATTGGACGACTTTCAAAAGCAATGGGTCTTCCTTCCTACATTAAAACAGCACCAATTCCATTTCCTAAGGCATCACATTCCACGATAAAGGTTTTTTTGGAGTCTGGCATAGCTAAGACCAGTGCTAGGCACATTGCCTCTTTAAGATGTTCAAAGGCCTTAGTTGCTTCAAGAGTCCATGAAAATGCATATTTCTTCAATAATGTTGTTAGAGGTGCTACTATTCTCCCATAATTCTTAACAAACTTGCGGTAATACCTTGTTAAATCGAGAAATCCATGCAACTTCTTTATCATTGTGGGGACTTTCCATTCCTTAATGGCTTTAATTTTTTTAGGGTCTACCTTAACACCCTTGTGAGATACAATATGACCCAGATATTCCACATCTTGTACTCCAAAGAAACATTTGGATGTTTTTGCATATAATTGTTTCCCTTGCAACAGTTTAAGCACCCTATCAACATGTTTAACATGATCCTTCCAAGACCTATTGTAGATTAGTATACCATCAAAAAATACTAGCACAAATTTTCTAAGGAAGGGTTTTAAAATGGAATTCATCAACCCTTGAAATGTAGAAGGTGCATTGGTAAGGCCAAAAGGCATGACCAAAAATTCATAATGACCATCATGAGTTTGAAATGTTGTTTTTGGAATATCTTAAGTCCTCATTCTAATTTGATGATATCCTAAATGAAGATCCAACTTGGTAAAATAAATTGCTCCATGTAATTCATCCAATAATTCATCAATCACAGGAATGGGAAATTTATCTTTAATGGTGAGCTTATTGAGCTCCCTATAATTTGGACACATGTGCCATGATCGACTCTTCTTGCGTACCAATACTACATGAGCAGAGAAAGAACTTTGACTAGGTTGAATTATACCCGCCTCTAACATTTCTGCAATCATACGTTCAATTTTTCTTTTTTGGACATAAGGATATCTATAAGGCCTGATGTTTGGAGGAACACTTCCTGGAATCAAATGAATAGCATGATCATGATGAATAATAGGTGCGAGTCCTTTGGGAGTTTCAAACACCTTGGAATGATTGTCTAAGACTTGTTGGAGATCTACAGAAATAGATGATTTTGATGTTGGAACTTCTAGTGAGCATAATTGTGCAGTTACGCCTCGTTGTTATTTATTTAGAAGCCTTGTCATGACATTATAGCTTATTATCTTTCCTGGCTTCCCTGAAATATGCCGTAATTCGACTTCCTTTCCTTATGAAAAAAATTTCAAGAAAATTTCTTGAAAATTAAAAGCTACCGTCCCCAAAGATTGTAACCATTGTACTCCTAGTACAACATCATCACCTCCCATAGGAATGGAAAGCATTGGACTATTCAATACATATGCCCCCATGGTTAGCCTTATATTATGGTATTTTCTAGAGAAATTTATAGTTCCTCCATTTGCAACCATCACTTGACATTCTGGTGTTGGGTATAGGAGACAATTCAATTCCTTGGCTACCTTACAATGAATAAAATTATGGGTTCTACCTGAATCAATCAACACTATTACGTTTTTATTCTTGATATTTCCTTCTACCTTGAGAGTTTGAGGAGTGGTAATTCCTACCAATGCATTACACAATATGGTCAGACTCATTTCTTCCTCTTCTAGGGTTGTTTCCTGGTGTATATCCTCTTCTTGTTCATTTTCTTCTTCCTCTTCACAATCTATGTAAAATAATTTCTTCTCAGCACACTTATGAACTTTAGTGTATTTGCTATCACAACTATAGCAAAGCCCTTTTTCTCTTTTTTCTTCCAATTTTTGTGGTGTCAACCTTGTAGGTTGTGGAAATCTAGGCGTAGCAACACTTCATTCCTTATAGAAGTGAGTAGTAGGCTTCCTTGTCACCATAATTTTACATTCAATTTTTCTTGCCAACCTGAATTCCTTCTCCAATAAATCAAGTTCCAAAATTCGAACTTTATGTTGGATGTTATCCTTTAAAGTACCTATGAAGAGATCAATCTTGTGTTCCTTTGGAATATCAGTTACCCTTATATTCAATTTTTGGAAGTCCTCATTGTGCTCTACCACTAAACCCTTTTGTTTGAGATTTATAAATTGGCTAAAGAAGGTATTTTCTTTGTATCCTCATAATGTGTTATCATTTCCTCCGTAAAAATTGACCAAAGGACAATTTTTTTACGGGACCAAAGCCATCGATACCATGCAAATGTATTTTTTTCTAAATGTAAAGTTGCAATGTGTACCTTTTTTGTGTTTTGCACATTATGAAGATCAAAATATTGCTCCATTTGTAGTATCCATGTTATAATATCCTTTCCATCAAACTTCCTCATATCCATTTTTGGAATATGGTGGTTCTTCCCGCCAACATTAGAGTTTATGAAGTCACGATTAACATTTATTTTGTTCTCATCATGAGTTTCCTCTACTATCTTTTCACCATTAGGAAACATTTCTTGTATCAACTTTGTCAAACCTTCCATGTCTTCTTTTAGATCAATCTTCATGTTTTCCATGTTCTCTTTAATTTTTTCATCGATCTTAGCTTCCATTTCATCCATATTATATTCCATGCCATCTATCTTAGATTCCACGCATTTCTTTAAATCATCCATATTATTCTTCAAACCATCCATCTTCGCTTCCATGCCTTTCTTCAAAACATCCATTTCATTTTTTGTTTCTCTTTTCGAGAGCGAAATTTGGTGCACTTTCTCTTGTAATTTTGATAGATCATGTTGCAATTTTTCATCTTCATGAGTCATAGTAGAGCCTTATGAAGGCTTAATTGGTGTTGAATTATTTTTACGGGGCATTTTTTTTTAACCCAACACTGATATATGTTCTACAATATGCCCTTGGAATCAATTCAAATTGATTCTTCAAAGAAGACTTATGCAATTCGTAAAAAAAAAATACACACCTTTTTCTTGCTTTTGACGAGCTCGATATTGAAATTGGATTATCTTTGTGATTGAGGCTCTTCAATATCTTAAACTGGGCACTAACGTAGCCTTCTAAATTATCTTTCAAATTCCATAGGTCTGACTTGATTTGGATTCTCCAAGGAAAAGTTATGTCCAATCTCCCACAATGACCTAATTATGGACTGGTTCAGTAAAACAAAATTGCATGACTTGCCACATGTCACTATTTCATTTTTTAGCTCTAAAATTGATAGCAACAAAACTACTATCTGTGTAATTCCAACCACTTTTGACGACACTCCAATCTGATGCTCAGAGAGATAGTTATGAATATTTTCCCACGATCACCTCTTTGAGATGAAATTTAGGAGCCTAAAAAAGCACTACCTTCCACAGATCATATCTCTGAAAATATTATGAACCAAGCCATGAAATTTTGTGATGAGTTTCCTCAGGATTTCAGCTTCGCACCCTAAAAATTTCAGATTCTAAACCTTCATATAAAAAATGTTATAGCGCAAATTCCACGATGGCCTGTTTAGATTAAATTGAGGAGCTTGCAAAAAGACCTAACTTTCACAGATCATATCTCCAAAAATATTGTGAACCAAGCTCTGAAATTTTTTGATGATGGTCCTCAGGATTTTGGCTTTGTACCCTAAAAATTTCAGGTTCTGAAACATCGTACAAAAAGAAAGTTATAGCGAAAATGCCACAATGACCTATTTGGAGCAACGAAACCCTAGAATCCAAATCTCTGATACCAAATGCTGTGAAACCAGCTCCAAAAATAGAAGAAAAGAGATATCAACACCTTAGAAATAAGCCACTTTGAGGGAGAAACCTCCAATACATTACATGAATGAATAATTCTTGGATGATACAAATTACAAAACCTCCTTTATATATATAGGAGTCCATGGGGCCATAATGTAATCCTAGTGGGGCCATAATGTAATCCTAGCCAACCTAACAATAATAATTTAAGGGCACAATAATAAAAATATGGGGGTTACAGGGGTACAATAATAACAATAAGGGGGTTACACTAACAACAATAAGGGACTAAACTAGTAATATAGAGACCTAACATATTTTCTCTCCATTCTCCATTTATTTTAGTAGCATGTTCATCACACTAAGTATTTCTTTTAACTTAAACATATTTGTATCAAACTATTCATTGCTCAACTTTCTTCCATAGATGTCCTCTTCCTTGTTATCTATGTTCATTCTCTTATGGCTTTCACTCAAAACCTTGTTATGACCATTAATGGCAGTCTCCTTATCCTTCTTTATGAACTTCTCCATGCTCATCGTGAGTTGAAAAAATCCTCAACAAGACACCTAGCTTGGCTTCTCCCCTTCGGGGTTCATCTTTTTCTATCATAGGTTCACCTCCTCCAGAACCTCTTGAGCTTCTTCTCCTCTTCTAGTTGTTTTTGTTGCACTCTGCTCACCTCTCAAGAACTCTACCTATTCTCTCATCTTATCTCAATTACTTCCTCTTCCCTCTAATATATTCCAACATCAGCTAGAAACATGTATGATATCCTTTCTATGCCGCAAGGGTTATTTACCACAAGTCCTTTGTTTTTCCTAGTTCCACCTACAATCAATAATTTAATTGGAAAAATTAAACTAAATTTTCAAGATTATATTACCTTCTAGGTCTCATTATGTTTGTATCTCTATAATATTCTTTATTATTTGCTCCAAATTTTTGGTAGTGTCAATCTTCCAATTATATTCTATATCCTATAGCTCTATATGTTCTATTTGCATTCTTCCTTTTTCTCGCTTGCTTACAATCAATCCCATGCTTCTCGATCACAAAAATATTTGTTGTCTTTTTCGGTTGCAAATTTCCTTTGAGTATTCAACCCACTTCATGTTCCTTGATGTTCTGACCCTCAAGAATCCTCTCTCGAGAGCTCTATAACCAATTCTACAAAAATATAATGGGAATAAAGTAATGATCACCTAAATACCATTGTGCTATCGAAATCTTATATCATGTTACCAAATGTGAACTTCATTTGTACGTTACTACTAAATTTTTGAATTGAATCATTATGATTACCTGTATTACTAAATTTTTTAATGGTAGGTCAAACTGGTCATGTTAATTCCACCATGTGTATGTACTTGCACACTACAATTATACATCCACAATGTATAACTATGCATATTAATTACTATGTAATGAATAATTTGGTGTACCCATGTGAGTACTAGATGTATTAATTTCATTAGAAGATCGTACTATTCATGTATTAAATTCTGCATATGTTGCGGTCATAATTAGACACACCATTCTATACATATTTTAACACAATATTTGATTGATCACGGGCTGGGAATTCTCACCAATTATATCCCACATTGGTAATACAAAATTAAGCTCAAAAAGGCTAACACTTTGTCACATAATAGCTATTTGTTTCACACTTGGTTTGAAAAAAGGATCTTAATTATCGAAGAATCGAATCCTCTTTACAACATCTTGATAATTTATAATGCAATTGTATGAACTGATTAAAATATCAATTGTTCGAAGCCTCTTAATTTGCTTCAGATGCAAAAATTTCCATAGCAACTTCTAATGCAACACCAAGTGTTCTTGGAGAATGTAATTCCTACTTGTATTAGTTGAAAATTTCAATGGAAAGGAGTCTCTTCCTATTCTAAATAGTGGCCTAAATGTAGTAGACTCCTAGATTGGTGTCTGGTTGAGATATTCTCTCAATCAACTAATTGTGTGTCCAAGATAGTTTCCCTATCTTAAGACAACACTTCTTGCATATATGTAATATAATAATTTATCAATAATATAGCGTGCATGCTAAAAAATTAAGTTTCTATTAGAGCCTGTTTAAGCCTTGGCCTTGGCCTCTCTTGGGCCAATGGAAATAAGAGAATATATTATATTATTTTGTTTTTTTTTTTGTCCATAAGGAGCTTATTAGAAATGAATCAAGTTATGTCACATTGAGCTACTAGTGTGTATTGTGGACCAAATTTCATGTTGTGTATTGAAGATATGATCTATTGGATGTGACGACCTTGACAACGTGTGTTTATGTTTTTTTTTCAGTCCTAGAAGAAGATTCGTGCAAACGATCTGGTGCAGTCATCATGGTGTGGCTTAGAGCTATGTCCTACAAGGAAAAGTATGAGATTAGGTTGGAGGATTCAAACAAAGGAGAACTATTTTCTTCTATTGTGTATATTTTAGACCAGGTCAACATCTGTGGCAATGGGTGAGGAGGAGAAGGTCAGGGAGGCTTCATGGAGTAGTGGCCTATGGCCAGTGCGTGTGGGATTCGGTAACATGATATTTTCATTTCTCAAAAACATATATAAACTCCCTCTATATCTAGTGTAAAAAAAGTACACATAATATCTACAGTTTAAATGAAACATCTTAGAGAGAGCTCTCCATTATCATATCACAAAAAGAAAAGAAAGATTAGTCTAACAGAGTGTAACTGACCCCTTTCCAATTTACCATATTTCATTGTCTTGTCGCGGTAAACATGAGAGGAAGAGCTACTAGGACATTACCCAACCTCCTAGATCCCATTAAGGAAGTGAGGTCGAATATTGAAGACACAATGACATCTCATAACATCCACTAGGGGCTGCACGTAACTGAGAGGCTGAGTAACCACACCAAGTGGCCAAAACCTGGGATGGACAACCTTGTCTCGGTCATGGGTCCCCAACTGCACCCAAAAAAAACCACCCATGTGGTTTGAAACCTCCAATTACATGCACAAGCCTGCATCCATGAGGCTGCAACCCAATTTTCCTAGTTAGGAGCATGTGGTCCAGAGATATGATCCTAGATTCTAGGTCAGTCTCTAAGCCATTTTCTGAAACTTCTTGTAGCTTCTCAAAATCAATAATGACATGGAAAAAATGTTATACATAATATGATGCGCCTCTCTCGACCTCGCTTAAGGATAGATAGTGAAATCTCCTTATCCTTTTCCATAGTTTCTCTACTTATTATATGAGATTATGCCGAAGGCCATATACCCTAAAGAAATGAAATGGTTATGGTATGGTGCCAAAGGCCCTTTCCCTTTGGTCAAGCCTGCTTACGCATCCTTAGAGATTTAAAGGCTATCTCTCATAAAGAAATCAATCTCTCATAAAGTGCCGAAGGCCTTCTGCAAAATTTTCATGGGGCAAAAAGCCCGTTTTTTCACTTTTTCTGATCGGGAATTTTTGTCTAAATTTTAGTTTAAAGAAAGTCTTCGACTTGGGCCTTCAGCCATATAAAATCACTCGTGTTTTCTCGCTCATCATACGGAACTCTCTAGACCGTTTTATCGAGAGAAAAGGTCCGGTTCTCCCCCTATAGGTCCGGTAGGCCCGGTAGTGAAAATGACATTCATTTCGTGAAATAGATGGAAAACATGTAAGCTGCATGTCATGAATGCATATCTCATCACAAGAGTATGAGATTCATCTGAGAATCATTGAGAAATACCTATTCCCTCTCTGAATATCTACAAGAACACTAATTATTAAATACATCCATCAACCGATCAATAGTTAAAAAATCATGAAAAGATCCATAAAAGACACATATAATATAATCAACATATAACCAGGAAATAATAAGCATGTAAACAGAATATGCTAGAAACAATCATACAAAAGGAAAAAAAAGGATGCACAGAATTACCCAACAACAATGAATACTATAGGAAAAAATAAAGGAGTTGATGTGACACTTGTAAAATGTGAACGATGGACCTATATAACTTATTATATCACCTACCCAACATTTTAGTTGCGCCATTGTGTATATAACACTATCTTATCCAACTAGGGTCCCATAAGTCGCATCACCTATGTGATATCACGGGGGGGTTGTGATGGTTGATTTGGAAACACTATCAGTGATCCTTCACATAACTCTATTTTGTGTGGGTTTCCAAAATTTGAATCACTCAAGCATGACTTTAGACCCCCCACTCTCCTCCTTCCATTAAATGCTATACACATAGGGGGGCATGTATGGCTTCTTTACTGACAATCGAAAAAAAATTCAATGATGTGCTTCCAAAGTTGTGTGGAATTTATAATTGGGTGGTGGAATGAAAAATATTCCCTTTATAACAAAAAAATTACTTTTTAAAATAAATAAACAAGCCATAAATGCTAAAAAACAATTCTCGTTACAACACCTTCAATGCTAAATCAGGAAGAGTAACAACCCCCACCTTTTTAAATAGCATTTAGCACAAGAAGCTCAACCACAGTTGATAGAGGATATAGTTTTTCATAAAAGGAATACAACTACAAGTCACAGGTTGTTAAGTCCCTATATTAATAGTGTAGCCCCTTAGTATGTTAGTGTAGCCCCCCTTATTGTTATTATTGTACCCTTGTAACCCCCATTTTGTTATTATTGTGCCCTTAAATTATTATTGTTAGGTCGGCTAGGATTACATTGTGGCCCACTAGGATTACATTATGGCCCCATGGACTCCTATATATAGAAAGGAGGTTTTGTAAATTGTATCATCCAAGAATTGTTCATTTATGTAATGTATTGGAGGTTGGCCCCTCAAAGTGGCTTATTTATAAGGCGTTGATATCTCTTTTCTTCTATTTTTGGAGCTGTTTACACAACATTTGGTATCAGAGCTTTGGATTCTAGGGTTTCGCTGCTCCAAACAGGTCATCGTGGCATTTTCGCTATAAATTTTTTTCTACGAAGTTTCAAAAGCTGAAATGTTTAGTGTACGAAGCTGAAATCCTGAGGAAGATTTTCTAAAAATTGTAGAGCTTGGTTCGCAATATTTTCGGAGATATCATCTGTGGAAGTTAGGTCTTTGTTCAAGCTTCCAAACAGGTCATCGTGGAATTTTCGCTATAAAAATTTTTCTACGAAGTTTCAGAAGCTGAAATTTTTAGGGTGAAAAGATGAAATCCTAAGGAAGATTTTCTAAAAATTTCAGAGCTTGGTTAGCAATATTTTCGGAGATATCATCTGTGGAAGTTATGTTTTTTTTCAAGCTCCTAAACAGGTCATCGTGGAATTTTCGCTATAAAATTTTTTCTACGAAGGTTCAGAATCTGAAATTCGTATGGTGCGAAGCTGAAGTCCTAAGGAAATTTGTCAAAAAATTTCAGAGCTTGGTTCACAATATTGTTGGAGATATGCTCTGTGGAAGGTAGTGCTTTTTCAGGCTCCTGAATTGCATCTCAAAGAGGTGATCGTGGGAAAAGTTCAATAACTCTCTCTCTGGGCAGTGGATTTGAGTGCCATAAAAATTGTTCGCAATTACACGGACTGTAGTTTCTTGGCTATCAATTTCAGAGACAAAGGACGAAACAGTGACATGTGGCAAGTCCTACAAGTTTGCTCTACTGAACTAGTCCAAAATTAGGTCATTGTGGGAGATTGGACACAACTTTGTCTTGGGGAATCCAAATTAGATCAGACCTGTGGCATTTGAAAGAAGCTTCAAAGGGCTACTACAGGGCTGATCTAAATATATTGAAGATTTTCAATTACAGATATAATTCAGTTTCAATATCGAGCTCCTTAAAGCAAGAAAAAGGTGTGTATTGTTTTTTTTCCAAATTGCATAAGTCTTGTTTGAAGAATCAAGTTGAGTTGATTCCAAGGGAATATTGGAGAATTTTTGTTATTAATGGGTTCTATTATGCCTCCAAAAAATAATTCCATACCCATTAAGCCCTCAGAAAGCTTTACTATGACGCATGAGGAGGAAGAATTGCAATATGAGATATCAAAATTACGGTACCAAGTGCAACAAATTTTGATCTTACGAAGAGCAACCGAAGATGAAATAGATGGTTTAAAAGTAGAAATGGAGGCTAAGTTGGATGGTTTGAAGGATCAAATAATAGCTAATATGGATGATAAATTAGTGGAATATCACAGCGAGCATCAACAACAAGTTCTCGAACTCTCAAAGGATAACCCAACTTTGGTGCAGAATCTAATGAAACAACAGGAAGATCAACATCATATCGAAAGAATTTATGAAGAAGTCATAGAAAAAAGAACTCAACAACTACGATCAATTTCAGAGTATCTCAGCAAGTGGAAGAACTTTCCTGTAGAATATTTCACATGGGAGGATGAGAATTTTATACAGAAGCATCAAGAAATAATCAAGCGTTGAGGACAACACTTGTTGAAGGAGAGGGGCATGTTAAGTCGCTATATTAATAGTGTAGCCCCTTAGTATGTTAGTGTAGCCCCCCTTATTGTTATTATTGTACCCTTGTAACCCCCATTTTGTTATTATTGTGCCCTTAAATTATTATTGTTAGGTCGGCTAGGATTACATTGTGGCCCACTAGGATTACATTATGGCCCCATGGACTCCTATATATAGAAAGGAGGTTTTGTAAATTGTATCATCCAAGAATTGTTCATTTATGTAATGTATTGGAGGTTTCCCCCTCGAAGTGGCTTATTTCTAAGGCGTTGATATCTCTTTTCTTCTATTTTTGGAGCTGGTTACACAACACAGGTAGCATCACCTTTGGGAGATTGAGTTGAAATGATAGCTTCCAAATAAGGCTAAATGGTACTCTAGTGAGAAGGTAGAGGAAAAAATTCCTCACCTCACTTATTAAATTATTTTTTGGACCAAGACCATCCAAAAATATGGAGGTATGATCTGAATTAGATAAATATGTTTTTTTTCATCTACCTTGATGGTTTTAAAGTGGAAAATTTCTAGGAATGAATATACAAGGTCATTTTCACCAATGGTCTGAGTTTGGAAAATTTCAGTGAAAAAATTTAGTATTCATTTCAAAGATTTATAAACCTTTTTTTGTGCACTCGACCTTATTATGGACCTATATTCCATAATTTATTCACTAATACCTTTCTACTAACATAATAATCACCTTAGTTAGAGCTTGTATCATAAATTTGTGCCTCCCAGAGTTGACCTATAGAAAAGTGACCACCCTAATTTGAGAGGATGCCATGCCAGCCTCTATTACTCATGGAAAAGGGGCTTGACAAATGGGATCTCTTAAGAATACTCTAAAATGTTGATTTTCAACTCATGTTGAGGGTTGAATGGGTAAAATTTAACCCCTATTTGGCTATTAATCTATATTATAACCAAACTACTAGGAGGAAAGGGGTTCCATTATATTTGGGTGCATTATGTTTCATAGTTTAGAAAATTAGGTGAGAATCAATAGAGAGAGAGAGAAAACAAATATGGTAGTTGTGCTATAGCAACTGATAACCCACATGTATCACTTATTTTGTACATTATTCCATTGCCATTTAAAGAAAGTGAGAGCAGATCAACCTCACCTTCCAGATGTGTTTTATCCCATAAGGATTTATGAAATAATGTCTTGTGTTCATTGTGTCTTGTTATTTTTAAATTTTTTTATCTATTTTCCATATTTTATCTATTTCATGCATAAGCATAACATAATAATTAAGAAATCCAAAAATATAGGGAAAAATTAACCCTCACTATAGATTTTGAATTTCCAAATACATTTTATTGGATCTGTCATGATGAAATATGTAATGGAATATTTGTAGTTGTTTATCAATATATCCAAGTTACATAGTAGTAACATAAGGATTATTATCCGTGAGAGGTGTCGCCCTAGTGTTAAAAGGATTCCCTGAATGTTGGTTTCTTGTAGGACCAAACGGTGCACCAAGGAGGAATCCTCCTAGACCAAAAGGGCTAGCATAAACACTAATACCTATAGGGTTGAATTCATTTCTAGGAACATTTTCCCCAACCCCTATGACATTTCAAGGAACATAAGTGTCCCTTATAAAATATGACCCTTATATAGCTTTATTTTCCTAAGGATTAGGAAATATCTGAAAATATTTGTTCCCCTAGTACTTTTATGGAATGAAATTTATCTATTATTAGAGTTCCATCCAAAAGGAAACCCATCATTGGGTGTAAATAAACTTCCTACTAAAATAATAGCACCAAGTATAGTCCCCCAGTATTGAATGAGAATGGATCAATCCTTCAATAGTGGGTGTTTCTCTGGTACTCATAGGGGTACTAGATCTTCCATCAAATGTGAATAAGTGGACCAATGTCATTGTTGCTAAGGTACTTACAATGGGTGTACTAAAGGCTGATATAGTGAACTCAGGTTAGTCTCCCAATAAGAGAAATTAGAGGTTATGTTTATGTTGTTGATGAAACCTATGGTATGGAAGTTACCTTGGGCAAACCTCTAGTGACAATAGGAGTTGACATTCTATATTCCACCATCTAGTGTACACCAGTCACATTTAACTCTTGGTAAGGAATCTTCAAATAAAACCACTTATTCAAATTTTCGCTCCCACTTAGGAGGATGGGACCAATAGGATGAGTTAAGGATTGTAATAAGGTGGTGGAATTTCATTAACTACTTCTATAACTAAGTGTTCATCCCCTTAAAAAATAATATTAATTCCATGAAATATAGGTAATTCTAACTCTAAATATACTATCGGTTCAATCATTCATTTATTGTGAGGTGGATCCTCCCATTTAGAAGGAAGGCCTCATTTTCTATGAGAATGACATATATTAAACTAAGCCATTATGGAAAACAAGGTTGTACACTAAAAAAATATGAACACCTATGGTAAATTAGACTTAGACCAAACATAACTCTTAACAAATATAAGAATAAGAAAAAGTAGAAAAGTGGCTCATCCAAGGTTACTTCCATTGGTTGGGCCCCAATTATCATGACCTACATCAACTCTGAGGATATGAGAGGAATTTGCAATGAGCTCATGATTAATATCTCAATTCCTCACACAAGTGCCCTTTACTATTTTTTAGTACCTCTTGGCGGATTTGAGTAACTTTGAACCAATTTCTATCTTGGCTACTATAAGAAAATCCCACCCATATTCACCTTTGTAGCTTCCATAAAAGGAAATGAATTATGGTGGCCACCTACAACCAAAAAATTATGGGGAACAATCATGGCTCAGATGCACACATGTGTATAGGGTAAGTAAGCCTAAATATTCCGTAATAAAAATCCTATATGCAAATAGGCCACATAAATAAAATCTTAAGAAGTGTTGATATCACTCCATGCACCCCAATGTGATGTTATCCTTGATCCCTATGTTAGAGGGGATTTCTAAGTAAGAAATTGGAGATAAATTGATATTTACTCCTTACCTTAGATTCTATCTTTATGTTTTATGGCCTTGGAAAATGAACTCTCCAACCTAGTCCAAGGCCATAAAATCCCAAGTTAGTGTGTGTGTCCTAATAAAGGAAAATGTCTAGATTTTTTTAATTAAGTGTTTCTTGTAATGCCTTTGGTTAACATAAAGGTAATAGAGTGAATGCTTATATGATGTGCATAGTTGACTATTTTCAAATAAAGGTATGTAAAGCATGAATAATGCAAAAATATGTTTCAGTTAAAACTGTCGTATAGTGAGGATAATGATATTTTCTTTTAGTTATCTATTAAAATTATCCCCATCGCCCTCGCCTTAGACACTTTTAGTACTAAACTTCTTATCTGAAGTAAAATGACCCAACATTTAATAAAAAAATAAAAAAATGAAAAACCATAATACCCACTTAGTAATAAACATACAATCTATAGAGTAATCAAGGAGTAGAGAAGACTCAACATACTATAATGGAAACATAACTTTTCCCAACCCTAATGTTTGTGTCGGAAATCAAACCCATGACCGAGTCAAAACTCCTTAAAAATATAAAAAATTAAACATATCTAAGTGGATATGAATTTTGATGACCATTTATAAGCTCTTATCAATTAGATCTAAACACTAAAGAATCTTTGGGCCTGGAAATTGTAGAAAACTAAAAAGAACTAGAAAAAATCTATAGAAAAACCTTTGAACATAAGAAACACCACTTAAATATGAGTTACAAGAGCATTATAATGATCCTATTATACATTAAAGTTGGATTGATCAAGGTATCAATGCTATGTCTGCACTGCACAAGAGTTTGATCAAGGAACTTGGCCTAGATCTTTAGTTTTAAGAAAAATAACCTAACCTAGTGCTTATAAGGACCCCAAATAGTACCTGGAAATAGGAATAAGTTGGAATGATTGAAAAAATCAATAAAAAAAAATGAAAAAAGTAAGGAGCTAAACCTTTAAACATTAAATCTCTAGTGGAGTCACCAATTATATTTTCGTATATCATCACTCTATTATCACAAAGTCTTTCCCATAAATATAGCCATTCATATGTGATGGACATATATGCATAAATATTACCCTAATGAATTAGATATAAATGCATTTAAAAAAATGAAAGGATGATTCTCTCTCCATAAGCCCTTGTCTTAACCTACTCTATCATAAACATGTAACACACATAAATTAGATGGGGAGAAACATTGGAATTATATTAAGAACACTAAAAACATATGCTAGTCCCTTGAGCTCATTAATGAGAGCCTAGTCCTCTCATATATGATCATAGTCGCGCTCATCATAAAGAGAAATCTAGTCAGTTTGGAAACATGATATTACTTTCAATCTTTCTCGCTTATTTTTTACTCCTATGGTGGATGATTATTTATAAAAAAATTGAGAAGTTGGAGGGGATGAACCTAGAACTTTTTGGTTTTTTGTACATGGTATTTTCATCCATATCTTCCTTTTGATTTCTATTCTTTCCTTTTAAAACCTTCTCCTCTAGCTCCATAAACTCTAGCGAGATCAACACTCTCGGTTTGAAGGATAAGAGTGTTCAACACCTCTTACTCATACTTTGAGAGTGTTTTAATTCCTTTTTCCATTGTAATAGGAGTGATAAATTTATCTCTTACACTAAGGAAGTTCACTTACTCATCCTTAAGGTTATATAATTACGAACAATATCTATATTATCAAAATATAATCACAACTCTACGCAAATCACAACTCTACACATTTTTAATGGAAACTCCAACGTTTATTTCTTTGAGTGAAATTTAATTAACATACTCATCACTCTTCATGTTATCCTCAATATCCACCAGACACATCATAACCAAAAAAAAAAATGAAGCTACTACTACAATATCCTTTAACATCACCTAATAAACATAGAGGGGTTTACAACATTTTGTTTTAAATAGTCAAGCTAGACTACATTGAGTTTTCATAATTAGTTTTAAGCAATCAAGCTAGAATCTTATATGATAGAAATATTTAAATACTTCTCAACTGGATTTGTATCTATTTATTCTTCCATACTCTTCTTCTTTTTCTTGTTTTCTTTCTTATAAGTAATATTATGGTTTCATTGTATGTTCTACTAGCACAACTAATAGAGGATGGGCTTCTAGATCTTCACGGGGTGGTTGTCACCTATGCTAAGGGGAGGAGACATGATAAAAAATCCAATTAGGTAATGTTTGGTATGGCCTAGACTTAGTGCAATTGCGAGGTGACTTTGACGACTGATACGCCTTTTGGGTCACAACTCCTGAAGCCACAAGTCAAGCCTAGACAATTACAAACAACTTCACAAACAAAGAAAATATTATGGTTTCATCACTCCTTCTCTGAAAATATCATGGGATTACCATTTCTTCGGTCAATAAATATTTCCTAAAACATTGGATGGTGGAAAAACCATTTGCATTTAGGCAGCACATTTTTTGTTGTACAAGTCCATAAGTAGTTAACCATTGCTATCAGAGTAAATATCTTAACCTATTATTTTGAATTGGCATCAACAATGATGAAAAAAGGATTGCAAACATGCCCTGTTGTATTTGAAGATGGATGACTGGTTGTATTTGACGAGATGGATCGACTTACCAATTCCCATGAAGTGTTCTGAATTAGGGACATATATTTTGATCGGGGACAGATGAGTTTCAGCTATCACACATTTTTGTAAAATGTCAGAATAAATCACTAACTTTAACTTACCCATTTTTACCTTATGGATATATAAGTATTTATATTAGATATAAGAATTTTGAGATCCATAATGTAGATAAATTTCCTTAAGATTAATCACATCATAAATCATGATGATGTGATTAATCCGAAACACATTTATCTAGAGTATTTATATGTTTTTAAAAAATAATGAGAGAGTAATTTCTTTGTAACTTTATTTTAATTGTTTTTTGTTTTTTTTGTTTTTTCGGGTTATGGTATAACATGATATGATAGATGTATAGTTTTAATATATAGAAATTTTAAATAACGTGCATTTTTAAATATAATTAAAAAATTCACTAAATAATAAAGGTAATATAAATTATAATAAAAATAAAATAAGTTAATTTTAATTAAAAGTGTTTTAAAATATTTGCAACTTTATTTTTATTATGCTCCCTTAATTTGTTGTGCATTTTAGCTTTATTTTATTCCATGGCTTGGAAAGCCTTTCATAGAAAAACATTAACCCAAAAGAGAACCATATAGAAATTTAGTAACATTATTTTTAATGTCTAAGTAAAAATGATATTCTCTCTAAAACAACGTTTGCACTTCAAGGGATTTAACTCCTCTATGTACCTAATAAATCTGGAGTTAAAATGGATCTACACTTAAAAATGGATCTCCACTTAATCTAAAAATAAGGTCCCCACTTCAAATGTATTGATATATGTAGATATATCTTGTGCTAAAATCGATCTACATTTACTCTAAAAAATATTTTTGCACTCTAGGGATTTGATCCCTCCAACCACATGAAAGATTTTAACTTAAAATGGATATGCTCTTGTTTAGAAAAATTAATATTAATGATTATGTTATTGAGTTAAGTTCTTCGTAAAAGAAGAGAGCTTGTAAAAGTTAACATTGATGTAAAAAATCAGTCTAAAAAAAAATTGAACTAAAAAATGAACTTTATAAGAATCAGTAAGATTTAAGATGATGGTCTCATCGACAAAGGTAGATACTTTAGAGGAAAAAGAAGAAAACTATTTTTCTAATCTTATATATTTACTCAAATGTGAGGTGTGGATACCCATTGGATGTGGAATCACATTCCACATCCAACGAGTAGAAACTCTTCATACTTTTGAGTACACCTACATTGAAAAAAAATGAAAATACATGAAAAAGTCATGTTAACACATGTTTTCGTGTATTTTTAAAATTTTTAAATGTATTTCTCCTCAAAAGTATGCAAAATCGGTGGTCATTTGACATTTGAGTAAATCTATTAGGACATAAGTCAAAAGTATATTCAAAAAATAGTTTTCTCCTTTTCATTAAAATCCCATAACTCTTGTTTCATTAACTATTATTTTATTATTTCCTTGGGAGGCCCATTTTAGAGCTCAAAATTCTCATAATGATATTCTTAATTATCTTATTTTTTAAAAAGTATGAATCAATAACTCATTGAAAAGGTCTAAGGTAGTCCTAGGATCAAAATTGCCAGCTTTGATTGTAAGCCAAGAGTATATCAACAACGTGCAAGCAAGGTATATCAAGAACTTGTGACTTAGTAAGGGCTAAGATGTGATGAGGCATTCCGGGGTAGGCCTCTATCATAGGAGTGCGTACCCTTATAGCCTTATCACAATATAACAACATTTAACTTGTGGGAATTGAAGTAAGGTGGAGAGGAGAATAAATGCTCCACATTCTTACTAAAGCAAGTATTCATTTATGGAACATGTCATTTCTTCTCATAATGGAAAAATGACTTCTTAGAGTACCCTATCTTAAGTAGTGGGGAGCATATTTCTAATATTTGAGGGCACATCTATGTATAATATAAGGTTTTACCCCACAAGTTATTTCACTAAAATTATTATCATAAAATTTAAAAGAAAAATTACTTTAATGTTAAGGTAAAGAAATCCAATAATAATTGTAATTTTTTTAAACACTAATTGGAAATACACATCTCCTTCATACTAATTAGTGAGCTATTAAAATAATTTACACATCTCCCTTATATTAAATGGCTGAATTCATGAAGAAAATATTTATCTCTAATTTATATGTAGGTGAATGCATAAATATGGGTTACACTTTTGGGCCAAATGTGCCTAAGAAATTTCAAGTTTTCCCTCTTTTATCGAATTGAAGCCCTAAAAATTCATATATGCATTGTGAATTTTTATTAACAGTGAAAAGACTATATGTGGAGAATTATGTTTTTGTCCTAACGATACAATTTGCAAAAACAATAGTTTTGTATAATTTCTCAATTTTCAATTAAATGCAATATTTGTACCTACAATTGTTTACACATCTTAAGAGGTATTCATGTGTTCGTGTAGACTAACTTAGTCTAAAATTTATAATCTTAAAAATATATATATAGGAGCATGATCTACATTGGCATAACTAAGTTTTTCATATTAAAAATATACTTTTTATGAAATACTATATTTTTTTTTATCATTTTTCCTAGTTGGTAAAGTAACATTTCAATTGCATTTTGGAGATATATGTGTTCTCTTAAAAATATTTCCAGCTCTTTAAATAAATTTAAAAACCAAGAATACCCTTTCGAATAAGAGTCGTAAACAAATATATTTGTATTTTTTGAATTTTTTTCGTTCAGGATATTTTATGTTATTGATATTTTATTGAGCTCCTTTGAAATTCTCCAAACAAAATTCAAGCATTATGTTTAAAAAAAATTAGATGAAAAATATCATAAAGTATTCAAAAATGTCAAACTCATATTCCATTGGATAGAGGATTATTTCACGAATCCAACATGATCAAGTCTGCCAATCAAGGACAAATTCTTCCTTTAATCCACTACGGTACAAAATGGAGTTGTAGAGAAATCTTCAGAAGAGGTGATAAATCTCTGATTTTTATGATCCCAGGAGCTCAATTGAGTGCTTGATTTTAAAACTCAAATATTTTGATCAAGTGTTTAAGAAACCCAATCGAGCCCTTAAGGTGTTTAAATAAAGGCTCAATCTAGCTTTAAAGTCCAATATAACCTATAGCTCGATCTAGCTTTAAGGCTAGATCTAGCCTATAGCAAATATTTAGACATCTTAAGAGGTATTCATGTGTTCGTGTAGACTAACTTAGTCTAAAATGTGCAATATTAATATATATATATATATATATATATATATATATATATATATATATATATCTGAGCATGATCTACATTAACATAACTAAGTTTTTCATATTAAAAATATATTTTTGATGAAAAACTATATTTTTTTTATTATTATGCTTACTTGGTAAAGTAATATTTCAATTGCATTTTGGAGATATATGTGTTCTCTTAAAAAAAAAACTCAGCTCTTTAAATAAATTTAAAAACCAAGAATACCCTTTTAAATAAGACTCAGAAACAAATATAGTTTCATTTTCTGAATTTTCTTCGTTGTGGATATTTTATGTTATTGATATTTTATTGAGCTCCTTTGAAATTCCCCAAGAAAAATTCAAGCATTATGTTTAAAACAAATTAGATGAAAATTATCATATGAATTCGAAAATGTCAAACTCATATGCCATTGGATAGAGGATTATTTCATGAATCCAACATGATCGAGTCTGCCAATGAAGGAAAAATTCTTCCCTAAATCCACTAGGGTAAAAAATGGAGTTGCAAAGAGATCTTCAGAAGGGCTGCTAAATCTGTGATTTTTAGGACCCCAGGTGCTTGATCAAGTGTTTGATTTTAAATTCAGATAGTTTGATTGAGTGTTTAAGAAACCCTCAGTCGAGCTATTAAGGTGGTTAAATAAAGGATCGATCTAGCTTTAAAGCCCAATATAGCCTATAGCTCATTATAGCTTTAAGGATCGATCTAGCCATAACTAGATCTATCTTTAAGGCTCGATTGAGCTTTAACGCTCAATCAAGCCATGTTTTTTAATTCCATGACTATGTTCTATTGGTGGGAAATTTCAAAAAAATGTCTTGATGAAGCTCATAGATAACCTCGGGTTACATTTTTTAAGCTCTAAAGAAACTCGATCACTGACTCAAATATTGCTCGATCAAGCACTTAAAACGTCCCGATCAAGTTGTTATATTTTACACAAAACGTTCCCTCTCTTGCCAAAATTTTCAACCCAACTCCATGCGCTCACCCATGTTTTAACAATAAAAAAATATTTTCAATATATTATATCAAAATGTTTTATTTAACGTAGATATTAAAATATCCTATTTAAAAGATATATATTGAAACATTGTATTTATAACAATATTTTTATATTTTTTTGTTATTAATTTTTTTGTCTCTCTACATATAGATTTAATATGAAAATATTTTTATTAAATGAATATTGAAATAGTTTTTTCATGACTATCATTAATATATTTATTTTTTAATTATTAATATTTTTTTCTTAAATATGAAGTAACTTCTTTGAGTATGAAAAGATCACACATCTTCATGTAAAAAGTGCTTATATAGACAATCTAATTTTTGCGATTATTTTTATTATCAATCCAACTATATAACTTTTAGTTACTTGGAACTTTTTTTATAAGTTTGGCAGGACTACATATTCATCATGTCTGATATATCACGCCGAGATAATTGAATTAACATTAAAGAGTGCCTTAACTTAACACCCTATCAATTTCTATCAAGACCCTATGGACTATTTGAATTGCATTTTGAATATATCTTTCTATCAATAACCTCAATATCTTTAGGAAACTTGAATTATACAAACTAGAGATCATAAAAGTGAATTACCCTTAATATCTTTAGGAAACTTGAATTATACAAACTAAAGATCATAAAAGTAAATGCACAAAAGAAACAAAAATGTAAAAGAATTAGTTTATGTTTTTTTAATAAGCATTCACTTTTCTTAACATTTATTTCTTAACACCTAATATATCTGAAATGAACATTGAAATATTTTATTTTTATTTCTATTTTTTAAATGTTAAAAATAAAAAATAAATGTTTAAAAAGATATTGGTTCAATTATAATTAACATTATTTTTTTATTATTTTCTTATTAAAATTTTAAATGTTGTGTAATGTGTTGAACATAGATACAATTATACATCTTTATAATGAATGGTAAAAAATATATAAATAAATTAATAATATTAATGACATTAAAATCATTTATATTCACATTAATGTGAATGATCAATTATAATAATAATAATAAAATTATATCGTAATCAACATTGAATTTGTAAAAAATATAATATTAATTGATAAATAAATAACATTAAGGTCACTTATATTTACATTGATTTGAATGATCAATTATAATAATAAAAATAAAATTATATCGTAATTAACATTGAAGTTTTGTAATTAATTTTTTTAAAGAAACACCTATCAACTTCATTTTAAAAAAAACATTATACTTAATTTGTTATTTAAGTTCGTAGTCGTCATCTTAGATAAAACTAGATAGCTCTCATTCAACATTTAAAGGAAGACGTACGCTAAATTTCATTTTATTTTATGTTATTTAAGTTCGTAGTCAACGAGTTGCCTCAACATCTAAGATAAAACGAGATAGCTCATTCAACATTTAAAGGAAGAAGTGAACAAGTGTTCTCATACTTCTAAGTTATTTTGGTGTGTATAAAAACATAGGTTTAAATGTGTTAAGACTTTATGTCTTGTGTATAAGAGTGAATTGTGCACTACACCTTCCCATTTAAGAGATTTTAGTATTGGAAAAAGTTAATAAGTTCTAATACAGATTTATAGTAGTTGTATATTCCTTGCTTTTTACAACTAAATTTAATTTTTACAAATTAGATAAATTGATTTTTAGAATACGTATCACAATACATATATTATGATACGTTTTATATTAACAAAATAAAAAAAATATTAAAAGATAACTAAATTTTATTTTTATTTTAAATTATAATAATTAATAAACTTTAATAGCCATATATAAATTATTTTAAAATTTATTTGTATTTAAATAAATAAACTTATTTATCATGATATATTTTATATTAACCAAATAAAAAGTAGGACTAAAACTTGATCAAATTTTGATTTTATAATTATTATTAAAATATAAAAATAATTAATATATAATTGAATTTATATATTTTAAAAATATATAATTAAAATAATCATATAAATAAATGGTTAGTAAATTAAATAGTAAACATTAAATAAAAATAACAATTAAATGTCAAGTCTTGCTAGCACAATTGGTTGAGGAGAGGTTTAGTGAGCAAGACGACTCAAGATAAAACTTCATGAGAGGCCAGGCTAGATGCAATCCTAGAGTGACTTTGACGAACTAGATACGGCTACTCAAACCAGGTCAAAGCCACTAGAAAATCACACACAACTTAACACCTACTAAAAAATCACACACAACTTCACAGACCAAAAAAAATTAACAATTAAATATTATTTAGAATTTTCAACTAATATTATGAAGAACTAAGTACATGTATTAAACTTAAACATGCTTATTTTTTTAATATAAACTCCAATCTCAATTTATTTCTTTGAATGAAAATTAAATAGCACTCATCCCTCTTCATATTCTCCTTGATATATGCGGAAGCCAATCACACTACCATGAAATTGACACCGGCAATACCACACGGGAAAAATGAAGCTAATACAACAATATCATTTATCCTAAGATGACAAACATGGGAGGAGTAAGCAACGTTTGATTTCAAGTGGTCAAACTGAACTGATTTAAAGTGGTGAAAGTGAAATCCCCTAACTTTACAGATAGTTTACTTTAAACACTCTCTATGTTTTAAAGAAATGAGAATAGTATTATGGATATTTTAAACATCATTATTTTGAATACATTATTGCTTTAATGAAGTCAGAATTATATCCCATTTGCATGTATGTAATCTTGCTTGAAATATTAATCTCTTTCTGTTCTGATGAATACTATGATGATTTCCTCAATCATCGTGTGTTTAACATTGATAAAATCACCAACGGATTTCATCCTGTCTCAGGTGAATAACAATTTCTAAAACACTTGAAGGTGGTAGACCCATTGGTCGGAGACGAGGTTCAGCTAGCATGTTTGTGTTGTAGCAACTGAACGTCGTAGTTAACCTTTGCTGTCGAGTATAGATGTTACCTTATTATTTCGAATTGCCATCATCAATGAGGACACTATGGAAAGTAAACAACATGCTTTGTTGTCTGTCAAGGAATGCTTGGATAACCAACTATCGCTTGTCAACTATGAATTATGCACAACTGCTGTTGTTTGTCAACTATGAATTATTCACAAGTGTTTTCAGTTAGGCGCACTGCCTTCGATCGGATACAAAAGTAGATTGTTGAGTTTATGAGGATGGTTGATTTTTAGAATATTTCAAAACTTGATTCACTATTTTTATGTTTTTTTGGTCTAATTTTAAAATATCCCAGAAATCTATAATCGATATAACGATACCTAAAATAAATTCATTGATCCCGTCAAATATCACAGTTTCTTTTGAAGCTCGACATAAATCACTAAGTTTAACTAAATTACATGTTTTCCGTTTAAATGGATAACTTCCAACATGCATTTATGTGTTTTTAAAAGTTAAGTCTGGATTAATTACTTTGAAATTACTTTTTTACTTTGAAATTACTTTTTTTATTAATCCATTGTGAAAGTGATGTATAATTTTATTGTTTGGTAAGTAACATAAAGGTTTTTCTCTCTCACATACATATATATTGATGGAGGAGCATCGAAGCAAGGGTGAAATGTGGACAACCATTTGTAAATGGGAAAATTATGTTAAATGGAGTTGAAATGGTGGAAGCGATAAGTCTCTAGAAGACTTGATTAATTGTAATTATGTGCCATGTAATTGAATAGAGAGATTTAGGGGTTTAGTTGAGCAATTGTGGGAGAAGAACTCATGGATATTAGATGATCCACTCGCTTGTAATTTTTTTATAAATGTGAGTTGTATGCCTAGGTAGAGGGGGCAGAAGAGAATGCAATGTAGCCTGAGGGCAAGTCCTATGATTCATGTCGTAGTGGGCTTCGTCTCTATTCGAGCTTGGAAAATAATGTAAATTGTGTGTTTTTAAGTATCCAGGATTAATCTGGGTTTTTGTGTATCTTTGTATTATTTTATTTCAAATTATTAGTATATTTGTGTGTTCTTTCTGTTAAATGATATGTTGTGTGTTCTTTCTTTCTTATGAACTTCGTATAGAGGAAGTATGGCAGAACATGGATTATTAAATGTGAATTCCATCGATAGGAATTAGAGTAAAGGATGAAGAGACGAAGAACAAAGCCGTGTGTAGGAGATAGACGGATGAGTGCATATCGCCATTGGCGATTATTATGTTTATGAGTTAAGGACATCGCAAGTTAAACAAGATATCCTCGGATGCGATGAAGGGAAGAGCCACGTGTCAGTATGGAACATTCAACACATATCTAATGCGATACAGGATAATCGTAATGGAGGAGAGATAAGTCCATGGTATGTTGATTTGCGATAAGTTGTGAAAGATGTGATGCGATGTCATCATCACAATACTTCACATCAACGGTTTTATTGGTTATCTTTAAAGCTATGTGTTATATTTTTGAACATGCGATATCAAATAAGTTGTGAAGTGCGATTACTTCCAATTAGTCACCGTGTTGTGGGACCTTGGACCTAAAGTTCCATGTGTATGCATGTTGTTTTGGGAATATTGTGAGTTGTTTAAAAACTAAAGAACCTATGATAAAGTGACCGTTGTTTGATTGCTTCCGTATGTATGTTTAATAATACTTCAATATTGTAATCCGTTGTGAGTAGAGGGAGTTTATGTGGGCCATAACCCACAGGTCCACGGTATTATATGTTAAATTGTAGTTTTGTGCTGCATCAAGTGGTATCAGAGCAGGGAAAGTTTTCCTGCGAGAAAGATTTTGGATGCGAAGGAAGAAGGGGTACAATTATGTTGAAGATTGGTGAGTTTGTGGTCTTTATATTTGTGTGCAGGTAATGGAAGAGGAAGGTGAGAATATTTGCAATAGCTTAGAGCCAGGAGTGCTCAAATGGTTCCAGCGAAGAGAGAACCAAAGCGATATCAAAAGACTGAGCTCAGAGGAGAGAAGCCTTGTGAGGTATCATGAATCAGGAAGGACTTGCTACTGCAGAGGTTTTGTTGCAGCTCACGGAATGATCACAAAGGAAATTCCACAAAGCATCTTGGAGGAATTACTAAAGAAAGAAAAGAATACCAAGAAGAGGACTTGGTACTGATAGCAAGCAGCACACTTGTTACAGAGATGAATAAGGCATATGACAAAGAGGTCATAATAATTTTTGTACCTTGGGAGTCTGAGGCAGTAGCATCGGAGCACCTTAATTAAAATTAAAATTCAACACTGTGAAGGGTGAAACGTGGGAAATCATTTGTAAATGGGGGCAAATTCCATTAAATAGAGCTGAGATGATGGAAGCGATAAGTCTCTATAAGACTTGACTAATTGTAATTATCTGCCATGTAATCAAACAGAGAGATTTAGGTGTTTAGTTGAGCGATTGTGGGAGAAGAACTCGCGGGTCTTAGATGATCCATTTGCTTGTCATTTATTTATAAATGTGTGTTTGTATGTCTAGATAGAGGGGGAAAAATAGAATGCAATGTAGCCTGAGGGAAAGTCGTGTGATTCAGGCCGTAGTGGCCTTAGCATGTATTCGAGCTCTGAAAATAATGTAAATTTTGTGTTTTTAAGTATCCAGGATTAATTTGCTTTTTTTTGTATCTGTGTATTATTTTATTTCAAATTCTCAGTATATTTTTGTGTTATTTCTATTAAATGATATGCTATGCGAGTATGAGTGGTTAAAAAAGTTCCTATGAGCTTCGCATAGAGGAAGTATGGCAGAACATGGATTATTGAATGTGAATTCCATCGACTAGAATTAGAGTAAAGGATGAAGAGACGAAGAACAAAGATGTGTGTGGGAGATAGACGAATGAGCGCATATCACTATCGACGATTGTTATGTGCATGAGTTAAGGACATTGCAAGATAAATAAAATATCCTGTAATGTGATGAAGGGAATAGCCGCTTGCCGTCATGGCACATTCAGCGCATATCGCATGCGATACAGGATAATTGTAATGAAGGAGAGGTAGTTCTGCGAAATGTCGATTTGCATTAAGTTGTGGAAGATGTGATGCGATTTCGTCATTGTAATACTTCGCATCGATGATTTTATTGGTTATGTTTAAAGTTATGTGTTATATTTGCGTACATGCGATATCAAATAAGTTACGAAGTGCGATTGGTTTTGATTGGTCACCGTGTTGTGGGATCGTGAAACTTAAGTTTCGCGTGTATGCATGTTGTTTGGGGAAGATTGTTAGTTGTTTAAAAATTACGGAACCTGTGATAAAGTAACTGTTGTTTGATTTCTTCTGTATGTATGTTTAATAATACTTCGGTATTTTAATCCACTATGAGTAAAGGGAGTTTATGTGGGTCATAACCCATAGGTCCACAATTTTATATGGTAAATTTCAGTTTCGCATCTGCATCATATATAAAGAAAACAATACCAATTATAATTAAAAATAATCATTTTAACCTACAAAATTATAAAAAAACCAATAATTTCATTTTCCCTAGGGGTTCTTCTATTTTATATCTCCATTTCTATGAAAAAAACATTGTTTCAAGAGGGACCCCTATACAATTTAGCAATTTGATGTAAAGAAAGTATAGACACAATGGTAAAAAAGTGAACCATATATAAATTTAGCAATTTCATGTAAAGAAAATATGCACCTCAAGGATCATGATAGATTTGAAGCTAAAATATATCTACACTTACTCTAAAAAGAAGGTTCTATTTGATCTCTCCAAGGCATGATAAATCTAGAGTAAAAATGAATCTATGTTGGTTTGCTAGAGTATTGGAGAATAAAAAATGAGAAAAATTATTTTCATTTTTATTTTGTTTCATTAAAATATTGTTTCTCAAAATAAGAGAGTTTGTAAAAAGTTCGCATCTTTTTTTTTAACCCTCGAAATTATTAATTCATTGGAGTGTAAGATAAGGTCTCAATTAAACCTATAATATGTCACTACATCCCAAGAGCATATCGAACACCTTAGAAACCAAATATAAAAATAACTTGTGACTTAGAAATTTTTGAGATTTCGTATGGTAGATTGAACATCTCTCCTAGGACGTGCCTACCCTTCAAGCCTTATTACAAGAGACCAACTTGCCACGTGTGGTAATAAAACCTTAAGAGATAAAATAACAAACAATACACATTCTTATGGAAGAAAACATTCTCTTTTAAGGAATGTAATATTTTTTCGAGTAGCTTTCTCTATTGACTTCCCTTTGATCACCCCCAATGTGTGACATGTAAGAGTTACATTTTAGAGTATCCACATATTACTTAGATTCCTTTATTTTGAGATCCATATAAGTATAATATTAAATTTTATATGACAAGATATTTTTCTAAAAATATTTTCATAAATATTAAAATTAAATTTTCCTTAATGTCAAGTTAAGACATATTCAATAGCAATTGTAGATTTGTTAAACACAAGTTAGAATTACATATCTCCTTCCTATTAATAAATACACTATTACAATGTTTTATATATCTGTCTTATATTGAATAAAGCACCACTAAAATATTTTTAATATGATATATATATATATATATATATATATATATATAGTCTAACTAACTAACAAAATGTTTTTTGTTTTTCCAAAATCTGGTAATACAATTATGACCAAGATTGTCATTTCTTATTGATTAAAATGCACTTTTAGATGCATAAATATATTCAATGCCAAAAAAAACCTTTAGGAACTTGAAATAAACCCATTTAGGTGCATGAATTTTGAAAATTACATAACTTGCAATTGTGATTCTAGAAAATGTCTATTGAATTTGACTCAAAATTGATGAGAAAATATAGGTTGAAATATATTTTTAATAGCATTGTTATATTTTTTTGTCATTAATAGTTTTTTAAATCCCACATGTTAACTGCATGTTATTATACATTTCATTTCCTTCTCTATAGATAAATTTGATATAAAAATATTATAATTAAGGTGGATATTAAAATATTTTATTCATGAGCATGATTGTGTGTTTCATTTTTCCTAAAGATGAAGCATTAGCTCCACTTGAATTTCAAATTCATCACACATCTTTATATGAAAAAAATTTATAGGTGGTCTAACTATTTTATATTTTGGGTTTTTTTTGTTGTGATATGACAAACCTAGTTTTGACTTGCTTATTTGCCCCTTCTACTCTCACAAAGCCTATGAGATATGGGATTTATATAGAATTTGAGCTTTGGTTTTACCAGTATTAATCACTACCTGAATCTCACAATAACTTCACAAATTCTCATGACCAATCACATGATTCCCAAGCACTACACACACGTTGTGCTTAAGCCATATTTCAAACTAGAGCTTATCCTATGGGGCTTGGCTTTGCTGACCTGAAACCAAGTGACCCCGACGATGATTGACTATCTATGATCACTAAGTGTGACCTCTAATAAACATTCATGATAAATAGAAAAACAATTATTATGTCAGGGAACATTGTGGGTCTCCCTCTGTTCCATACACAAGGGGAGGGGCGCAACTATTATCCACCATCAATTGAATTGATAGTTTATATTAACTATAGGAGGGGGATCCCTTGTGACATAAAATAAATGGTGGGGGTGCCTAGATAACCGTCATCTAATCCTAGATGTTGAACATATGGCATCCTTGCTTCATCTATGTAATGAAGCACATAACCACAGAAATGACCCTTGCTTTTGGTTGTTGATGCCTCCCTATTATACACCTGACTACCTACTCCCTCCAGTGATAACTTCATGATATTGACTCCTCCATTTTTCACCACTTCCACTCCCCTCATTAATACTAATTATGGATTTCACTAGTGTGGTTAAATCCTCAATTTTTCCCTAGGGTCTCGATCCCGTTAAAGCCCCACCTAGACCTCAAATCAATTATGAGTAACCTTTTGTACTGATATGAGAGAAAAAAGGCTTTTCCCCTCACCCTTCAACTAAAAATGAACATAATCAACAAAGGGAAGTAATTTTGATTCCAATAAATGCAGACAAAGTTATTTTCACTTAATAGAGAGACACTTTTCCCCTACGCACACAAAGCATCAACAACTGTTGAAGAAGACGAATCAAATACAGAGGATAGCTACATGGGACCTCAAATTAGTTTATAAATCATAATGATATATTTACAGAGGAATAATATAGCTTGCATTTGTACTTTTAAGGGGATCTCATGCTCCTCCTCAATCTACTGCCATCAAGAAACTTGATCTCTCTATATCTCTCTAAAAACTATCTAGTTTCTTTATCTCCACATACATGTACAATCTCCTATTGCTTGGGAAATATATAAACAAAACAAACAAAATTCCGACATATTTACCAACTCCTTGAAACTTCCTGACACCTCAACCTCGAGTTTTTTATTTTTACAAAGGCCCATTTGGCCAAAACACTAGCTCACCAGAACAACCTAACCACAAATATTTTTCTAAAATATAGACACTTTTATTTACATCAAATTGACTAATTCTATACGAATTACATTTGAGGGAATTTATATCAATTTAGAAAATTTCATGACCCCCTTTTAGTTTAGCCAAAAATGGCTCAGTAGGATTTGATCCACCTGCACAACACTCCCCAGGTAGAAAGTTGTATGACCTCCCTACAATATGTATTCAATTTGTGGAAATCCTCTAGAGTCCCAAACTCTATGTTTCTGATCTCCACATAGTTTTCTTACATTTTTTTTTGTTACCTTAATTGTTCTAAGATCCATGTTTTTAGATTATTATTGTTTTCATAGTTGACTAAATCCTCCATGACTGGCCACAATTTCCTTCTTTTTTCCCCTCTCTGTTAGCTCCCATACTGAAAAGAATGCAAAAATATCATGAACTGCTCCTTGTTTATTATTACTATCATTCTTCTCACTCGTATAATGTAGCGGCTACCAATCAACCTTGTCTTGTAGTGTATTGTTTCCTTCTCTTCAATGTACCATTTCTTAGGGGGCCATCAACATCATCAATTTCTTAATCTCAATGTCATCTTGTTACTAAACCAATATACATTATTGCAACAACACTTCAAAAAGCCTCATGGCTTCAATGCCACTTCTTTACTCCCATAACCCTACTACTTGCACTCATTATTAGACACCTTTTCAAAATATTTAACCCTAAATTTTGAACAATGGAGGGGGTTACCACAACAATATTTGTTGTTTTCCTTGAGATAATATGAAAATTAATCATTTGTAGGTGGTTGGTTATTTTACAAAATAGGTTGCAACTCCATATCATTTTCCTAAGAAAGGATTAAAATTTTAGTTTCTTGATGGAAACCTTCATCCTCTTTCTCCTTCTCATATTCTTTAGGAAACAGTTGATGCCCTTTCATTGAGCCCTATTATCCTTCAATATCAATTAAATCATGAAATTTATCAACAAAATATGGAGATAATTTTATAATTTCAACCTCCTCCTTCTTGGTTGAATTATATATATATATATATATTCTGCTTCAACCCTCAGACAATCGAACAAAATTTTTAAATGATATTCATATTTTAACATAAGAATACCTAGATTTTGTCCCTTCTCCTTTATGAGGTTTTCCTCCTTATATTGACTTCCTTTTATAATACCTTTCAATAGAAATTCTTTACCATCAACATGGCTATACACTCAAGGCTTTGTGAATTGTTTGCAGGACTTCTTTTGATTTTTCAAACTTATCTCTGGTTGCCTCTTCTTTTCATAAACCACTATCGTGATTTATTCATTCCTTAGGGAAATATTTAATGATTCTCCATCATCTACTGAGTTCTCATTATCTTGACTTCCTAGGAGAAAATTTCCTTATCCAATTCCATTTGGAAAATTTGTCACCGCTCCTTGCTTGTAAAGCCTACAATCACGTACAATTTATTAATTTTGAAATCATGAGGCTTTGTAGCCTCTTATGCTATGTTCATCATCAATCCATCCTATTCTGTATAGATCTCCTTAAGGTTACATTTATCAGGCAATATTTTTTCATCTTATTTTCCTCCTTCAATGCTTTGAGGAGTTATTTATTCCCCTTGTTCTATCATTAAGGAATTTGTAGGTGGTTTTCTACCTTAATCATGAATGTGACCTCCAATCATGACTAAATTATCAAATTTAAAAGCCCAAGGCTCTCTAGCCTCATTTCATATATCTTCTTTCATATCTCGAAGTTTATCAGAAGCTTGCACATAGTGCAAGATAATTTCCATCAATCTCCTCTTATCATATTCATCATCATATTCATGAAGGAATGTTCCTTGTTCTATTTTAAAATAGTTAACTCTCTCTTCCTTGTACTCAACTTCTTAGAGTCTATCATATTTGAATTGAGCACTCCAAATGTCCCTCAATTTCTTCCTCAAGTTCCTGGAATATACTTGTATAATATGACTTAGATACTTTTCTTTATATCCCATCCACATACTCAGTCTTCATTCTCCATATATTTTACTAGCATGTTCATCACACTAAGTCTTTCTTTACACTCAACCATCTCTATACAAAACGCTTCATCGCTCATCTTTCTTCTCTAGATGTCATCTTCTTTGTTATCCATCTCCATTCTCTTGTGGCTTTCACTGAAAACCTTGTTATGATCATCAATGGTACTCTCCTTCTACTTCTTTATGAGCTTCTCCATGCTCATCATGAGTTGAAAAAAAGCCTCCACAAGACACCTGACTAGGCTTCTCCCCTTCGGGGTTTGTCTTTTTCTCTCATAGGTTCACCCCCTCCAAAACCTCTTGAGATTCTTCTTCTCTTCCAGTTATTTTTATTGCACTCTGCTCACCTCTCAAAAAATTTACTTGTTCTCTCCTCGTATCTTAAGGAATTCCTCTTCCCTCTACTCTATTCCAACCTAAGCTATAAACACGTATGATATCCTTTCTATGTCGCAAGGGTTATTTACCACAAGTCCTTTATTTCTCCTATTTCCACCTACAATAAATAATTTATTTGGCCAGATTAAAATAAATTTTCAAGACCATATTACCTTGTAGATCTCATTAAGTTTGTATCTCTAAAATCTTCTGCGTTCTTTGCTCCAAGTTGTTGATAGTTTCAATTCTCCAATTCTATTATAAATCCGATGGCTCTATATGCTCTATTTTTGTTTTTTATTTTTCTTGCTTGCTTGAAATCAATCCCATTCTTCCCGACCATAAAACTCTTTTTTGTCTTTTCTGGTTGCAAATATCCTTGGAGTATTCAACCCACTGCACATTCCTTGATGTGCTTACCGTCAAAAATCCTCTCTTGAGACCTCTATAACCATTTCTACATAAATATCATGGGATTAAAGCAATTATCACCTGAATACTATTGTGCTATAGAAATTTTATACCATCTGACCAAATGTGAACTTCATTTGTACGTTACTATTAAATTGTTGAATTGAATCATTAAGGTTGCCTCTATTACTAAATTTTTTAATGGTAGGTCAATCTAGGCATGTTAATTCCACCATGTTTATGTACTTTCACACTACAAGTATACATCCACAATTTATAACTATGCATACAAATTACTATCAAATTATCAAATGTAAAAGCACAAGGCTCTATAGCCTCATTTTAGATATATTATTTCATATCTCGAAGTTGATATGAAGTTTGCACATAGTGAAAACGAATTTCCATCAGTCTCCTCTAATCATATTCATCATCATATTTACTAATGAATGTTCCTTGTTATTTTTTAAAATAGTTAACTCTCTCTTCCTTGTACTGAAATCCTTAGAGTTTGTCATCTTTGAACTAGGAACTCAACATGTGCCTCAATTTGTTCCTCAATTTCCTAGAATATAATTTTCTAATAGGACATTAGATACTTTTATTTAGATCCCATCCACATTAAGTATTTATTTTATCTCAACCATCTTTGTATCTAACTATTCATTAGTCATCTTTCTTCTTTATATGCCATCTTCCTTGTTATCCATCTTCATTCTCTTGTGGCTTTCACTCAAAACCTTATTATGACCATCAATGGTACTCTCCTTCTCCTTCTTTATGAGATTCACCATGCTCATCGTGAGTTGAATAAAATCCTACACAAGACGTCTAACTAGGCTTCTCCCCTTTGGGGTTCGTCTTTTTCTATCATAGGTTCACCTCCTCCAGAACCTCTTCAGACTCTTCTCCTCTTCTCGTTGTTTTTGTTGCACTATTCTCACCTCTCAAGAACTTTTCCTATTATCTCCTCTTATCTTAAGTACTTCCTCTTCCCTCTACTATATTCCAACCTAAGCTAGAAACACATATGATATCCTTTCTATGTTGCAAGGGTTATTTACCAAAAGTCATTTGTTTCTCCTATTTCCACCTACAATCAATAATTTATTTCGCCAGATCAAACTAAATCTTCAATACCATATTACCTTCTAGGTCTCATTAAGTGTCTATCTCTATAATCTTCTACATTCTTTACTCCAAATTGTTGGTAGTGTCAATCCTCCAATTATATTATATATCCTATAGCTCTATATGTTCTATTTTCATTCTTCCTTTTTCTCACTTGCTTGAAATAAATCCCATGCTTATCAACCACTAAAATCTTTGTTTTCATTTTCGTTTGCAAATATCCTCGGAGTATTCAGCCCACTGCACATTCCCTGATGTACTTACTGTCAATAATCCTCTCTCGAGACATCTATAACCAGTTCTAAATAAATATCACGGGAATAAAGAAATTATCACCTGAATAATATTTTGCTATCGAAATTTTATACCATCTTATTGTTACAGGAAAAATGACCTCCTCATTAGCTCAAAGGAGAAGGTAACATGGAAGGAAGAAAATGACCTAGAGAAGACCCACTTTTTCCAAGGTACCGGACCCAGAAAAAACTAGGCAAAGTTATAACGAAGCTGAGCCATGCAAAGGGAGCTTTGATGCATAGGGTAACACTCTGTCTTGCCCAAGGGGAAGTGTTAACCATGTTTAAGTGTCAAAAGGGAAATATATTGCAGAAATCTGACTGGCGTTTCCAGCTTTCTCTCAAAATGGAATCAGATCAAAATAGAAACTAAATGATACAAACCTTTTATTAGGCATCTCCAAACATAACTGAAATCCTATGGAAGGAAAAAGAGAGGAAATCCAAGAACACATCTAGATCTTTCCTGATTTGAACAGGTTGAAAGAGTTGGCAAGGTTTGTCCTCTCCATCTCCTATAAAATGGAGCTATGGGCTCTTGGTCTAAGGTCGAAGGTTTGATTATATGTGGAGAAGAATTTGATTATTTTAGTGTGAGGATTGAAGATTGACGATGTTCATTGAGATTTTTTTGCCTTGAGCATCATCAGACTCAGAGATAGAGAAAGAGAGAGAGGAATTGGAAAATTGAGGAGGGCTTGGTGCAACCAACGGTTGTAATCCTCCTTTTCATAAATCAATAGAACTGTATATGTTTTGTCCATTCGATGCATCAGTGTCACAATTATTTTTCAATCATCTATGTAGCATGATATTAATGGCTTAGATCTGTATTTTTTTATGTTTCTTATACGCTATTTTAATTGATAAGAAGCTATATTGTTGTAGAGATTACGCGAGTGCTTTGATTGATTGTAGGATATGGATTTGGAGCTGGTGAAGAAGGATATCTACTTCGCTACTTGGAATTATCCATAAGATTTGTTGTCTATAAAGAGGTAATCTCTCCATATTACTTTATCAGTTATATATATTAGCATGAACATGTATGCAACATATTTGTGAGCTTTACAGCTAATCTAACAGTTTTCCTCAGGCACTGGAAAGCCCTGAGAGGGATATTTAATAACCACCACCCAAGCATATTACCCTATAGAAGAATTGACAACTCCACTGGGGAGTAAGTTCCAAGTTTTCAGGTTGTTCCCATGACTTTAGTGTTGGAAAAAATACTGAGAGGGGGGGTGAATCAGTATTTAGTGATGACAGTAACCTTTTTACTTTTCTTTTCTTTTAAGCCCATACGCTACTTTACTAAACAAAACTCACGTATACACGTGAATATCCTTAACGAAACTTGCGTATGTCCAGAGATCTAATTATTCATTTAATTCTTAACTTAGATCATTGCATCATTCATTCATCAGATGTTTAGTAAGTAGTAAACAGGTGCAGTAAGAACATAATAAATCATCATGCATAAGAAACACACATGGACACCAGGATTTAAGGTGGAAACCCAATTCGGGAGAAATCCACCGCTGTCGTCATCTCAGTCTTCAATATTTATTATGTAAAGAAAACGTCTTACAACATTGTACTGGTGTAGACTCATACCAGCATGCAGGCACCCACCTGCAGAAGGCTACAACCTTCTCTCATTTACCAGCCTTTCCTGGAAGGGAGCTACAACCCCCTTCTCTCGTTTACCAGCCTCTCCTGGAAGGGAGCTACTTCCCCCTGCTGAAGGCTTCGACCCTCAGCACCACTGCAGACCACGTTTCATCAATTTTCAAACTGGATCAAACAGCTTCAACACAACCCTTCACTTATCAACAAACATACTTTTCCCCATACTTCAAATAGAACAGTGAGATCACTATAGCTAGAATATCAGAGATAACCTAGACTTCAGAATAGATGTGCAGATGTAAGCTCAACCCTTAACATTCATTAATTCAAATACCATACGCCGTTTTACTTTATGTAACCCGCGTATATACGCGCCTTTATTCATTCCAACCTGTGTATGCTTCAATGTATAGTAACTTTGTATACGCGACTTTTCTTCACCATTTCCGCGTATGCATGCACTTTCCTTTTCACCAACTAGTGTATTCTCTTGTGTATGCTTTCTTTCAGAATTAGTTCAGACTCATATTCAGATCTGAAATCATATTAATGTTCAGACATAAATTTTTATACAGTCATTCTTCCTTCATCAATTTAGTCATTGAATCATCAACCAATCAACCAACAACTTCATCTTTAATCAAAATAATCAGCAGAAAAATCAACATTTAAACAACCCAGATTTGTATGGATACATCATTGACAGATAGCAGTAAAATAGCAAAACAGATTAGACATTTCATTGCACATGCTTCAGAAAAACCCTAGATTCCATATGCACTTTTATTTCACTGAACCTACGTGTATACGCACTTTCACAGAGACAAATATTCATATACTTCAGTGCATTTTATTTTTGGAAACCCTGACTGCCATACGCGCTTTTCATTAAGTGGACCCACTTATACACGCGCTTTTCATGAAACGAACCTACGTATAGATATATAAAAGATAAACTTTGCAGAACATATAATATCTATAAACTTACCCAGATTCCTTCAATTTATTCAGAAAACTTGCACCAGGTCTTCATCATTTATTTTCAGATCATCCTAGAGATTTATCATTTCTAGATGTAGAGATATTGAACCTTCATCATATCCATAAGTGCATCATAGATTAAAATCTGTCAATTAAGAACAGAGTTCCACCATGCAGATATACTTCAGAGTGAAGTATTCATTAAAAGACAGACACATGCACACCCTTGCACTATGATCTTCTTCTCCTTATATAGATTTAGCCTTTTACCAATACCATGAGTCAAATCCACTCAACTACTAATGGTATTCCTGGACAGGATCAAATAGATATTCCAACGCTCAATACAATGGGCCAATACCATGGTAAATTCCCTTGGTTTTATGAATTTAGAGCGCAAATAGGGCATACGCGACTTGGCACATACTTTTCTGTGTACATATGCTACTTCGCCTTTACAAGCCCGCGTATGCTTTGTGACATATCATATTTATCATTTCTCTGGCCCTTACAGGAATTCCTTTCTCCATTACATCTAAACTGCTTTGTAGATACATCAGATTTACATCATTAATAAACTCATCAATTCAGTTTTCATCAAGGACAACTTTATCAAGTAGATTGCCATCAACTTCATCAAGTAGGTTGCCAAAAATCTCCCCCTTTAGACTTGACGGAAACCATAATGGTGTTTTGATCACCACAACAGATAGATACATTGAATATAACCATTATGCAAACACTATGAAACTCTCACCCTTTGACATCAAGGGCAAAGGGCGGATGAAAACCAAAACAAGGTTTTTATTCTCATGTAGAAAGAAGAGTTTTGTAGATCTAATGTGCACTGAAGTTACCATGCTCCCCCTGAGTTCATGCTGAATCTTCGAACAAATTTTTCAATGAAGTACATGATTCTATGACCTTTCCTGTCACCAAGGACTCATACTTACATCAAAGATCCAACCAAGAGGATTTACATATGTGACTCAAGTACCCAACCAAGTAGGTTTACACATTTTTTCTCAACTACCCAACCAAGTGGGTTTACATATTTGATCAAGATCTTTCATGACTGAAAAATACAATTTTACATCATAAGTCTCATCATGACCTTTTCATCAAATTACAACAATGACCTTTTGTAACCAATACCAAAAAGACCTCAAGAGAGAGATCATATTTTAGAACCATCATAATGCCAACAATGCATTATTCTCAGCAAAGCTAATGCTCCCCCTGAACCTGTACACCTGTTCTTGAGCCATTTGACTTTTTCATCTCCCCCTTAGTTTGTACATCCTAAACACTTTCAACAGCGAACCATCAAGGAATTTTCATCAAATATCAGAGAATGAAACGGAAATATGAGAGATAAAACATCACCAGAGATACCCAACAGCACCATAGCTATGCTGAAGAATGTTGTCCTAGAAAAATTTGTTAGCAACCACCCATACGCGGTTCTCTTTGTATAAACTCGCGTATATACGTGACTGTCTTTCAGGAAACCCGCGTATCCAATTTAATCTTCTAAATTTAAGTAGATCTGATCTTCTGCATGGCAGAGACTACTCCCAGCTTCTGTCTGAGATATTCGAACGCTTCCCTGGGCAGAGGTTTGGTAAATATATTAGCAACTTGTTCTTTGGAGGGAACATACTCCAACTTCACCTTTTGTTCAAGCACTTGTTCATGTAAGAAGTGATACTTGATGGGAATGTGCTTGGTCTTGGAATGCATAACATGATTCTTTGAGATACTGATGGCACTTGTATTATCACACATAATGGAGATAGGAGGTGAACACTTGATTTGAAAGTCTTGTAAGGTCTTCATCATCTAAATAAGTTGAGTGCAACATGATGTGGCAGCCACAAATTCTGCGTCTGTTGTAGATAAGGTAATAGAGTTTCGCTTCTTGTTGAACCAAGATACTAACCGGGGCCCCATATAGAATGCACCACCACTAGTGCTTTTCCGATCATCAACATTTCCAGCCCAATCTGCATCAGTGTAAGCATGAAGAGTGAGATCATCATTCTTTGGATACCATAGTCCAAAGTCTTGAGTTCCTTGTAGATATTTGAATATTATTTTGATAGCCTGAAGATGAGACTCTTTTGGATTAGCTTGGAATCATCCAACAATCCCAACTGCATGCATAATGTCTGGTCTAGTCCCAGTGAGATAAAGTAGACTTCCTATCATAGATCTGTTTCTGGTTGATTCACGGTGGGAGAATCATCATGAGAACTGAGATTACATCCAGTTATCATTGGTATACTTACAGGTTTTCACTCTTCCATGCCATACTTCTTTAGAATTTTCTTAAGTTATTTTTCTTGTGATAATAATATGCCATCTGTAGTTTGATGCACTTGAAAGCCAAGAAAGAATGTTAGTTCCCCAAGTAAAGACATTTCAAATTCTTGCTGCATAGCTGAAGCAAATTTCTGACTCATAGATTCTTCATTGCTTCCAAAAATGATATCATCAACATATACAACCACAATCAATAGTTTTTCATTTTCAGTTTCTGTGTATAAGTTGCTATCAACAGACCCCTTTGAAAATCCTTGTTGATGAAGATATTTGTCAAGACGATAATACCATGCCCTTGAAGCTTGTTTGAGACCATATAGAGCCTTTTTAAGTCTACAAACAAGATTTTTATCATTTCCAAAAACGAATCCTTTTGGTTGTTCTATATAAACTTCTTCTTCTAGATCACCATTGAGAAAGGCAAATTTAACATCCACTTGATAAAATTTTATTTGTTGGAAACTTGAAAAAGCAAGAAACATTCTTATGGCTTCAAGTCTAGCTACAGGAGCAAAAGTTTCTTCAAAGTATATACCTTCTTGTTGAGCATACCCCTTGCAAAAAAGTCTAACTTTATTTCTTATAACATCCCCATTCTCATTTAACTTGTTTTTGAATATCCATTTAGTTCCAATGACATTTTTATCATGAGGTCTTGGTACTAATTCCCAAGTGTGATTCTTTTCAATTTGATCAAGTTCTTCATTCATGGCTTGAATCCAACATTCATCTTTGCTAGCTTGATTGGCATTGTGCGGCTCAATAGTGGATAGAAATGCCAGATAGCTAGAAGATCCCACAAGAGTCCTTCTTGTTTGTACACCTGATCCCTTATCTCCCAAAATTTGAGATTCTGGATGATTCTTTTGAAAATATCTGGATGGAGCTTTTTCAGATAAATCATCTTCAGGTTCTTCATTGGGTTCATTGTCTATATCATTTCTATTTGATGTATAAGGATATATGTCACCATCGTCTTCATCTGTTGTTTGTTTTTCTTCTTTTGGAGCTATAGGGGACTCATCAATAACAACATCAATACATTCAACAATCTTCCGAAGTCTTTTATTGTAAAATTTATATGCTCTACTCCAGGAGGAGTAACCAAGAAGTATTCCTTCATCTGCTCTGGGTTGAAACTTGCCAAGTTTTTCATCATTATTTTTGATAAAGCATTTGCTTCCAAAAACTTTAAAATTCTTCATAGTGGGAGGATTACCATACCAGAGTTCATATGGAGTTTTTTCACTATTTACATGGACATGTGCCTTGTTAAGAATATTTACCGCTGTATGTGCTGCTTCTCCCCAAAATGTGTCAGGTGTTCCGGAATCATCAAGCATAGCTCTAGCCATTTTTTGAACTGTTATATTCATTCTTTTCGCTACGCCATGTTGTTTTGGAGTGTCGGCTACAGTAAACTATCTTTTTATGCCATGTTGTTCACAAAATTCAAGGAATTCATCTAAAGTATATTCTCCTCCTTGATCAGATCTAAGACACTTGATTTTTAGATCTAATTCATTTTCAACCAGAGCTTTGAAACTCTAAAATTTCTCAAATGCTTCATATTTGTGTTTAAGCAACCCAATCCAACACATTCTAGAGAAATCGTCAATAAACAAGATATAGTATTGTTCACCACGTGGTGACTTGAGTTCAAGAGGCTTAATTGATGATCCTTCCTTGACATTAAATTGTACTCTGGTTTGCTTACCAAATTGGCAAGACTTGCATATGATATTTTCGGGTAGAGTAATATTGGGAAGATCACAGACAGCTTTAAGTCTGCTTGATTTGTTGATCTGAGAGAAGCTCAGATGCCCCAAACTTCTATGCCATAGCCAGTTTTCTAAATATTTACTCAAGTAACATTGTTCTTTGCAGTTCTTCAATACATACAGGTTTCTTGGAGTTATTTTTCCTTTTATGACTGTTTTACCTGTATCAAGATCACATACCACGCATTCCTTTTAACTAAAGACAACTTCAGTTCCTTGATCACACATTTGACTTACACTTAACAGGTTATGCCTTAATCCATCCACATACATGACATCATTAGCTTTCACCTTTTCTTTTAGAAACACAGACCCTTTTCCCTTAATTACCGCAGGAGTATCATTTCCAAATGTAACCTTCTTTTCATTTTCTAGAGCACTATATGCAAGAAGTTTGTTTTTGTCACCTGTCATGTGTCTTGAGCATCCCCTATCAATTTACCATTGATTTCTTCACCTTCTGCAAATAATGATATGCCACAATTTTCAACCTGTAATTCCTTCTTTTTCCATACTTTGGAGCTTGAAGGAAAATGCTCTTTTGACTGAACTTTGCTCCTGCATTCAGATTCTTCATGGCCAAAATTATTGCAATAATCACATTCAACTTCATTCAGAAATGGAAAAAACTTGTTATAGTTATTCTTCTTTGTTTCAATATCAATCATTTTCTTTCTTGCTTCTCTTGTCATGATGGTTTTATATGCAACACATTGAATATATTTATGACCAAAATTGTGACATGAGAAACATTGTCCATTGAAGAAGAAATTTATGTGATCATGAAATATTCTACCTGAATTTACCTGTTGATTGGGGTTTCTTTGAAAGATATTCCTGTTAGTGTTCTTTGAATTGAGATGATCATGCTTTACCTGTAAAGATTCTTTATTCCCTTGCTAAGTGGCAAAATGTTGTAAACCAGTTGTAGCTGATTTTAGATAATTCGGAGCTGAAGCCTGAGAAGATTCTCTGATATATCCAAGACCTGTCTTTATGAGAGGAGAACGTTGTACCTTAATAATCTCATCTAAGGTTTCAGATCCTTTAGCAAATATAAGATTCAAAGTCTTTACTTTCTCAAGTTCTTTTCTTAGACTTACTACTTCACACTCCAATTTCTCATTGTGTTTCTCCTTTTCTTCAAGCTGATTTTCCAAAGTCTCTATGGTTATTTTCCTTTCTTCTAAGCATAATTTACTTTCTTCTAAGCGTATTCTGAGTTGATTGCTTTCTTCAAGAAAATCCTTGTCCTCTAGAGCATCCACAAATGTATCATTTTCTTCTCTAGATTCTTTTTCAAATGCCATGAGAAGTCTAAGATCTTGTTCACATTCTTCCTCACTATCAGATAACCCATCACTGTCTTCATGAGTATAGTAACTTTTTCTAGTGCTAAACCGATTCTTATTCCTTCTTGCTACTTCCTTCCCTTTTGTAGATGTTTCTCTATGAGGACACTTAGCAGCATAATGACCAACTCTTCCACAATCAAAGCATTTGAAAGGAACCTTACCTTTGAACCATCTCGTGCCAAGTTGAAGTTTCTTTACAAAATTTACCTCATCTTCTTCTGAGATATATCCTGATCCTTCTGCTTCTTGTACTTATTTCCCTTTTGTAGAAGCTCTAAAGACAGCTTCTTTGACTTCAGATGGTCCTCCTCTTCTCATTTCATATGCAGTTAGTATGCCATGAAGTTGCACCACAGTAAGATTTTGAAGATCCTGCTTTTCATCAAGAGCAGAAACTTTTGACTCAAATTTTGCCATTAGAGATCTTAAAATTTTCTCAACCAGAGTAGATTCGGTTATTGTTTCACCCAGATTTCTCATACAATTTACAACATCATCAAGACATAAAAAGAAACTGGCAATACTCTCATCACTATACATCTTCAAATTTTCATATTCAATTCTAAGAGTTTGGAGTTTTGCACTTTTTACCTTTGCATCACCTTCATAACTTAGAATGATTTTGTCCCATATTTCCTTTGTTGTATTCAGGTGCATGACTTTGACAAATTTAGATTCAAATAGACTTCGGATTACAGCATTGACCGCCTTTGCATTTGATTCATAATTCTTCCTTTCTGTTGGATCTGTTGGTACTCCGACTGGATATTGATATCCTCCTTCAAGAATGGCCCATACATTTGCTCCCAGAGACTGAAGATAGGATCTCATCCTTTTTTTCCAGAAGATTAAATTATTTCCGTTAAAGAGTGGAGGCCTGATAGATGCTATTCCTTCTTGATTTCTCATCTTGCTTGATCTTCCTTCTAGCGGCTATGATTTTTCAGAAGGACCTGCTTCGATACCAATTGTTGGAAAAAATACTGAGAGGGGGGGTGAATCAGTATTTAGTGCTGACAGTAAAATTTTTACTTTTATTTTCTTTTAAGCCCATACGCTACTTTACTGAACACAACTCGCGTATACACATGGATATCCTTAAGGAAACTTGTGTATGTCCAGAGATCTAATTATGCATTTAATTCTTAACTTAGATCATTGCATCATTCATTCATCAGATGTTTAGTAATCAGTAAATAGGTGCAGTAAGAATAGAATAAATCATCACGCATAAGCAACACACGTGAACACCAGGATTTAAGGTGGAAACCCAATTTGGGAGAAAACCACCGCTGTCGTCATCTTAGTCTTCAATATTTATTATGTAAAGAAAACTTCTTACAACATTGTACTGGCGCAGACTCATACTAGCACACAGGCACCCACCTGCACAAGGCTACAACCTTCTCTCTTTTACCAGCCTTTCCTGGAAGGGAGCTACAACCCCCTGCTCTCATTTACCAGCCTCTCCTGGAAGGGAGCTACTTCCCCCTGCTGAAGGCTTTGACCCTCAGCACCACTGCAGACCACGTTTCATCAATTTTCAAACTGGATCCAGCAGCTTCAACACAACCCTTCACTTATCAACAAACATACTTTGCCCAATACTTCAAATAGAACAGTGAGATCACTATAGCCAGAATATCAGAGATAACCTAGACTTCAGACTAGATGTGCAGATGTAAGCTCAACCCTTAACATTCATTAATTCAAATACCATACGTTGTTTTACTTTATGTAACCCGTTTATATATGCACCTTTATTCATTCCAACCTGTGTATGCTTCAGTGTATAGTAACTTTGTATATGCGAATTTTCTTCACCATTTTCATGTATGCACGTGCTTTCCTTTTCACCAACTAGCGTATTCTCTTGTGTATGCTTTCTTTCAGAATTAGTTCAGACTCATATTCAGATCTGAAATTAGATTATTGTTTAGATAGAACTATTTATACAGTCATTCTTCCTTCATCAATTTAGTCATTGAATCATCAACCAATCAACCAACAACTTGATCTTTAATCAAAATAATCAGCAGCATAATCAACATTTAAACAACCCAGATCTGTATGGATACATCCTTGACAGATAGCAGTAAAATAGCAAAACAGATCAGTCGTTTCATTCCACATGCTTGAGAAAAACCCTAGATTCCATACGTGCTTTCATTTCACTGAACCTGCGTGTAGACGCGCTTTCATAGAGACAAATCTGCATATACTTCAGTGCATTTTATTTTTGGAAACCCTGACTACCATACGCGCTTTTCTTTAAGCGGACCCGCGTATACACGCACTTTTCATGAAATGAACCTGCGTATGGATCTATAAAAGATAAACTTTGTAGAATAGATCAGATTTATAAACTTACCCAGATTCCTTCAATTTCTTCATCAGACTTGCGCCAGGTCTTCATCATTTCTTTTCAGATCATCCTAGAGATTTATCATTTCTAGATCTAGAGATCTTGAACCTTCATCATATCCACAGGTGCATCATATATTTAGATCTGTCAATTAAGAACAGAGTTCCACCATGCAGATATACTTCAGAGTGAAGTATTCATTAAAACCCAGACACATGCACACCCTTGCACTATGATCTTCTTCTCCTTATATAGATTTATCCTTTTACCAATACCATGAGTCAAAACCACTCAACTAATAATGGTATTCCTGGACGAGATCAAATAGATATTCCAGCGCTCAATACAATGGGCCAATACCATGGTAAATTCCCTTGGTTTTTTGAATTTAGAGCACAAATAGGGCATACGCGACTTGGCACGTAATTTTCCACGTACATACATTACTTCGCCTTTAAAAACCCGCGTATGCTTTGTGACATATCATATTTATTATTTCTCTGTCCCTTACAGGAATTCCTTTCTCCATTACATCTGAACTGCTTTGTAGATACATCAGATTTACATCATTAATAAACTCATCAAGTCAGTTTTCATCAAGGACAACTTTATCAAGTAGGTTGCCATCAACTTCATCAAGTAGGTTGCCATCAAGGACAACACTCTGCATCATATTGCCAACATTTACCTTTTTGATTCTATTCACATATCCTTCTGACCAGTTTATATGCTCACTGAACATCTCAAAATCTCACAGATTCGATATTAGACCCTGCTTAGCCATCTGTGCAACTTTACCCTAACTAAAACTTCCCATATAAGTGTTTCAGAGCATTATAATGTGGTATATGCTTATATAATGTGCGCTAGTCTCAATAGTAATGCTTTGTAGCCTCTGCTTGCCAGCATTACCCAGCCAAAATCTATTGTTTACACCTATGTTGTGTTTCCATTTGGCTGTGGAGTTATTGGCCATCAGAATAGCTTCTCTTGTTGGATCCCTGTGCTTGTTTACTAGCTAGAATTTCTATCTTTTGTTCTTGTTTAAGAAGAAATTTTCTCTTAGTTTTCTGAACTTAGCTGTATTAATTCTGAAATAATTTGTTAAGAAATTGTTAAGAGAAGATAGATAGATGTCTAAATATTTAAAATTTGAACTATGTTATTTGAATGTTTAGTGCACATATGTTGAAATAAATCTCTCCTTGTAGAAGAAAATGTTCATTGAATTGAATATTTAGAGCATATTTCTGCATGGTTTGTTGATTTAGATTCTCATCACATTTCATACGTCCACTCCCCCTCAGTAATATTAATAATCAAGTACACTAAGAATCAAGCGATAATAAAATTAATCACATAAATTTTTCTGAGCTCACACCCACAGTAGTTCAGGTTAGGATCTTGCGGTAGGAGAAGTGAGAAAATCACCCAAGATCTCAAAACCTTATACTGAAGTCATTATTAAGTGAAATCATACTGCACTCATATTATCGGGACCACTCCACTACCACCGGAGTTAAGCACAAGACAGCACCAAGGTGCATGAGAAGGTAGCCCACCTCACGTGCATTCAGTAGGAATGCCATATATTGGGGTTCCCTTCGGGGATGTCGAAACTAGATCAGGGATCTAGGTGTTCTGCCCATAGAGTGTGTTGTCTATGACCGTGACCCCCCTAATGATGTCTATGATTTGAGGTGTCTGTGCCAAACGTTTTAGGGACTTACATGAGATGACTGAGACGAGTTGTCCTGGTACCTAAAACAAATGAATGTACTCTATATTTTGTCTTTGGGAGGGTTTTCATCTTCACGAGAGTGCTTACACCTATTGTCTAAGGTTTGGGCAAAGCTCTAGAGTAACTGTAATTGTGTTTACGACTAACCCTCTCTGTATTTTATTGTGATACTGGGTTTCATCTCCAGCAAAAGGTAGTACTCAGACAGAGGGCACCCTGTTTTGGCTGCTTGTTGATTGAATTTAGAAAGTCTTTTTTTCTTTATTTATTTTTTAGGTGTTTCATTGCTATCACTGAGGCCTTATAATACATCAAAAATAATTAAAATTTGCTAAAAATAAACAGGTCATCGTGGCGTCTTTCGACCCTCGCCGTCTATCTCAATGACAACGAGGTCTCCCTCCATTAACATCGGAGGAGGAGTCGATTCTCGATGAACCCATGCCTTCTTTGGAAGGGTAGTCTCCAGCGACAACCCATGATTTTCACATAGCCCCATATCATATGGAATTTCTAGAGGATCCTTTTATGGAAGGAGTCATACCTCCTTGCAATCCTCCACTCACAGATCCGTCGGTGTCATTGTTAATTCATATTACACCAAGCCAAGATATGTCTTCAGCTTCACCAACATCTGTTTCACAATTGGCACCCATGGGGTCGATGCCAATGGCAACCAACCGAGGTTTGCCACCATCTTCCCCTCCAGTAGTCATTTCTACGCTAATAATCGATAGCCCCAGTAGCCATCCTATGTTTGGTCCCAACACTACGGTCACCACAAATGCTAGCAGATCTCTGAATCCTTCAGTATCTCCTCCTATGGTGACTACACTAGGACCCACGGTACCTCCTCCAATGAGTGGGGCTACTTCGGTTCCTTTTAGCAACCCTTTCAGTTGGAACCCTTTGCTGAGTTCAAACCCCTTGGCCACCATGCTAGGGGCCAGTGTCACCAACACGTAGATGATAGGGGGCACTTCGGTACCCCTGTAATTATTAGGACAAAAGGGACAACCTATTGTTAACACTATTCCTTTGAGTGGTCAAAATTTTGGTATACGGTCTATGTCATTGCTTAACTATGAGAATAGCATCATGCCTTCGGCTAGATCTATTGCGTCCATATGGGAAAACCAACCCCAAAATCCATTTGGACAAGTGGGAAACTTTTACGCTAGGGGCAACCGTTAGCCCCCAGTACAATATACCCTATGGACAGCAACCATACATCCCTAGACCCACACCCACAGGGAAATTTTATCAACAAGGTCCTACTTATCCTATTGGTAACACATTGATGGGTGGACCCTATTGTCTGAATAGTCAGCCAATACTTCTTTGGCTAGATCCCAGGGCAAACACACAATTTCCATTTTTGGCAGCTCTAGACATCATCGACATCTACAAACTAAAATATGATCCCATCAACCACAACCCACTCTGGCCTCCAGTACTGCACAAGATTCTGTCTGACATCCCTAAATTTCACGGGAAACAAGGGGATGATCCGGTTATGTATGTCACCACCTTTCATCTATGGTTTGTTTCTAAATCCATGGTGAATGATAGTATCCAGCTTTGACTTTTCCCCTGCACTCTCACAGGCAACGCTGCCAAATGGTACATTAAGTTACCACGTGGAGTTGTCAGCACTTTTCATGCCTTAGCTACAGAATTTCCAATTACCTATTAGATTTGAAACTGGCATGGAACTTTTAACCTCACTGGGCCAAGAAACTGCCACCCACATCTCCGATCATATTCATGAATGGAGACATAGGAGGAGGCTGGTCAAAGCATCAACCCTATATCATCTCTTATCTAACTAGCTTTTTAAGTCACTCTTACCAACCCTAGCTAAGGACATTTTTCTATCCGGTGTGGTCACAGAAGACTAATCCATTCATCATGCATATCATTTAGATTTGATGTATTCACAATCTGGCACACTATATGATCTACTCTCCCATGCCCCTTGTAATCCAAATTCTCCCGCTACTCGAAAACCTGGAGCACACGCCGATGGTCTCGTTGGTGCAATCTCCAGCGTAGCCATAAAAAAACCTAGTGGGAAAACCTCCCAGTCATTTTCGGTTGCCACCGCCCCTAACCAATTGACTACTCTTCCCACCGCTGAGGTAAATTCTGTGAAAATTTCACAAAAACCTAGGGGAAAGAACATGAAGAAAAATAAAAACACCTATTATTTGAAAGAGGATTCGGATCAACAGAATAATCCCAATCAAAAAAATGGTGCTAAAACCAACAAAGGAAAGGAGAAACTCATGAATTTTCCTTGTATGAACTATGCAAAGGATCACTTGACATACGAATTTCCTTGGCTATAGGAATGAAAATATTTTATCACGAAAAAGGACTCTGGGAGGACACCTACCGTTCTTCATAATCTCTTCCCTAATCCATAGCAACAACATCAACACATGGTTGCAAACCCACCACAACCCCCGCAAAGGGGAAATGGTGGTACACATCCTTCTGGTGAGGGATCTTCCACCATTTATGGCATAGATAGTTTTGAACTCCAGACATGAGAAAAACTCTATGTAAATCCTATCGTTGATGCTCAGGAACCTGGTACGAGTTCAAATCCACCACTACCCAACGATTTTCATATCGAATGGCATGATGCTGACCTAGCGATTCGTCTCCCTAAAGGGACACTTCGACGCATGACTCATAACACCTCTGCATGTGCTGCCCAAAAATACAACATTGTAGAAGATTTGGCACAAACACCATTAGTTATGTCCGCTCTCGAAGTATTGCAAACTTTCCCAACACAAAGGAAAGCCTTTCTTTTGGCCATTGGTGGAATTGACCCCCAGGATTCTACACTAGCTATCTTTGACATGGAGAAATCTAAACCTCGCCTCTCACACAAACTTGCATTATAGGTGCAGGTTGTGTCGAAAGGGATACCAATCCATCATATTATCATAGGTGAAGGAGCTTTGACCTGGGTTATGTCAACTACTTGTTAGCTCGCTTTGGGTTCTCCTACTTTGTCTCCGCCGTCGAATTCTCTTAAAGCTTTCGATGGACACACTTTCCTCCCAAAAGGATACCTTGCTAGCTTTCTTATTTCCCTTAGTGGGAAAACAATAATAGTAGACATAGAAGTCGCAGATCCTCATCTCGACTATAATCTATTGCTCGGTCGCAGTTGGTATTACACAATGACTTCCATTATTTCTTTGGTCTTTCGCCTCATCCTCTTTCCATTGGATGGGAAAATAGTCACAGTGGATCAATTATCCTTTTGCACCCCCGATTATTCCACATTACCAAGTATCACAGTACTCCTAATAGGAGGCATTCCTGGCTCGTACTTCAGTATTGGTACCGGTCTTTTGAAGCCATCTTCTCTGATGGGTTTCTTTCCTCTCCTGCCGCCTGAGGTTCCATATATGGTTGCAATGATATCCACCACATTGGATGGATCTAATGATGCATGGATCCTACTAGCGCCTCAAGACATTGATTCCTACGGAGATCAGATGCTACTCTCACCAGCTAAGTTGGCTTATTAGAACATCCAAATCACATTTGAACCCTCCACAGCCTTGGTTATCACCAATGGTACAAACCTCCCGCACATCACGGTTCTTTCTAAATCTCTTATTGATGAAGTTCTACCTACGAATGAAGCTATTCGAGAGGTCATGTCTCTAGAAGAATTGCCTTGGGGAAAGTTCCACCATCGTGCTTCGATGTTCGATTCAGAGACGATAACTACTCAAATCCCATATTTTGACCCACCTGAGATCATTCCCTCCGTGTACAAGACTGTTAAAACTATCGATTCAGAAGGGAACATGGGAAATCTCTCTAAGATTATGCTCATTGATATCTCGATCAAAATAAGTATTTTTGAAAACATTAAGATTGGAGCAGATTGCAATCCCGAGGAAATTGAATGCTTCACATCCATTTTTAAGGAATTTTGCGATGTGTTTGATTGGTATTATGAAGAAATGCCTATCATAGATCCATCTATAGTCAAGCATCAAATTAAAGTTTATGATAATGCGAAACCTATTCGGTAGAGACTCTGACCTTTCCACCCGTGAAAAGTGGCTGCCATTAAGACTGACGTCAAAAAACTTTTAAAAAATGATTTAATCTATCTCGTTCCTTTGGTGGAATGGGTTTCCAATCCGGTTCCCGTAGAAAAAAAACAAGGCACCATCCGATTCTGTGTTTATTATCGCAATTTGAATGTTGCTTGTCCAAAAGAAAATTATCCTATGTCATTCATAGATTAGATCCTTGATGATTGTGCTGGATGTGAATCTTTTTCCTTTATGGATGGTTTCTCAAGATATAACCAGATTGCGATTAAAAAGGATGACTAGCATAAAACTACCTTCACCAGTCCTTGGGGCACATTTACGTATCGTAAATTCCCATTCAATCTGAAGAATGCAGGAGAAACTTTTCAAAGGGTTGTGTACTACACCTTTCACAACATTAGGCATATTGTATAGTCTTACTTGGATAACCTTCTGGCTCACTCGAAGAAGTGATCCCATCACCTTGCGCATCTAAAACAAATATTTGCTCGGTGTAGGTTCGACAATATATGTCTAAATCCACATAAGTGCATAATTTTTTTCGAGTCTGGAAATATTATAGGCTTTATTGTCTCCAACCATGAGATTAGGGTTCATCCCGATAAGTTTAAGGAAATCATTGAATTAGCCACACCACAATCCATTATGCAACTCTAACATTTACAAGGGAAGGAAAACTTTTTACGTCGTTTCATAGTCAACAATGCCGAGATGACGAACGGCTTTATGCATTTATTAAAGAAAGGAACACTATATTTGTGGGATGACCAAGCTCAACTATCGTTTGATGCCTTGAAATGAGAACTCCTTGTTGCACCACTTCTTAGTGCCCCCAACTACTCACGCAACTTTCTCCTCTACCTGGCAGCCTAACCATCCTCACTTGGAATGGTCCTGGTTCAAGTTCACGATGACGATAGTGAACATGTGATATATTACCTTTCAAAAGGTCTCATCGGACCTAACTATGATATTCACATGTGGAGAAACTCTCTCTTGTGGTGGTCTTTGTTGTCACTCGACTCTGACACTATATATTACTGCATAAGACTACTTTCGTTGCTTTGGAGAATCCCATGCGACACATTTTGTCTCGACAAGTTATTGGAGTAAAATATTCCAAATGGATTGTAATCCTCCAAAAATTCAACTTGGTGTTCATTATTGCCAAAGAAAAAAATTTCTAGTCTTCACCAAACTACTATCGGAACTTCCCAGAATCAACCCAGTTACGAGCTTTCTTTTTAGGGACTTTTTCTAGCTCGTAAAATTGAAAAAACCCCGAGTTGCCTTCGTCGGGCTATTTAAACTACCATGACAAAGGAATATGAGCCATTATTTTTATATTTTTCAAAGCTCTTTAAACAGAAAAAATAACTGAGTTTTTTCATAGAGAGCACCAATTTTTTCATAGAGACTTGTTAAAATTTCATAGAGAGCACCAATTTTTTCATTGTTGGACTCGTTAAAATTTAACAAAGAACATTGAGTTTAATTCGTCTCCTCATACTCATAAAAAAATGAGGTAGATGTCCATTGAACATAGATTTATCACATTTCCAGATTCAATGGACTAACTCATGGAAAATGAACTGTTTTGGGCTTACTATTTTCCCTTCACCACACATGGTTATCAAACATGAGAAAGGTACCCCCTGGAGTTTTCTTTTACGATGTTTTTCAAACTCTCTAAATATGAAAAAATCACCGATTTTACCCATCTAGACTCGTTAAACTTAATCAGACAATGAAAAAAATTGGACAACATGGGTACTTCTTCTGTTACATTTTCAAAAGGTTGATTTGGCAACACAAAATGTTGAACATGAAACTTCCCAAAAAACTCTTTCACATTTAGCTGAACCCTACCATATATGAGTTTAGTCTTCATCTCCCAGTGTTATTTCATTGGTGAATCCTAATACTCTTTGGTGTTCATTAAGCCTAAGCTATCTAGTACCCTGTTAGAGTGCCTTCTATTCTTCAAGAGGATCCCGCTATCTACTGCTCTTTGTATCAGCCAAAGCCATCATATAACAGAACTTATTTGTGGTTATTTATTCACACTTGCTCTTGATTATTTCCATAAAAAAAATTCATCTTTTCTTGTTTCATGTCAACTGATGTAGGACGCCTCAGTGCCTACCATTTGATAGATCTCTTCCTATCCACTTCAACATCTTATCTAGGAAATTGATCCAGAAACATGTCAGTACCCAGATACTTGCAGACATTAGTGGTAGGTCATCTTGTGTTTGGTTGGGGGTTCTCATTCTTGGCTCCTGATCAAATGATTCTATGAGTTTTTGACATCAAATCCTTTTATTTACACTCGCTAGATTGTACTTTCTATCTTGGGGACCATCATCATTATCAATGGCCACCCTTGTGTCTGTTAACAATTTTGGTTATTTATTGGTAATGAGATGATTTCCTACATGTTCGACTATAACTCATTCATTAACATTCATGGAAATATGCAGTTTAGTGAAGCAACAACCAAGACCTTGGGTTGAGGGTTACACCATTACAGATGTGTTTCCTCTCCCAAGTTGTGATATCATTTTTGGAGATATACTTTCAGTTTGATCCTGTTATGATAGACACTTTCACGTTATGCTTATCGGTGGACATACTATTCATATCTATGTTTTGGATAAATCATGTTGATCATCTACTGAGCATGGGAATGCCCGACTCAAGACAGATACTTTGTTTTTTTGTGTATGTTGTAGTTTCAAGTTTTCTCGGTCCTCCAATTCCTCTCATTCTACTACACTTGTTATAAAGTATTTAGGCCATCATCTTAATCTCTATCCTCACACTTTAGGGGGCATATGTTACAGGAAAAATGACCTCCTCATCAGCTAAGAGGAGAAGGTAGCATGGAAGGAAGAAAATGACCTAGACAAGACCCATTTTTTCCAAGGTAATGCACCCCAGAAACAACTAGGTATAGTTATAGCTCACTTGAGCCATGCAAAGGGAGCATTAATTCCTAGGGTAACACTCTGTCTTGCCCAAGGGGCAACGCTAACCATGTTTAAGTGTGATAAGGGAAATATCTTGCAGAAATCTGACTAGCATTTCCATATTTCTCTCAAAAGGGAATCAATTCAAAATAGAAACTAAATGTCACATAACTTTATTAGGCATTGCGAAACATAACTGACCTCCTATGGAAGGAAAAAATGAGGAAAAGCAAGGAAACATCTAGATCTTTCCTGAATTGAACAGGTTGAAAGAGTTGGCAAGGTTTTTCGTCTCCATCTCCTATAAAATGGAGCTATGGGCTCTTGGTCTAAGGTCGAAGGTTTGATTATATTTGGAGCAGAATTTTATTGTTGTAGTGTGAGGCTTGAAGATCGGCGAACTTCATTGAGAGGTTTCTGCCTTGAGCATCATCACACTCGGAGATAGAGAAAGACAGAGGAATTGGAAGATTGAGGAGGGCTTCGTGCAACGGATGGTTGTAATCCTCCATTTTATAAATCAATAGAACTATATCTGTTTTTTCCATTCGATGCATCAGTGTCACAATTTTTGTTCAATCGTCTATGTAGCATGATATGAATGGGTTAGATCTGTATTTTTTTATGTTTCTTATATTCTATTTTAATTGATAAGAATCCATACTATTGTATATATTACGTGAGTGCTTTGATTTATTGCAAGATCTGCATTTGGATCCAATGAAGAAGGATCCATACTTCGCCACTTGGCGTTCTCTATAGGATCTTCTATCATTAAAGAGGTAATATATCCATATTAATTTGTCAGTTATATATATTAGCATGAACATGTATGCAACATCTTTTTTAACTTTATAGCTAATCTAACTGTCTACCTCGGGCACCAGAAAGCGCTGAGAGGGATATTTAATAACCACCACCAAGCATATTACCCTATAGCACTTACCAAAGGTGAAATTCATTTGTATGCTACTACTAAATTGTTGAAATGAATCATTACGGTTACCTCTATTACTAAATTTTTTAATGTTAGGTCAATCTGGGCATGTTAATTCCCCCATGTGTATGTACTTTCACATTACAAGTATACATACATAATTTATAACTATTCATATGAATTACTATTTACTGAATAATTTGATGTACCCATGTGAGTACTTTATGTATTAATTTCATTAGAAGATCGTACTATTCATGTACTAAATTCTTAAAATTTTGGTGTCATAGTTAGACACACCATTCTATACATATTTTAACACAATATTTTAGTGATCATAGGCTCAGATTTCTCACCAATTATATCCCAAGTTGGTAATACCAAATTAAACTCACAAAGGCTAACACTATGTCATGTAATAGCTATTTGTGTCACACTTGGTTTAAAGAAAATGAACTTAATTCTTGGAGAATTGAATCCTCTTTACAATGCCTTGATAATTTAGGATGCAATTGTATGAACTGATAAAAATATTAATTGTTCGAAGCCTCTTAATTAAATTCAGATGCAAAAATTTCCATAACGACCTCTAATGGAACACCAAGCGCTCTACAAGAATGTAATTTCTACTTGTATCAGTTGTGAATTTCTATGTAAAGGAGTGTGTTCCTATTCTATATAGTGGGCTAAATGTAGTAGATTCCTAGATTGGTGTGTGGTTGAGATATTATCTCAAGAAACTGATTGTGTGTCCAAGATAGTTTCCCTATGTTGGGACACCACTTATTATATCTATGTAATATAATAATTGATTAATAGTATAACGTGCACGCTAAAAAATTAAGTTTCTATTAGAGTGTTTTTGAGCCTAAGACTTGGCCTCTACTAGGCTGAGGGAAATAATAGAATATATTATATTCTCTTTTTTTTTGGGTTTTTCCATAAGGAGATTGAACTAAGGAGAATGAAATATATTAAAATAAGCCATTACGGAAAACAAGGTTGTACACTAAAAAAATATGAACACCTATGGTAAATTAGACTTAGACCAAACATAAATCTTAAAAAATATAAGAATAAGAACAAGTAGAAAACTGGCTCAAGGTTACTTCCATTGGTTGAGCCCCAATTATCATGACCTAAGTCAACTCTGAGGGTATGAGAGGAAGTTGCAATGAGCTCATGATTAATATCTCAATTCCTCACACAAGTACCCTTTACTATTTTTTACTGCCTCTTGGGGGATTTGAGTAACTTTTAACTAATTTATATCTTGGCTACTATAAGAAAATCACACCCATAGTCACCTTTGTAGCTTCCATAAAAGGAGATCAATTATGGTGGCCACCTAAAACCAAACAATTATGGGGAACAATCATCGCTCAGATCCACGCATGTTTATAGGGTAAGTAAGAATAATTTTTCCTTAATAAAAATCCTATATGCGAATAAGCCACATAAATAGAATCTAAAGAATTGTTGATATCACTCCATTCACCCCAATGTGATCTTCTCCTTGACCCCTATGTTAGAGGGGCTTTCTCAATAAGAAATTGGATAATAGATATTTACTCCTTACCTTAGATTTTATTTTAAAGTTTTATGGCCTTGGAAAGTGAACTCTCCAACCTAGTCCAAGGCCATAAAATCCTTAGTTAATGTGTGTTTCCTAACAAAGGAAAATATCTAGATTTTTTTATTCAAGTGTTTGTTGTAATGGCTTTGGTTAATATCAAGGTAATAGAGTGAATGTTTATATGATGTGCGTAGTTGACTATTTTCAAATAAAACTATCATTGATGAGCAATGTAAAAATATGTTTCAATTAAAACTATCATATAGTGAGGATAATGATATTTTATTTTATTTATATATTAAATTTATCCCCACTTCCCTCACCTTTTAAACCTTTAGAACTCAACTTATTATCTGAATTAAAAAAAACCCAATAGGTAATAACAAAGAAACAAAATAAAAAAATGAAAAACCATAATACCCACTTAGTAATAAACATACAATATAAAGAGTAATCAAGGAGTAGAGAAGACTCAACATACTATACAACAGGAAGATAAAAAGGAGGATTTGGGCTAATGGAAACATAAATTTGCCCAACCCTAATGTCTGTGTAGGAGATCAAACCCATGATTTACTCAAAACTCCTTAAAAATATCACAAATTAAACATATCCAAGTGGATATGAATTTTGATGACCATTTATAAGCTGTTATGATTTAGATCTAAACACTAAACAATATTTGGGCCTAGAAATTGTAGAAAACTAAAAATAGATAGAAAATTTCTTTAGAAAAACCTTATAACATAGGCAACACTACTAAATATATGAGTTACAAGAGCATCGCAATGCTCCTAGTATACCATAAAGGAGGATTGATCAGGGTATCAATGTTATGTCTGCACTACACAAGAGTTTGATCAAGGAACTTGGCCTAGATATTTAATTTTAAGAAAAGTGACCAAACCTAGTGACTAAAAGGACCCTAAATACTACTTGGAAATAGGAATAAGTAGGAATTATTGAAAAAAATCAATAAAAAAAATTGAAAAAAATAATGAGCTAAACTTTCAAATATTAAATCTCTAGTGGAATCACTATTATATTTTCGTATATCATCTCTCTATTATTAGAGTCTTGCCGATAAATATACCCATTCGTATGTGATGGACATATATGTATAAATATTACCCTAATGAATTAAATATACATGCATTTTAAAAAATGAAAGGATGATTCTATCTCCATGAGTCCTTGTCTTAACCTACTCTATCATAAAAATGTAACATGCATAAATGAAATGGGGAGAAAATTGGTGTTATATTAAGAAGACACTAGCAACATATCCTAGTCCCTTGAGCTCAGTGATGAGAGCCTAGGCCTCTCATCTATGCTCATAGTCAAGCTCATCATAAAGAGAAATATAGTCACTTTGGAAACATGATATTATTTTCAATATTTCTCGATTATTTTTTACACCTATGGTGGATGCTTATTTATAGAAAATTTGAGAAGTTGGAGGGGATGAACCTATACATTTTGGCTTCTTTTTACATGGTATTTTCATCCATATCTTCCTTTTTATTTCTATTCTTTCCTTTTAAAACCTTATCCTCTAGCTCCATAAATCTTGAAAGATCAACACTCTGGGTTTGAAGGATAAGAGTGTTCGCCACCTCTTACTCGTACTTTAAGAGTGTTTTAATTACCTTTTCCATTTTACTAGGAGTGATAAATTACTAACATGGGCTATTTTCAACATTTTTCTATGTGGTGAGTGCACCATCTCAAGCTCACTTTGCAAGGCTTCTCAACTAGTTTCGAGAAATGTCAAATTAAGCTATAAGAAAATACAAACTAAATTGATATCACTTTACTTAGTGTATCATATTTTCCCATCAATATAATGATGATGATGCTTAAATATTATACATCATATTCAATGTCATTTTAAAATTTACTGAAACCTTCTTCAACTGAAATGACAATTTTCCCATATATCTCTTTCTTTTCACAAAAAAAATATAATCACTATATGGTAAAGAAATTAGAAATATTATATTAATTTATCGCTTACACTAAGGAAGTTCGCTTGCTCATCCTTAAGGTTATATAAATATGAAAAATATCTATATTATCAAAATATAATCACAACTCTACACATTTTTAAGCGAAACTCCAACATTTATTTCTTTGAATGACATTTAAATAACATACTCATCACTCTTCATGTTATCCTTGATATCCACCAGACACATCATAACCAAAGAAACAAAATCAGGATACTACTACAATATCCTTCACCATCACCTAATAAACCTAGAGGGGTTTACAATGTTTCATTGTAAATAGTCAAGCTAGAGTACACAGATTTTTCATGATTAGATTTTGAGAAACCAAGCTGGAATCATATAACATACAAATATTTAAATACTTCTCAAGTGGATTTGTATCTACCTCTTCTTCTATGCTCTTATTATTTTTCTTTTTTTCTTTCTTATAAATAATATTATGGTTTCATCGTAATTTCTACTAGCACAACTAATAGAGGATTGGCTTCTAGATATTCATGGGGTGGTTGTACCCTATGCTAAGGGGAGGAGACATGCTAAAAAATCCAAATAGGTAATGGCTGGTATGGCCTAGAATTAGTGTAATCGCGAGGTGACATTGACGACTTAGATGTTGTTTGGGTCACAACTCCTCAAGCCACAAGTCAAGCCTAGAAGATTACAAACAACTTCACAAACGAAAAAAATATTATGATTTCATCACTCCTTCTCTAAGAATATCGTGGGCTTACCCTTTATCCGTTCAATAATGATTTCCTAAAACATTGGACGGTGGTAGAACCATTTGCATTTAAGCAACACAATTTCTGTTGTACAAGTCCATAGGTAGTTAACCATTTTCGTCAGATTAAAGATCTTAACTTATTATTTCGAATTGGCATCAAAAATGAAGAAAAAAGGATTTCAAACATGCCCTATTGTATTTTGAGAGGGATGGTTGACTATATTTGATGGGATGGATTGACTTACCAATTCCCATGGATTGATCCGAATTAGGGACATCTCATTTGATCAGGGACATATGAGTTTCAGCTATCACATATTTATGTAAAATGTGAGAATAAATAACTAAATTTAACTTACCTATTTTTACCTTATGGATATATAATTATTTATGTTAGATCTAATACTTTTGTGATCCATAATGTACATAAATGTCTTTCAAATTAATCACATCATAAATCCTAATGATGTGATTAAATCGAAACACATTTATCTAAAGTATTTGTGTTTTTAAAAAATAAGGAGAGAGTAATTTCTTTGTAGCTCTATTTTTAATTTTTTTTTGTTTTTTTGTTTTTGTTTTTTTGGTTATGGTATAACCTAATATGATAGATGTATAGATTTTTTATATGGAACTTGTTAATAACATGCATTTAAAAAAAAAAATAGTCACTAAATAAAAAATAATATAAAGTATAAAAAAATTAAAAATAAGTTCATTTTAATTAAAACTATTATAAAATATTTGCATCTTTATTTTTATTATGCTCCCTTAATTTGCTGTGCGTTTTATATTTATTTTATTTTTTGGCTTGGCAAGCCCCTTTGGGAGCTATCTTATGTAATATCGGTGTTTTCATAGAAAAACATTGACCCAAAATAGAACCATATTGAAACTTAGTAACATTATTTTTAAAGTCTAAGTAAAAAATATATTCACTCTAAAAAGAAGGCTTGTACTTCAAGGGATTTGACTCCTCTATGTACATAATAAATTTGGAGTTAAAATGGATCTACACTTAATCTAAAACGAAGGTCCCCACTTCAATTTTATTGGTATATGTAGATAGATCTTGAGCTAAAATCGATCTACACTTACTCTGAATTTTTTTTTTGCACTCTAGGGATTTGATCCCTCCAAACACATGATAGATTTGAATTTAAAACATATATGCTCTTGTTTCAACATATTAATATTAACGATTGTTTTATTGATTTAATTTTTTCTTAAAAGAAGATACCTTGTAAAAGTTAAAATTTTATGTAAAAAATGAGTCTCAAAAAAAAAATTAACTAACAAAATTTACTTTTATAAGAATCAATGAGATTTAAGATGATGGTGTCATCCACAAAGGTAGATACTTTAGACGAAAAAAGAAGAAAACTGTTTTTTTAATGTTATATATTTACTCAAATGTGAGGCGTAGAAGCCCATTGGATGTAGAATCAAATTCCACATCCAACAAGTAGAAACTCTTCATAATTTTGAGTCCACATTGAAAAAATTAAAATACATGAAAAAGTCATGTTAACATATTTTTTCAGGTATTTTCAAAAATTTTAAATGTAGTTCTATTCAAAAGTATGCAAAATCTGCAATAATTTGACATTTGAGTAGATCTATTAGGACTTCACTCAAAAATATATTAAACAAATAGTTTTCTCCTTTTCATTAAAAGCCCATAACTACTATTTTATTAACTATTATTTTATTACTTCCTTGGGAGGCCCATTTTAGACCTCAAAATTCCCATAATCATATTGTTAATGATATTGTTTTTTAAAACATATGAATCAATAACTCATTGAAAAATATCTAAGCTAGTCCTAGGATCAAACTTGATAGCTTTGATTGTAAGCCAAGAGTATATCAACAATGTGCAAGCGAGATATATCAATAACTTGTGACATAGTAAGGGCTAAGGCGTCATGAGGAATTCCGGGGTGGGCCTCTATCCTAGGAGTGTGTACCCTTATATCCTTATCATGATATACCAACATGTCACATGTGGGAATTGAACCAAGGTGGAGAGCAGAATAAATGCTCCACATTCTTACTAAAGCAAGTATTCATTTATGGAACATGTCATTTTTTCTCATAATGGAAAAATGACTTCATGGAGTACCCTATCTTAAGTGGTGGGGAGCATATCTCTAAAATTTAAGGGTACATCTATGTATAATATAAGGTTTTACCGCATAAGCTACTTCACTAAAATTATTAGAATAAAATTTAAAAGAAAAAATACTTTAATGTTAAGGTAAAGAAATGCAATAATAACTGTATTTTTTTTTTTAAATTATTAGAAATACACATCTCCTTCGTACTAAGTAGTGAACTATCAAAATATTTTACACATCTCCATTATATTACATGGCTGAATTCACGAGGAAAATATATACCTTTAATTTATATGTGGGTGAATGCATAAATATGGGTTACACTTTTGGGCCAAATGTGCTGAAGAAATTTCAAGTTTTCCCTCTTTTATCGAATTGAAGCCCTAAAAATTCATATACACATTGTGAATTTTGATTAACAATAAAAAGACTATATGTGGAGAATTATGTTGTTGTCATAATGATATATTTTTCAAAAAAAATAGTTCTATATAATCTCTCAATTTTCAATTAAATACAATACGTTTACTTGCAAATGTTTACACATATTAAGAGGTATTCATGTGTTCATGCAGCATAACTTAGTATAAAATGTGTAATCTTAAAAAAAAATATATAGAAGCATCATATACATTGAGAGCACTAAGTTTTTTGTATTAAAAATATATTTTTTTTAATGAAAAATTATATTTTTTTATTATTTTTCGTAGTTGCTAAAGTAATATTTCAATTGCATTTTGGAGATATATATTTTCTCTTAAAAATATTTCCATCTCTTTACATAAACTTAAAAACCAAGAATACCATTTTGAATAAGACTCGAAAACAAATATAGTTTCATTTTTTTAATTTTTTTCGTTGTGGATATTTTATGTTATTGATCTTTTATTGAGCTCTTTGAAATTCCCCAAAACAAATTCAAGCATTATGTTTAAAACAAATTAGATTAAAAATACCATATGAATTCAAAAATGTCAAACTCATATGCCATTGGATAGAGGATTATTTCATGTATCAAACATGATCGATCTGCCAATCAAGGAAAAATTCTTCCTTAAATCCACTATGGTACAAAATGGAGTTGCAGAAAAATCTTCAAAAGCGATGATAAATCTATGATTTTTAGGACCCTAGGAGCTCGATCGAGTGCTTGATTTTAAAATCAAATAGTTTGATTGAGTGTTTAAGAAACCCCCAATCGATTTATTGAGGTGGTTAAATAAAGGCTCGATCTAGCTTTAAAGCCCAATATAGCCTATAGCTTGATCTTGCTTTAAGGCTAGATCTAGCTTTAAGGATCGATCTAGCCTATAACTAGATCTATCTTTACGTCTCGATCGAGCTTTAATGCTCGATCAAGCCACTTTTTTTAGTTCCATGACTATGTTGTATTTGTGGGAAATTTCAAAAAAATGACTTAATCAAGCTCCTAGATAACCTCGGGTTCAATTTTTTAAGATCTAAAGAAACTCAATCAATGACTGAAATATTGCTCAATCGAGAACTTAAAATGTCTTGATCGAGTTGTTATATTTTACCCAAATCGTGTCCTCGCTTTCTAAAATTTGCAACCCAACTCCATGCGCTCACCCATGTTTCAACAATAAAACAATATTTTCAATATATTGTATCAAAATGTTTTATTTAACATAGATATCAAAAATCCCTATTTAAAAAATATGTATTGAAATGTAGTATTTATAAAAATATTTTTATATTTTTTTTCTCTACATATAAGATTAATATAAAAATATTTTAATTATATGAATATTGAAATAGTTCTTTCATGACTATCATTGAAACATATCTTTTTATTATTAATATTTTTTTCTTAAATATGAAGTAACTTCTTTGAGTATGAAAAGGTCACACAATTAGTCATCAGTAATTTTTGCTAAATATGAAGATGACTAAGTAATGGTCCTAGATTTCTATAAAAAAAAATTATAAAATATTTTGATTTTTAGAAAATCTCACTGCCTTCGTTATCCAAAGCTAAACTATTTCACTATATTTTCCCTCTCTTCCCTCCATGTTTCTCCTCACTAATCCAAAAAGACCTCACTGATTGGTCCTATTAACCTCATTTTCACTACCCTACCCACACTCTCATCCACTCCCTTTTCCCCTTTAAAAAACCCATTTTTCCCTTTCCTAAACCCTCATGGAGCACACCCTTATTCCTCATTTCCTTTTAAATGTATTAAACAATGTAAAAGTCCACTTTTATATTGTTTAAAACCCAAATTTAAGCATATCGGGTCTTCTTTGTTTATATAAAAAATTCTCTTTTTTATATTAAAAAACCTGCCCTTATATAATATAGGCCTAAGCCCCCTTTTCTTTTAGTCCTAGCCCCTTTTCACCCATGAAACCTCGACATCTGGCTATCGACAAGCCCCTCTCCTATATAAAAATATCCTCCACCTTTTCATTTTATAAACCCCGTGAAACCTTACAAAAAAGCTCATAAAATCTTCATTTATTAACATCGGGCCCCGTCGCCCACTTAACCCCGGCATCCAACGAAACCTCACCACCTGTCCTCCACTTCCACTGTCCCAGTCACCTACTCGCTACCTTTACGATGCGCGATAACCATTGATCTCCCACCCCGAGATCTAATAGTCCCCGACGCGTATCACATATTTAAATGCATCGCAGTTAAAATTTTCTGACCCACGCAAAACAAACATTTTTGACCCGCCACATGTCACGTCCTGGGCTATATCGCATGCCTCCCACCAAAAACTGCTTACCGCCCTTTCTCCATGCAATAAACTGCTTCTGGTTTTGTGAGACCACTTGGCCTCCGCGCCAAAATTCAAACCCTCCTGCTTTTGTTTGAACTCCTGCCTAGTTATGCCTTCGTAACCTTGCCCGTTGAACCATTTCTTCCTCTGCAGAGCCCTACGGTAGCCCAAAACCACAGAAAACACAGTCATGCACCCTCCCCGTAGGTTTTAAATTAGTAAATTGTTTTTTTGTGCAGGTTCAATGGTGGAATGCCTAAAAGGAATTTTGATTGTTAGAAAATGACCAAATTAGCTTTTGGATGATGATCCATGAGCTTAATGTGAATCACAGAGGTGTTTAGGCCTTATATCAAAGACAAACCATCATGAAACATGATCATCGATGGTCGAAGAAACCCTCCTTCCATGAAAGAAAGCCTCCCCTGCACAAGGAAGATGGATATAGTCAAATGAAATAGTGAAGAGAAGAAAAATGAAAGATTAAAGGCTAATACTTAATCAAAAGCCAAAATAGAAGATTAGCCAGCTAAAGAAGAAGTTAAAAGATACAAGCATATATTTAATGAAGATTAAACGATAAAGGAAAAATATCAGAAGGATAAAACAAAAAGATTAAATGAACAGATAGAGATCAAACAAATTAAAGAAGAATATAAATACAAACAGACAGTCAAAGCTTAAAGATAGAGTTTAAAGCCTAAACACAGAGATTAAAGATAAACCAAAAGGATATTAATCCTATAAATGCATTCAAATGACTAAGCCTATGGCAGTTACTTCTTTCAAAGATATTTCTACCACCTAGTGCTTTGTTTACTTCAATAAAGCATTAAACAACTATTAAACCCAGTCAGAGATATTTTCCATCTTCTAGACAGTTATTCTAAAGTTATGAATAGGCCTTAGAGTCGAACATTACACCTATAAACCCTCATAAGTTAAGACAAGAGTTATTATTTAGAGAAATATCTGCAGACATTCCTGCCTCGAGCCTTGCATGGTATTCAAGGCAGATAATTCATCAACTATGTAATAAATAACACCCAAAACCTAATACTTAGCTTCACCTCCTCATTTGCAGATAAATACTGCATTTGAGCTCATTATCTTGTTGGAATTTGATGACTCTTTGAAGTAATACATAGTCTTTTGGAGGTTGAAAACAAATTGATGTCTTGGAGCTTGTAAAAGCCTTGATTTGTTTTGTTGATGGAGGAAGCTTGCTTGCAGGATCCCTGAGCTTGGTTTATGGTGAAGTGCTTTTAATCTGTTATTATTTTTTCTTGTTTCATTATGTTTCCATCTTTCAATATTGCATTAGCACAAAGGATTTATACTAAGAAATGTTTCTAAAGGCACCTTAGTTATGTTTGTTCTTCACTGCCTTAATGTTTTCCTCTTCTAGTGTTGGGTATGTGTTATATTCTTTCCACGATTGGCCCCACGCGTTGTATGTTGCGTCGGGCGTAGCTGGGGGGTCACGAGCGGTGAAGAAGTCCCCACTGTTGGGGTCTGGGGCAGTGCCCCGGCCAAAATTTGTTTTTTGTGCGGACCCACTCATAGGCGGATCCGCCCATGGTTTTGTGCATGGTTTTGCACATGGTTTTGGGGTTCGATGGTTTTCGGCCCCTGGTATTTTTGTAGATCCGGTCAAGGGAACTACGGTTATGTTCTAATCCAGGGTTAATGGATTGGGGTTTATGTATGCTCTGACATGTATATATATGTGTTGTAACATTAAAAGGAATATAATGAAAAATCAAGCTGGTCGTCCCGATTTGGGATCCAGGGGAAAATCTCTGTGTTTATCTGTTTTATGTTTTATGCTCTTGCTATTGTTTATTTTCTGTTATAAGAATCGTGTGTAGATATTTTTGTTCAGGGTTAAAACCTACATTTGTGACGTGAGCTTATTTCGGCTTCAAGGGGACGCCTTGTTGCCGAGGTTTTTCGCTCGAGCCCCGTGTAGACCCCGGCGCAAGGGGAGATCATGATCGCATTCTTGCGGTGAAAGAATATGGCGAGCGGCGGAAAGATAGAGATCGAGAAATTTAATGGTCAGAGTTTTGAGTTGTGGAAGCTCAAGATGGAGGATCTGCCTGGATAAAGATCATGGATCACGGTAGATCCAGGTACCAAAACCAACGGCAATGTCGATGAAGACTGGAAGAAACTGATCGGAAGGCTAAGAGCACAATACGGCGGTGTGTCTCAGATTCAGTGTTGAATGTATCCGGGGAAGCTACGACGAAGAATTTGTGGGAAAACTTGGGACTTTGTACTAATCTAAGTCTCTCGGTGAATAGCTGTTCGCGGAAAAGTCAGATAACTCGAGGATGAAGGATGGAGACTTGGTGACAGCAGCATCCTAATGCTTTCAATACCGTGGTAAGTCAGTTGTCATCTGTTGATATTAAAATCTTAGATGAAGATAAGTGCATCAGTTTGTTGTGTTCTCTACCAGACTCGTGGGACAGTCTGGTTATTGCAATAGGTAGCAATACAACTACCTTGAATTTTGATGACATTGTCTCAGCCTTGCTGTCGGAGGAAATGAGACTGAGAAATATGGAGGGTCAGAATGGAGATGCCTTATCTGTACGAGGAAGGTCCCAGTTTGTACGAGGAAGGTCCCAGAACAGAAACAAGAATAAGGTTTCGAGTGGGAGATCCAAATCTAGAGGGAGATCTAAATCTCCTGGAAAGTTTGTAAAGGTGTGCTGGAAATGCTGAAAGGAAGGGCCCTACAAAAAGGACTGTAGATCTAAAGCTCCTGAGAAAGGAAAGGGATCTGATGATGCTCCTTCTGCAGAGGCAAAAACCACCGCGGATGAAGGTGGGGATGTGTATTTGGCTTCTTCTTCAAATACACATGTAGATCATGAGTCATGGTTGATTGACTCAGGTGCATCCTTTCACTTCACTCCCCATAGGGAGTGGTTCTGCGAGTATGAGAAATATGATGGTGGTGATGTCTTCCTGGGGATGATAGGAGGGCCAGAATCATCGGACGTGGAAAGGTCAAGCTGAAGCTGCAAGGTGGAAGGATTAGAACACTTCCTGGTGTTCTGCATATTCCTGCATTGGCCAGAAATCTAATTTCTGTAAGCAAGATGGATGATGCAGGTGTAAAAACAGTGTTCGAGAAAGATGCCTGCAAGATGGTTCGGGGAGCACTAGTATTAATGTGGGGAGTTCGGACTGGAACTCTGTACAAGCTACAAGGTAGCATTGTTATTGATGGGTGTAACAGTTCTATGGTTCCTGAAAGTGGAGCGGAAAGCCTAGCTGTCTCTGGAGAAAAGACCATGCTATGGCATCAAAGGCTTGGACATATTGGAGAGAAGGGCCTTCGGATACTACATAGAGATGGTATGGTAGAAGGTATGTCTAATTGTTCTCTAGATTTTGATTTCTGTGAACATTGTGTATATGGGAAGCAGAATCGGGTGAGTTTTCCTTCTGGTGCTAAGAGGGCAAACAAGATATTAGAACTTGTGCACAGTGATGTGTTTGGGCCTGTGTCAGTTCCATCACTGGGAAAGTCTGTGTACTATGTTTTATTCATAGATGACTTCTCAAGGAATACATGGATATATTTCTTGAGGAAGAAATCTGAAGTCTTTGACAAATTTAAAGAATTTAAGGCTCTGGTGGAAAACCAGACAGAGAAGAAGATAAAGGCGTTGAGGACAGATAATGGTGGGGAGTTCTGTAAGAAGGAATTTGAAGAGTTCTATAAGAAGTGTGGTATAGCACGGCAGAAGACTACTCCATACACACCTCAGCAAAACGGAGTTGCAGAAAGAATGAACAGAACACTGATGGAAAAGGCAAGAAGCATGCTCAGTGGTACCAAGTTAGGACAAGAATTCTGGGTAGAGGCAGTGGAGACTGCATGTTACTTAGTTAACAGATCACCTTCATCAGCGTTGGAGGATAAGACTCCACATGAGGTATGGACTGGTAAGAAACCCTCTCTTTCACATCTAAGGGTATTTGGATGTGATGCATATGTACATGTTCCAAAGGAGAAAAGGATCAAGTTGGATAATAAATCTGAAAGGTGCATCTTTATTGGGTATAAGGATGGTTTAAAGGGTTACAAGCTTTGGAACCCAGAAACAAGGAAGGTTGTGTACAGCCGAGATGTGGTGTTTAGAGAAGTGAAAGATGTTGTTAAACATGAAGTCCTACCAAAGCAACCTGAGAAGATAGAGTTTGAGCTAAAGGAGGATGAATCAGACTCTACAACAGAAGAAGACTCAGAAGATGAAGAGCCACAAACTCCAGCTTTGAGAAGATCAGTTCGGGAAAGAAGGCAACCAGAAAGGTATAGTCCATCTGCTTTCTGTTCAGGTTTTTCCTTAACTATAACTAATGATGAACCCAAAACTGTCAGGGAGGCAGTAGATTCAGAGGATGGAAAACTATGGAAGGAGGCCATGGTTGATGAAATGGCATCCTTGCACAAAAATGATGCATGGGATTTGGTGGAGTTGCCGGCTGGAAGGAAGCCCATTGGGAGCAAATGGGTGTTTAAGAAGAAGATGAATGTATAAGGCAAGGTGGAGAAATACAAAGCTCGGTTGGTAGCGAAAGGTTATTCCCAGGTGCCGGGAATTGATTTTGGTGATATTTTTTCTCCTGTTGCCAAAGTCACTTCTATTAGATTACTTTTATCTGTTGTTGCTGCATTTGATTTTGAGATAGAATAGATGGATGTGAAGACAACATTTCTTCACGGAGATCTAGAAGAGGAGATCTACATGAAGCAACCTGAAGGTTTTATGGTGAAGGGTAAGAAAGAACTGGTATGCAGGTTGAAGAAGTCTCTGTATGGGTTAAAACAGTCACCAAGGATGTGGTATCGGAAATTTGATACCTATATACAGGGACTTGGCTTCACCAGAAGCAAGGAGGATCACTGTGTTTATTTTAAATTAATTGGTGACCGTGTTATTTATTTGGTCTTGTATGTGGATGATATGTTGTTGATTGGAATGACAAAGAAATTATCCAAGATTTGAAGACCCAACTGTTCTCCAAATTCGACATGAAGGATCTTGGTGCTGCAAACTATATTTTGGGCATGGAAATTAAGAGAGATCAGGCAAAGAGGAAGCTCTAGTTAAACCAGAGGAAGTAAAGCTCTGGTTAAACCGCAGGAAGTATGTCGAGACTATATCATAGAGATGTTCAATATGATAAAACCAGTGAATGTCTTAATAAGAGGTGTAAGTCAAGTCACAGAATGTGTTATCCCAAGACACAAGAAGAAGAGGAGGATATATCCCGTGTTCCATATGCAAGTGCAGTGGGTAGCCTGATGTATGCAATGGTCTGTACTAGACCAGACATTGCACATGCAGTGGGAGTATTGAGCAGGTTTATGTCAAACCCAGGGAAGGAGCATTGGACAGCAGTGAAGCAGGTATATTTACGTGGCACTTATAGTGATTATGTTTCCCAGTAACCAGAAGACCAGGATTGGAAAGAATGTTGGACATTCATGGTTTTGTTGATGCAGACTGGGCTGGAGATCTGGACCAAAGAAGATCTACAAGTGGGTATGTGTTTAGCCTATTTGGAGGCGCAGTCAGCTGGATGAGTAAAAGACAGTCTGTAGTGGCTCTTTCAACTACAGAGGCAGAATACATAGCAGCCACTCATGCAAGCAAGGAAGCAGTTTGGTTGCAGAGATTGTGTTCAAGTATGGGGTTGGTACAGCAAGTTATAAGGATAGACTGTGATAGCCAAAGTGCAATTTTCTTGGCTAAGAACCCTGCTTATCATTCAAAGACAAAGCACATTGATGTTCAATATCACTTTGTTAGAGACATGGTTGAGGCTAAAAGGGTGTTGCTGGTAAAGGTGGACACTTTGAAGAATGTTGCAGATGCATTGACGAAGTCTGTGAGCACTCAGAAGTTCTCTTGGTGTAGAGAAACAATGGGTGTTGAAGAATTTGCCCAATGACTAAGCTCTCCTGTGGCCCCCTGTGGAAAGAAAACAACAAGTGGGAGAATGTTGGGTATGTGTTATATTCTTTCCACGATTGGCCCCACGCGCCGTATGTTGCGTCGGGCGTAATGGGGGCTGGGCCAGGGCGGCTGCATCTTCACCGTTGGGGTCCTGTGATCCTCCCACCGCTAGCAGCATCTACCCATATGCGTTGCGTATCCGCTCAGCCTGCTGCATGGTTTTGCACATGGTTTTGGGGTTCGATGGTTTTCGGCCCCTGGTATTTTGTAGATCCGGTCAAGGGAACTACGGTTATGTTCTAATCTAGGGTTAATGGATTGGGGTTTATGTATGCTTCGGCATGTATATATATGTGTTGTAACACTAAAATAAACATAATGAAAAATCAAGCTGGTCGTCCCGATTTGGGATCCAGGGGAAAATATCTGTGTTTATCTGTTGTATGTTTTATGCTCTCGCTATTGTTTATTTTCTGTTATAATATTCGTGTGCAGATAATTTCTGTTCAGGGTTAAAACCTACAAATAATTTATCTTCTCACCTTTTTTAGCTTAAGATTTGAAAGATCATTGATTAGAGTCACAGTAGTTCTGTCATATCCAAAATTAGCTAGAAATTTTTCTTTAAACACATTCCAGTTAGTTATGGAGTGAGAAGGTAATGAAAAATACCAAGATCCTACAGATCCTTTTAAAGTATATGGAAATAATCGTACAACACAATCCTATTCCATTACTACATTCAAATTGACAGCTAACATAAAATTATGAATATGTTCTTCTGTAGGAAGACCATAGTCAGGGTTAAATTTTGGTAGCCATCTTTCGGGATTATTAGGTAGAGCATGAAGAGGAGCAGGCATGTTTACAACCCCTGGATTACTCCATGGGTTTACATTCGGTGGAGGGAATTGACCTGCCATTGGATTATGGATGGGTTGATTGTGAATTGATGATGAGGTAGGTTGAGTACTAGGACCAATATTTTGAGTATTGGAACTAGTGAAAGTGATACCAACTGTTGGAATGAAATTTGTGGAAGTGAGCGGAGGAAATGGGGGTGAATGGGATAAGACCTCGCTAGTGATTGATTCTGATTGAGTGATATTTAACTTCTTTCGAGTAGTATTGCTAGGAAATTCAAAAGGGAGAATCTCTATTTTTTTACTTTCTGATCAAGTTAATATTCTTCGAGGATGTAAATAGGATGAGATACTAAGATCCGATAACTAAGAAGGTTCAGGATTTTCAGCAGAAATAGATACTTTCTCTAACTTAAATATAAAAGACTGAACTTCTGGGGAATGTTGATGAATTTCAGGAAATAGTATAGTTTTAAGTATCGCTAGGAGACTTAGGGGAGATATGATCAACTTCAGAGTTTGTAGATGAGGATTTGGATAATTTTCTAGAAGTTGATGGGGATTTAGAGGGAGATAGATTTTTTGATTGACCTTTATATTGATCAGACCTTTGTGCCATTCATTTGGCCCTCCTTCTAGCGCCAATGTGTTGAGGCCTTAGAATTCTATTGCCAAAACATGGGGGAAAACCACCCGGTCTGGACCTTAAAGCAACTTCTTTTCCATTTGGTATAGTGGCTCCGACTGGGGATAATGGGACTAGTTTCCCAATAAGGATTATTTTGAGGGTGTTTGTGAATATAGCATGCAAACTGATAATGATTTTAATCTATGTGCATCTATCTAAATAATTAATCTAATATATACCGTGGGTGTTTTTCCTTTATGTGATCTAAAATTATATCTTTAAGCTATTAGTAATATAGATCATTTAATAGTCGAAAGAGATGAAAATGATGTAAAATGGTTATTCTAACAAAGTAGTTTGCATAGAAGAATTGTGAAAGAAATATCAGATTTATCAGTGTGATTACATATTCAATAATAAAGAATAGCTAAATATTAGAATAGAAGTGCATGTAACATTTATATATGATAACATTTCAAATATGTAATGCAATAAAACGATAACTGTCAATTTATGAAATGAGACTTAATACAAGTGAATAGTAGTGTACAAATTATATAAATGATATGTTATATGTCTAATATTCTCCTGATCATACAATATTTGACTTCATGCAAAATACAAAAACTATTCCACCATTGATCATCATATGCGGAAATTAAATCAATTGCATGCACACATTAAAACCATAAAAATTCACACACATTAACACAGTGATTTATGGGAAATCCTGAAGCTAAAAACACCAACTATCTGTATATAATATATTTCATATATATCATGTAACAATCATCATACAAATCTTCTCACAAGCTCTTAGTACAATCAAATCGCTACACACTAATCAGGCTAGATCTTGCAAATCCATGCACCGATCTTTGCCACCTGCTAGCCTGCCTCTACTGTACAATCCCCGCTGAAGAATGGCTCTGAATGAACTCGAATTGGTCCAGAATTTCTCACGCAAACCTCATTGGCATCTCCATTAATGTGTGGTGCAAAATCATGCAACACTATAGTCACAACTGATAGTCAACTTGCCCTTTCACCTATCTCTCCACTGGTCTCCACTGAAACTGTCCATGCACTATAGCTAACTGATGTATTCTTCAGTTGATTAATGAGTTAATATTTAGTGAATTAATTATTAATTAATTCACACCACTCTCATTAGTGTATCAATCAGTTAGACTAGATACAACTAGCTCAACTGTGTCTAACTGAGTTAAACTGAACACAACTCCACCAACTACCTCAATAACTCCACCAAACTCTGTCACATGAGTTCTAACTGAAGTCTCCATGCAATGGATCCACTTAACCCTCAAGAATAGCATAATTCATTCTGTTAGATCCTGTGCCACATCTGTGCACTTAACTAAAGTGCTCTAAGAGAATAAGTTAATGTTTATAGTCCAAATATTATTAAGAGATAATAATATTAAACATATCTATTTTTAGACTGGCAATATAAAAATAGATTCCGCCCAATATGTCTAAAAATAGAAGTCCATATATTTTTCCAACTTGACCAACCATCCACAAATAGCATCCTGTAACTCATAGAATATGATCGACATGTCTAAAAATAGACATAGTCTAAAAATAGACTTGCACCAAAAATAGCCTGCGGGCCCAGTTAGTGAACGCGACTCTTTTCACTAAGCTCATCATCTTGTTGCAATCTCAACACTCCCTCTCAACAAGATAGGGATTATCTTCCACCCTGATCCTGCCTCTATGGTATTCGAATTTTCTCCCGGTGAGCACCTTCATCAAGATATCAGCATCCTGATCCTCCGTAGGAATGTAAGAAAGTAACATGATCTTCTGCTGCACACAATCTATAATATGATGATACAGGATGTCAATGTGTTTAGATCTATCATGAAATACTAGATTAACCGAGATTTTAATGAAACTCTGATTATCACAATATATCAAAGTAGGATCTAAGTGTGAACCAAACAACCTGACCAGGATCTTCCTCATCCATATAGCCTCGCATGTAGCCAAACTTGCTGCCATGTACTCGACCTCCGTTGAACTGAGTGCCACGGATATTTGTTTCCTACTGTACCAAGAAATTGATGTAGACCCGATACTGAAAATCCCTCCAGATGTGATCTTTCTGTCTGTTGGGCTCCCTACCAAATCTGCATCCGTGAAGCCATGCAGCTTCACCTCATCCGACTGTTTGTACCATAATCCATATTCTGATGTGCCTCTGAGATATCTCAATACATGCTTTCCCGCCTTCCAAAAGAGCTTGGTAGGCTTAACCATAGCTTTTGAAAGCTGGTTAACAGCGTAGCATATGTTCGGTCGTGTATTGACTAGATATATGAGCGAACCAGCCAACTATCGATAAACAGTGGCATCCACTACCTCTGCCGATGTAGCATCCTCTTTCCTCCAACCACCAAGAAGAGAAGTGTCGATAGGCTTGTAGCCTTGCATGTTGAACTTCTCTAATATCTCCCGGGCATACTTGCCTTGAGACACAAATAGTCCATCATTGTAGTGCCAAATTTCCAATCCCAGGAAATAATGAAGGAGGCCCAAGTCCTTCATCTCAAAATATTTTGCAAGATCAGCCTTGCATGAGAGTATCAACTTTTCATCACCCCTCAAAATCAAATCATCTACATAAATTACAATGATCATCAAATTACCCTCCACCACAATCTAGTATAGGTTCGGATCTGCCTCACTCTAGGTGAATCCTAGACCGGTGTACTAAGCACGAGGTGCTTGGTTCAACCCATACAATGCTATTTTGAGCTTGCACACATGCGACTCGCTGCTGAAGATCTTGAAACCTTCGGGTTACTCTCTGTACACCTCCTCCTCAATGACTCTGTTGAGAAACGCAGTCTTCACATCCATCTGATGAATGTGCCAACCCATCTACGCTAAGAGAGCTAGGATGCTCCATATGGAATAATACCTTGCGACGGGTGAAAAGGTTTCTTCATAGTCGATCCCCTAAATCTGTGAGAAGCCCTGGGCAAAAAATCTTTCCTTGTACTTCTCGACGCTCTCGTCAGCTGCTTGCTTTACTTTGTAGATCCATATTGAACCTACCACTGATTTCCCTTTCGGCCTTGGGACAATCTCCCATGCACTGTTTCTGACAATCGAATCATAATCTTCCACCATGGCATCTACCCATGCAGGGTCCTCCACAGCTTCCTCGAAAGAGGATGGTTCTGTCGCAATACACTTGCTCATCAGAGCCATGTATCCATTATATCGGTCAGGTGACTGCTCTGTCTGTGCTATGATGTAGGTGCTCCTACAATCTTTTCTACATCAAGATTCAGTCGCTCAGCTTCTGTAGTGCACTTCTGCCCCTTGATGTTTGGCGCTACATGAGTTGTTTCTTCCACTCCATGAACCTCCTCTTGTGGTTGATCCACATCCTGAGGCTCATCCTTAGGAACTAATAGCTCCTCATCTGCATGCAAGTGTGGCTCCCTCTCAACACTTCATGGCTTTCTCCTCATGAAATTTGATATCCCGTCGCATAACAGTCTTCCGACTGTCTGGAAAATACACACGATAGTTGTGGGGTGTTTCTGTGTACCCCACAAATATCCCAACCTCTGCGGTCGGCTCTATCTTCTTCCTAGCATCCTTTTTCACATGAATGTAAACAGGTGAGCCAAAAATATTCAAATGAGAAATATCAGGCTTCTTACCAGAAAACGCCTCTTTGAGTGTACTCATGCCAAGTACTCTGTGAGGACAATGGTTTTGCACATAAACCGCGGTATTGCATGCCTCAACCCACAAGTGTATGGGAAGGCCCTGATCATGCAAAATCGTCTGTGCAACAAAATCGTTATGTTCTTTCACTCCGCGACCCCATTCTACTGTGGGTTATGAGGCGCTATGAGCTCTCTTTGAATTCCTTCTGCACTGCAAAAGTATTTGAATTCGCCAGAGATGAATTCACCACCATTATCGCTCCTAAGAGCCTTCACCTACTTCCCCAACTCTTTCTCCACCAGTGCCTTAAACTCACAGAACTTAGAGAATGTCTCGCTCTTCTTCTGCATGAATAAGATCTAGCACTTACAAGAAAAATCATCAACAAATATCACATAATACCTGTGCTTTGCTCTCGAAGCTACTGAGAAAGGTCCACACATGTATGTGTGAATTCTCTCAAGGATCATCGTGGCGCGACTATCCTTCTTATGAAAGGTGGCTTTCACAAATTTTCCCAAAGTACATCCCTTGCACTAATCTAACTGTGCAAGTGTACCTTTGGGAAGCCTGGTAGAAACCTGCTGCAAAATTTTCAAAGCACCATGGTGAAGATGGCCCAATCCCCTATGCCATAGTTCGCCCTCATCCTAGCTCACCACTGCTCCTACTTTGCCTACCATTGCTACGTAGCCATCTACTTGTAATTGATAAAGGTTCTTAACTCTAACCCCTATCCTCTGGGTTTCACAAGTTGCCTTACTGCGCAGGAAAGCCTTTCCCCCGCTAAAGACAACATCATATCCCTTGTCTTCCAACATCGCCACAGAGATAAGATTATTCTTCAATCTTGGAACATGCATGACATCCTTCAAGATGAAAGGTTTTCCAGACTCCCTCTCAAAGGAAATGGTCTCGATACCAGTTGCACTGTATCTACCATCATCACCCATCTCGATGTGCACTTCAAGATCCTTCTCACCTAGATCAGTAAAAAAATCTTTGTCTCCGGTCATATGGGAAGACGCACCACTGTTAAGAAACCACACTGATCCCATCACACTTGAGACCAAGCATGTGATCAACAAAAAATATAGCTCAAACTGCGAGGCTAAGGCCTCTCTAGCTGCAGATCCAACAACCTGCTTATTTTTCTTCTTCTATGGACAATTAGTGGTGTAATGTCCATCTTGGTGACAGTGAAAACACTTCACCTTGGACATGTCCTACTTCTTGCCTTTTTGCACCGGAGTGAGAAGTATTTTTCTTTCTATTCCCCTTTCGTGATTTGGCAGCCAAAGCGCAATTTTCTTCATCTTCATTCTTCGATGGAGATCCATCCCTAGTACTCCTCTTTATCTCCTCCTGCACAAGATCCGACCAAAGTCGCTCCCATCTTGGCAGTTTCTCCTGACCATTGACAGAGTCCTCATAGGAATGCCAACTCTTTAGAAGCCCAAGGAGAGCGAAGCTCACCAAGTCCTCTTCATCTACAGTAACCCGCACACTTCCCAGCTCATCCCTGCACTGGACGAACTTCGTGAGGTACTTGGGTATACTTTCTCCCTTCTCCATTTTTATTTTCCTAAGTTTATCCTTGAGCGCCAACTTCCTCTGGTCGCTCTTGCTTTGGAACAATTCTGTCAAAGCTTTCCACATAAAGAATGGAGAAGCTTTACCATGAAGGCTGGACACTATGTGATCCTTCACACCTTCCAATAGAATCCTTCGACATTTTTCTGTCTTCTTTTTCCATGCATCAAGTGTGGCAGCATCGCTAGAAGTAGGTTTTGGAATTTCTGCATCTATGAACTCCTTCAACCCATTATCCTCCAGCACTGCCTCCATCCTGTCCTTCCATAAAATATAATTCGAGCTTCCCTGAATGGCATACTCCAATCGCAATCCGTTGAAAGACATCTCAAATTCGACACCAAGAAAACACTACTACAAATTCGAATTCCACCAGCACAAAACTCAACCGCTTCAATGCTTTGCAATTTCTCCAATGATCAATGCTCTAATACCATGTAGAAATTATATAATTGATATGTTATATTTCTAATATTCTCCTAATCATACACTATTTGACTTCATGCACAATACAAAATCTATTCCACCTTTGATCATCATATGCGGAAATTAAATCAATTGCATGCACACATTAAAACCATAAAAATTCACACACATTAGCACAGTGATTTACGGGAAATCCTAAAGCTAAAAACCCCAACTATATGTATATAATATATGTCATAGAGATCATGTAACAATCCTCATACAAAGCTTCTCACAAGCTCTCAGTACAATCCAATCGCCACACACTAATCAGGCTAGATCTTGCAAATCCATGCACTGATCTTTGCCACCTGCTAGCCTGCCTCTACTGCGCAATCGCTGCTGAGGAATGGCTCTGAATGAAATCGAATTGGTATATCCTTTCTCACGCAATCCTCATTGGCATCTCCATCAATGTGTGGTGCAAAATAATGCAACACTATAGTCACAACTGATAGTCAACTTGCCCTTTCACCTATCTCTCCATTGGTCTCCACTGAAACTGTCCATGCACTATAGTTAACTGATGTATTCTTCAGTTTATTAATGAGTTAATATTTAGTGGATTAATTATTAATTAATTCACACCACTCTCACTAGTGTATCAATCGGTTAGACTAGATACAACTAGCTCAACTGTGTCTAACTGAGTTAAATTGAACACAATTCCACCAACTACCTCAATAACTCCACCAAACTCTGTCACATGAGTTCTAACTGAAGTCTCCATGAAATAGCTCCACTTAACCCTCAGGAATAGCGTAATTCCTTCTATCAGCTCATGTGCCACATTTGTGCACTTAGCTGAAGTGCTCCAAGAGAATAAGTTAATGTTTATAGTCCAAAAATTATTAAGAGCTAATAATATTCGACATATATATTTTTAGACTGGCAATATAAAAATAGATTCCACCCAATATGTCTAAAAATAGAAGTCCATCTATTTTTCCAACTTGACCAACCATCCACAAATATCATTTTGAAACTCCTAGAATATGATCGACATGTCTAAAAATAGACTTGCGCCAAAAATAGCCTGCGGGCCCACTTAGTGAAGCCGACTATTTTCACTAAGCTCATCATCTTGTTGCAATCTCAACAAGAAGTACCATATGTACGAAGTTATGCTTATGTAAACTGACAGAAATGAATCTGTTCCTTCTCACTTTTGAGAAATTTAAAGAGTACAGTAGTTCAACATCAGTTAAATAGCTTTAGTTGTTAAAAGATAACATAATGTGTTCCGTTAATTCATTAAAGCACTCACAAACTTACAATACTGCATTCTTTGCAAATGTTTTTGATAAATTTATGGACTCTTCTCTAAATGCATGAGAAGGGTTTAAATACTAAACTAACTATAAAATAAAATAAATTATTACAAAAATATAGAGGAGGTTTCAAACAACCTTCCTCAAAAAGCTAACTTAAACAATAATCTAGGAAATTAAACTAACAATCCTGATTTTGCGAATCCTTCCCTTCTGTTAGTATGAATCCTAGGTTAAACATGACTGGGAATAATAATTAAATTATGGTTTAATTAATTATTCCATGAGGAAAATCAAACAAATATAGGTTTGTTTAATATTTCCTTTTGGGGTTTCCTGTTTTAACATAGTGAAAGCGGTTTTACTTAGGGTAAAACTGGTCTTACATGGTGTACTTGGGTCCATCTAATGATAAAAGGTTAGATGACCAAAAAATGGTGTAACAGATTGCCCCCCGGCGTGCGAGTGTCAGGAGCAAATCGTATGACCGAAGTACGTTGTAAGAATACAATCACCAGACAACAAAAGGGGATGTCAGAGAGAGAAGTGTGAGGTAGATAGTGTGTTGAAGGACTAGACCCTGAGGAGACGAGACTCGCAGGTGCAACAAGTCTCTTTTTATGAGAGGGTACCTGTGCTGAAGGCGGCGGGGGAGGCATACCTATGCCCGCCGAGATAAAGTACAAAAGAATAGTGTGGCCAGTAAACAAGGGACCGAACCATAAAGTACAACTAGCATAATTAGGAGCCAGATAAAAATACAATGAGGAATCCCACATACATGTAGTGCCTGGGATAACAGCCAGGACTTGTACAATAATATCGGAGTACATGAGATACAAATACAACCCAAATGCCCCCTGTAAATGGGGAAGGGCTCACAAAATCTGACTAATACATGCAAGTCGAAGAGGCGCTGCAAGTGGCTATGGCCAACATCATCAAATATATGGAGCTGCATCAAAGGCTGCAAAGAAGAGGTCATCCGGGCATGTGGGGGGCTACCTGCAGGGCCACCCCCTCATGAGGGTTGAGACATCTCACACACACCGGGGAATCATCAAGAGCTGTTGTTGGATCACTGGACCATCAAGTATACGAATCTCGATCATGCTGAAAGGAGCTGGAGAAACAATCAAGTCAAAGGGAATGAGAGATCCCTTTGCCTGATCCGAGGCACCGAACAAGAGTGGAAGTTGGAACCAAGGTACACCGCCCTCTAGACCTGGCTTCTGGAATGAAAGTGCTGATGTCGACAGAAGGAGGTACGCCATAGTTGAGGGAGTGAGATGTCCCCAACTAAGGCACGAGAGAAAAGAGTAGAGCGACGGACAGACTGACACTAATGATGAGAGTGAAATAGAAAGGACTGAGTAGCGAATGGACGACTTCCCTTGTTAGAGCATAAAGGGCATGAATGACATGGCAGCGACTGACACAATATCATATGGGACAGGGGACAGTGGGACTGAAGGTCATAATGTGCGACACAAGAGAGAGACCAAACAATGAAGGATGGAGGGCTAGAGCGGGGTACAAAGGGACCCAGGATAGACTCCATGAATGCGATGATGACTCAACTTGGATGCTCTAAACAAGGGTGACTTAATGGTGCTGCCACACAGTAAAGGCCCAATGGGGGACCATGAAAACATGAGTACAAGATGGTAACTCATGACGAAAATCGACACGAACAAAGACAAGTAAGGAGGCAAAATGGTGCCCCAAGTACAAGTGTTGTAAGTGAGGAAGCTCGATTTGAAGGAGAGGTAAAGTGATCCTTCTTGGACAAAATAGCTCCTCGCGAAGGATGAAAGTACAAAAAAGATGCTGGCTATCTAAAAGAACCTAAAACACGCATCTCAAAATGGAAATGCTAAGGGTAATATTTCTTAAGATAGAGTGCATTGCGAGGATTAGGAAGAGGATTGCCTTCGAAGTCCTCTAAAAGGTATGCCCCCTTACCAAGACCCTTACTGATGACGTAAGGGCCTAGCCATAATGAGTCGAACTTCCCGTGACCAAGGACATCATGGGCTTGGTCACATACTAGAACAAAGTCGCCTTTGGGGCTGGAATTTTCGATCATATTGAGCTTTGGTGCATTTCTTGGCCGCTTCCATGGTGTGAAATGCAACACGGCGGTCTTCAGAGGCACGCTCAGGCATGATAAGTCGTTGTTCTAGAGGTTGGGTGTCAGGGAGAATTTCAACAGCCAGATGAAGGGAAGGGATGTCACACTCGATTGGTAAGACTGCCTCCTCTCCAAAAACGAGGTGAGGAGGGTTATGGTTGAGGGGCATAGGTGCCCCCGAGCATGGTGTGGTCATGCCAACATGTATTTAGAAAAAAGGGGAATCTAAACACATTTAAATGATGTGGTGTGCCATTTGTTCTCGTTATGGTTATGCAGTGTGAGAAAGGAAATGGAGGATTACCAATCTCTTTTGGTACTACATATAGGGATCAAATGGACTTTAAGTTTCCGAGTTGGCATACCTGGTGTCACTATCCAAAAAAGAGGATTTGGAGATAATGAACTGATGCTCTCGTAGAAAATTTATAGGTTGGTCAACAATAATGTCTAAGAGACTGGGTTGCTGATGTAAGATGAGGGAACGATAAGGGGTATCATCCCTAGAGTGATCTGAAGTGATATGGGACTCTAGAGGTTCTTCGAAATGTGGAAGAATACTGGGACTAAAGTCAACACAACCAGATTCACTAGGAGAGTGGTGGAGAATTGCTTCTCTTGGTCTCTCAAATGTGGGTGCCCCCTTACCTAAACAGTGGGTTTCAATGTAATGGCCACAAGGTGGATGTGGTGTGAACGCATGGGTTCGATGTAAGGGGGAATAGATAACGTCAGGGGTGGGGATTTTTTCCATAATGTCGTCATCGCGATAGAAGATGGGGTGACTGGTGGAAGAAAGACCACTTGACGTGGTGAAGTGACCGGAATCATCATCATGATAAGAGAGGTTCACATGCGCATCGTCACAAGGGGTGATCGAAGAGTAAGTAGATAAAGGATCTACCGATGTTGAGCCCAAGATGATCGCTAAAGGAAGGTCAAGCGAAACAACAGGGGAGGATTCAGATGGAATGTTCCCCGAGGGTCTCATGAATGATGATAGGTAAAAAATGTTGGACGAAGG